>JABFDZ020000001.1:26451662-26462422 GCA_019775955.2 Pollimyrus isidori
TTACATTGTCTCAATGCGCTTTACATTTCTGCCATGCAAAGACCCCCCGATGAGTAAGCGAAATGCGACGGCGGCAAATTGATGCTGATAATGGGTCTCTGGCCACCTATGTAGAAATTCCATTAAAACTATCATGACCGGCCATGATAGTCATTTACTACATTATCAATGGCTACTCAGCATTTCTGATCAATCTGATGTAATTCTAATGGACAAAAATTACCCTAAAAATTTCTAAATTACCTCAGTTTTTTTAATAGTAGTGTATACCTCACCTATCTAGGGGGAATTTTATTTTATTTTTATTTCATTCATAATTCGTATTAATTTCATTTAAATAATGTCAGGTATTAAAAAGCGTAAGACTGTGCTGCTTATGTCATTGTTTCAGGACCTTCTACCCGGACGTTTCTACAGGGTCCCCTCCAATCCAATAAAGACTGTAAGTTCAGGTGGGGAATAGGGTTACAGGGGTTCTTAGTACTTCTTCTTTTTTTTTCTTTAACAATAAAGAGGCTAAATAGGGATAGAATAGGTATATAGTGATCCCCCACTATATCGCGGTTCCGCTATTGCGCCCTGCTATATCGTGGATTTTTCCCCGATCACAGTTCTGTGCGATGTGTCTATATATACATATACATTACATATTATTGTTATTATTATTCTGTTACTCATATCCTTAGCCCGACATTCACATATCATATCTGTTTACAAAGTGTGTTTTAATATGTTTACATGTGTTTAAAGCCTAGGAGGGGTGCTTTAAGGCTTAAACTATAAAAACTGTTTATTTATATGGTCTTTCTGATTTTGACCCTTCACTGATGGGTCTGGGACATAACTCCCGCAATAGGCGGGGGATCACTGTACTATATTCATCCACATTGGGAGAGCGGGTTGCAGTTGTATATCCCATCATGCTCTTCACGAGAGACGCAGACACACTTATTAAAAGGTCTGAGCTGGTTTTGGGGTCAGAGCACAGTGTAAACAGCTGTGACTGTGACTCTTTATACTCAACTAGCTGGTTGAAACAAAATTATGGTCTGGATTTTTACTTTCTGGACTTGAAATATCCACTTCAGTTGATCACGCCAGAATGTTTGAATTGTTTGCACTGTAGTAATAGCATTTAAGATGCATCTTAAATATCAAGAGGAAATTATTGGATGTTGTTATGGGGTCTGATTGACCTCAGTCTCTCACTACAGTTTTAAGCTGTAATTGTGGCCAACGTGTGGCTAAGATGCATAAATTTATAGCAATATATACTTAATTTGAGGGAACTGGCTTGGGAGACAAATCTTTCCAATTCAAAAAAGCTGACCTATTTTACTGGCACCACAGTGAACTGTAAACGTTTAATTTCAACCCATAAAAAAAAATATTGCACCTTAATATGAGTTGCGCAGGTGTTCAGCCGTACACACCATGTAAGCCTGTTCACTTCAGCTTTCTTTGCTGCAGATATAATGTATGTCCTGGATACTCCAGTGATGGTTGGAATCACTTTTGCAGCGTTTACCATCGGAGTTATTTTAACAGCAGCTTTGTGGTTCATTTATTCTCGCACAGGTAAGCCTGCTATTTTGCTTGGCCTTTCTCACTACACAGCTGACCTCTTTCTGTATCAAAAAACGAGCCGAAGGCCACTCGCTGTGAGTGCTGCAGGGCGCCGTATTGCAGAGCTGCATGCAGTACTGGGGTCGGTCACCCTGCTATGCTGGATTAGTGTGAAGGCTGGTTATAGGCCAATGCTAAAGCTGTAAGCTACCACATGTTCTCATTTGGCCTATTCATTTATTCAACTCCCAGAAGTGAAAATTGCCCCCCTTCAGAGGTTCTGTGTGCCCCTTTCTGGTCAACCAGTGATGATCAAGCAAAATTTTCTTCTGAATCCATTCCCTGTGTGAATCTTACCCCTGAGGTCTGTAGCTGAACTCACTCCACCCCCCGTCAATAACTTTTTTTATATGTAACTAATGGTATTTACATTCATCACTCTTTCACTTTATTTTTCAAGGGCTTTGATTAATTTATATTATGAAATGTTATAGGAAAGGATGCAGAGATTCATTCATTCATGCTACTCATTCCATGACATTCTGATTAATGAACGTGTTAATAAACTTAGCAGGACCCAATATCATGTTATAAAGACATAAAGGACCTTTCTAATGAATCCAACTTATTCACAGATTCACGGGCCTAAATTTCAGCATAGCTTACAGCTCACTACATTTTAGGGCAGCGTGTGGTTTAGTAGGCAATTCCTGTGTGCCTGTAATCAGTTCAAACCCATCCTCAGCACATCTGCGGGTCATTGAGCAAGGCCCCTAACCCCCAGCTCCCTGGGGGTTACTACGGGCGGCTGCCCTTCGCGGACAGCTTACTCTCCAAAAAAGAGAGCAAGTTGATGGAGGCATAAAAACAATTTCCCCACTGGGATTATTAAAGTATCAGTTATTATTATTATTTTGCAGTTGTGGTCCATAGACAAAGTTATGTCATTTTTCTACCCTATCAGGCTCTCTCTGTCTTGCAGGTGGTGGATAATTTGAATGTGGCCAGTAGTTTCTACCCTGGACGACTTCTAGCTGCCCAGACCTTAATTTTAATACTCGTCTTAGCATTACCTTTGTATATAAAGAATATATAAAAATAGAACTAATCTCTTTAAAGAATGCATAATGCCTAGTGGTGTGTCTCTTTGGCTGCATATTTTAATAAAACTATGTGAAATTTTCATCGTATCGTGGGGTTCTTTAGCCACACTTATGCCTTGGGATCCCAGGGCGGCTCATGCCTAGGTGATGCACTGCGAACTGGCCCTGGGAGATAGCAGGAAATGGTCTCAAGCTGCTGGAGATCTTCCTGCCAGGAGTTCATACCCATGTATAACAGGCAGAACACTGCTAATTCCCCATGAAAGCCCTTCAGACACTGTGATGTAACACTTTTAGTTGCTATTCACATAAAGAAAATAGTCTAGTATAACACCTACCAGGGGCGCCGACAAGGGGGGGAAGAGTTGGGACCATTACAAAGGCCTCTGATTGGCAGGGACCCTAAGAAATAGGAACATAATTGGCTTGGTCTGGGTTGGGGGCCTAGTATGATATGATTTCATGGGGCCTAAAATCTCTAGCAGCACCTCTGGTCTGTACTGGCATATTAATGTTATGGACCAATACTGAATAAGAATTTCCAAAAAAAAAAAAACTACTTTTTATTTCAATAATACTTTATTTTTTGTTATATTACAGTTTTCCTCCAAATGCTTCAACATTCAACACATTTAACTCAGAAAATCATAGATATATGCCTATTGTTAACCAAGGTATCACATCACAGGTAAAGAAGGTGAAGGCAAGCGTGGAAAAATCAAAAGGGGCTTTATTAAACAAAACTACATGCAGGTCCAAAGGAAAGGGACAAAGAGGGGTCAAAACAGGGTGGGAAGGAACAGACCAGAACACAGGGCAAACAGGAAAACACACAGGCAGCAACATCATGAACTGGAGAGCTCAAGACAGGGAGGCACTATATACATCACTAATGAGGGAGCAGACGAGAGGCATCTGGGGTGATCCACACAAGGGCTGTAACGAGAGGAGACATTAACAGGTGCGGCTTGTTAGAGCCACACAACAGAGACAACGAGGGGGAAGGGATGCAGGATGTGACATTAGACACTAGTAGATAAAATCCTATTTAATGTTGTCTTATCTTGTCACTATGGGGACTCAAAGCACTTAGTTAAAATACATTTTATTGACTTCCACACCCAACCGAACACAAGTCAGGCCACCCAAAATGCGGTTGTCTACTCACAATGCTATTGTCTACCCACAATGCCAGGGTTTCTGAAACCAGGCGGTACCCCGCACGAAAATGGCAACCTTCGGGACTTAGAACTACCTACGAGAGGGGTGACTCCAGGACAAGGTGGACAAAGGAGAGACTAAAATGTGGAGAAGTGAAGAAACCAGGAGCCCAAACCATGACATGGGGACCAGGAAATGAGGCTGAGATTCCGGGACAGGTCTGGCAGCTCATCACAACTGAGCAAGAGAAGGAACCTGGAAACAAAATGGCAGCTCACCAACAGCATAATGCCAGAGACTTAAAATTGCAAACCCAATAATGCCGGCTATTAAAACCCCAACTCTCAAAGAGACCCATTGTACCCGAGCCTTACATCTTGTGCGGCATGGGGTAGGCTCCAGACCTCCCTGCGACCCTGACCAGAATAAGTATTAAATTTGTTAAATTCTATTAGAAAAACATTCAAAGACAGATTTAGCTTTGGGTACCTTAAATTTCCCAGATAGGCAATATGAACCGTACTTGATCTCAAAATCAAAATACTGGTGCAGGTGTGACACAAAAATTGTAAAGTGAAATGTATTTTAATGTCTCAAAATTGTATTACTTTTATTTTTGAAGAGTTTAGCTCTCAGAAGACTTAAAAATAAATAAAGTAATAACTGGAAGTTCATACATGACTTCGACAATTAGATATCCTGGGACACCTTGTCCTCTGTGACTACAGAATAATTATGATAATATGCAATTATCACCTCACTTTTTTCAGCAGCAACCTCGAAGTGAAATAAGGGTGTTATTGCAAAGACTAAGTAAAAAAAAAATAAAAGCAAAGCCAGGAAAATCCCCTTAAGCTGGAAATATCTGTGTTTTGACATACAGGTCCTCGTCGACTTACGACCTATCCAATTTACAACCAGTCGACTTTACGACCATGATCGCAGCTAGTAGCCTATGTCTGGCAGCGCAAAGGTTTTTTTTTTTTATATTAACTTCAAGCAGATATACAACAAATCCAATATAAAACATCAAATATAGAGTTTAACGCTAGAGGGGGGAAATCACCTAAATAAAGATTCCTAATACAGAACAAGCCGTTAGAGTCGTGAGAGACTGCCTTTTGTTTCAACAGATATATTGTTTGAACTCTTTCTCAAAGGCTATAAAGCATGGCTTCCTATTTGCAAATTTACATTTATGAATATGAAATTTTGCCATCAAAATAATAATGTTAACTAAATACACACTTTTTAAACGTGCCATTTTCTATGAGACCAAGTAATACATTTTTCCACAGTCAAATAAAGTTTTTAACAATATGTTCAGAAATAAAATTACAAAGGTTTTGCCAGATGGCAGCGCAAATGTTGCCCAGCTGGGCTTACGACAGTTTGCGCACCAGTTCCCGGCAGCACTACCATTCCCGCGCGTGCTAACCCGCTAACTGTTATCCCAGTAACAGTATAACTATAATGAACCAAGAAAATCATGATGTATAACAATAATGAACAGAGAAAAGTATGATGTATAACAATACATAAGGAACAAAGAAAATTATGATAAGGTATGACAAAGATTTTTATAACGATACATTACTGTACAGTCGGCTATACATATGCGACTTACGACCAAATCGTGCTACGACCAGTCATAACCAATCATGGTCAGTCGACGACGACCTGTATATTTTGTGCAGTTTACTCGATTAGTTATTAATGTAATGCCATTTTGTGATGACACAAAATCAGAGCCTATTGGGAGTTTATCTAAAGCATGTGCAATGGGAGTACAGGAGGGAACCAAAGCAAAGCCAAGGAGGACATGCGAGCACTGAAGGCAAGACACAGGTCCTGTGCCCACAACCAGTGAGGCATCTCAACGCTGTGTCACATATATAGTACATATGACTTGCACGATATTTTCTTTGCAAACATAGATACATCCTATTATATATTTTGTACTTGTTTTTCAATTTCAACTTATCCATATAAGCATCTTTAGATAAAAGACATATTACACTATCTCATGCTGAATTTAAGTAAACTAATTTTTTGAACCAGGAGACAGAGCCAAAGTAATTGATGATTTGCTGATTACAAACAGTGAAATTTAATATAAGACAAGAAATGTCTGTTCTGCATTTGAACCCCTAACACCACAACAGATGGAGAAAAGCATGGAAGATTTTACCTCTGAGGTGGTAACAGTGAAGCCACTCATTAACGCTGAATTTACCACTTTGTTAGCAACATGGCATCCTGTTGAGAGCAGCTAGTAGAATGACATATGCACCGGGATTACGTTTGTGGATCTGTGGAACTGGGTTCGTTTGCCATGGCACAGTGAAAAACATCTTCATTTAATTCTGAAGTTGAAGGTTTTTTATGAAAAACGTAAAAAGTAAAATATAACAGATCTTTCCATTTTTCTCCAAACATTTTAAGTGCACAACAGTAAGGCCCCAGTACATTGAATAATAGATTGCATAAATCTATTTTTTTCACTCAATCTGTGTATGTAGAAATTGGTTTATTTTTAAGCAATAACAGACATTCTGTACATGGCACAAATTTAATTTTAGTTTATTATTATTGTATCTAGTAGCTCCTGTATGGTTATAGTAAGCATAACTTGACTAATGTAATTAAAAAATTTGAATAATAGTAGGCTTTGGTTATTATTTTTAAATTACTGATTGAAATGTAAACAAGGTTTTTTTCCCATCCATTTTCTGAAACTGCTTAATCTGAACCGTGGTCACGTTGGGGCGGGGGGAGGGCGGTTGGGGACTCTGGTTATTCTGGGAACAATGGGCACAAGCAAGAACCAACCTGGCAAATTTTGGTTGAGGGGGGGGGGGCGGCAGAGAAGCAGTGTGGGTTTCTCCTACAATCTACAGTCTTTTCAGTCTTCAGTGTATTACGGTCCATACGCGCATCATGTGATTGTGGCAGACTCCTCAACGTTGTGTATAAGTCTGATTAGCATTACAGCATCGATCTGCACATTTAACGAGTGTAACTTTTGGGAAGTGCAGTCATTTGTTTAGAGCAGGGCTATTCAACTCAGGCCCTCGATTCCAAATCCAGGCCTTGTTTTCAGTTCTCCCAGGTGGTTAGTTTAATAATTACTGATTCTGATTGGTCAGAAGCTTCACACATGGCTCGCAGGTGAAGGAAGGCTGGAAAATCAGCAGGGCTCGGGCCTCGAGGACTGTGAGTTGAATATCCCTGGTTTAGAGACTGTAGAGCAGGGGAGAGAGCACCAGATCCATAGCCAGAAAATTTCAAATGCAGAAAATCTCCACATATAGGTTGCCAGGTGATACTGTGCAGGGTCATGTTAAATGCATCATCCACACATCTATTGGCTCTATATGCAAAATGAAAGTGGGTCCAGCTTGGGTCTCATTGTTTTCAGGAAGGCAAATGGAGGCGTTTCGTTTCCTTTGACCTATAACCCTTTGCTTTTAGGGGAGGTGGTGTTTTGAAAGCAGAATCTGGACTTGGGACTGTACTCTTGTTCACAGCTTGTTAGTGCGGGTATGAGGGTGAAATGTGAATGGTAGGGGAATCCCAGGTAAACGTTGAGCCTTTCAGATTCAGCCATTTAGTCATTAACCAAATGATGACCAGGTTCTGCAGTTTGTGGCTTCCTACATGTTTCTCCACTCCAAAGATAAGTAGCTGGCTGAAACCTCCATTCTCAGATTTTTAGAGAATCAAATTTATATCAGAGAAATATTGATAGCTAATTGATATTGAATCGAAATTGAAGCCATAAAAATAAGAATCGAATCGAATAGCCGAATTGGTCAGAATACCCAGCCCAACTAAATTTGACAGTTGTACTGATATTGCATTATTAATTAATTGTGTTAGTCATGTAACAGCAATAGCAATATTAATGATTCAAAAATAGCAATTACGTCATAATAATAATATGATACTTGTATGATGCTACACAAATTAATGACAGTGTTTGCAAACGTTTGTTTGAAGTATGATTTCTGGAAATACCTGCATTGTACTTGTGTAGTTCCAACCAACAAGTTGCTAGGATAGTTAACACCTTTGCTTTTGGGAAATACACCCCGGGTCCTCAGCAATGATGATCCAGAAAGCCAGATCACCGGCAGGGGATCGTGCCACATGGCTATAGTGCTGTAACTGTCCAATCTTCATCTTTTCGCTCGATAGTGTCGCACAGCCATACAGCAAATCAGGGAGCACCATGACTTAAAATACTTTGACCTTCCTCCTCCTACAAAGATATTGGGAGTTCCACACACCCCTTTCCAGCAACCTCATGACCCCCATACTCTCCCAGTCCATCTACTGACTTCATAAGAAGAGACATCAATGTTGCTGCCAAGGTAAGTAAACCTCTTGATGAGGCTGACATTCCCCTCACAGATAGGCACACCAGTGATGGATGTGCCTAAGAAGTCATTAAATGTCTGGATCTTAGTCTTTATCCAGGACACCCGCAGTCCCAGACACTCGGACTTCTTGCTCAGTCTCTTGAAAGCCCCGATCAGAGCCCCCACTGACTCCACTAAGATTACAGCAACGTTGGCAAAATCAACATCAGTAAATCTTTTGTCACCAAAAAACACCCCACAGCTATAGTTGTTTTTGGCGGCCTGTCTTACTTTTAGTTAAAAAGAGTTTAGTTTTAGTCTAGTCTTTGCGTCAAGCTGTCATTTTTGTTTTTATTAGTCTTTGTCACATCCATATTCCTTCTAGTCTAGTCAGGTTTCAGTCGACTAAGAGTCTGAGCATTTTAGTCATATTTTAGTCAACGAAAACTGATGACATTTTAGTCTAGTTTTAGTCAATGAAAGTTGTATTTTAGTAATGCAATTCTATTTTACCTAGTAAATATAGTACAAGTATCTAGTAGAATAGACAAAAACAACATTTTTAATTTCACAATTAAAACAAGGTTCTTATTATTATATTATTGTTACCTTATAGACTCAAGAATACTCTACATGCATTCCAGAAACGGAAGACGCTCTGATTTGAATTCATAACATTGATTTTGCCAACCAAACATTTTTGAACTTAGATGTACACACAAATTTAAATAAAATGAATAAATAAAATAATGTCCATTTTCTTCGACGGGACTTGCTTCACTGAAGCTGTTTCTGGAATCTAGCACAGGAATATATATGTCAGGACAGATGCAGCCTCTGGAAAATCTAACTGTTGTAAATATTAAGTAGCATAAATCCTTGCTATTAGCCCTATTTTGCCCTCAGTGACTGAAACTGTTGGTTGTAATTTGGCTGTTTATTTTCAGATACAATTGTTTAACAGGAAAAAAATAGGCCTCACAAGATCATAAGCGATGCCAATCAAAATGCATGATGCTCTAATTCCATAAGAACATTATTTCACAGTTAGCAGATATTTACATGAGCTGTAGCCAGAGCGTATACCTCTATGTGGATGGTAACTAGCCTGGCAAACCAGACCCACGCACGATGTTCCGAAAAAATGCTCTTTCAATGTTTCAAACACTACCATTTTAGACATGTCTAGTCATGGAGTAATGAATGCTTTAAAGTTTAGATCGCCAGGATTTAAGACAACTGAGATGTCGTTCTCAGTTTGCTAATAGCTTTAGCTTGCTAAAATACCTACATAGCTTGTTGTTGTTCCATTTACCCTCTTATCAGACATTTTATCAGAAAGGATGTTTTTACTTACCTCAACTTCTTCATGGAATGCCTTGAGATGACTTTTAAGGTTAAGGTTTGTGGTGTTTTTACTCAATATTTTGTGGCCTCATTTCTCCGCCATCAGTGCGCCCAAATGGGAGACACAGGAAACAGAAATACTGCATAATAATAAAACGTGATTAAACCAGAGGAAATAACGTCTTGTCTCCTTTTGGCAACGAAAATGAAGAGACAATTTAGTATAGTTTTTATTTTGTAAACCAAATTTAGTCTTGTTTTTATTCGTCAACAATATTATGTGGTATATTTTGTTGTAGTTATCGTCACATGAGCAGCATTTATGATGCATCTTGTCTCATCTCCGTCACATCAAAAAGGTTTGTTGGCGAAGATATTTTGTCAAAAATTTTGCTGACAAAAACAACACTACCCACAGCTACTGAACCCCACGACCCTTCCCAGCACCCAGTCCATCCAAGCATCAAACAGAGTAGGAGCAAGAACATACCCTTGGTAAACCCCAGAATCAACTGAGAAGAACATGGTGTTATGCAGGGCTGTGGAGTTGGTAGATAAATGCTCCGACTCCGACTCCTCAGTTTCTAAATCTTCCGACTCCGACTCCCCGACTCTGACTCCTCTGTATGTATATACTACGCTAATGTATTTTCTACATCCATTGAAGGAAAGGAAGGCAACATACATGTCATTTCATCACAGAACTACTGGCTAGGAAGCCAACACTGTACTATAATGCCAGATTAAAGACAAACACAATGAAAACAAGGTTTTGCCCCTGTTGCCTTAAGTGTGGCATTTGGCCCACGTGACGTAGTCGTGACACGTGTACAATCGCGGCAATGGACAGGCAGATCCAGCTTGCCGAAAATCTCGACCACCGCCCCCATCCAAAGTAATGTGATGCTGTCTCCTCTGTCAGCCAGCCGGAAGTTTAGTGCATTGTGTCACTCACCGGCCAGCTGATCAGCAGAACGAGCCTCTGCTGGAGACAGGTAGGGAGATCTGTGTTCTCGGCTCCTTCGGCCCCCTTCACTAGCGCATAGCGAAGGGTAGCCGACGGAGCTGAGAACACATCAGATGATTTTTCAGGCGTTTGATGTGTAATGAATCGTTGAACGGCCGAAAGATCGGCAGTGCATCTGTAAATGTATGGGGGGCTTTAGGCTGGGTTCACAGTTCCCTGTAACAGTGGAACACGACACAATGGAAAGCGGTG
>JABFDZ020000001.1:26473435-26483906 GCA_019775955.2 Pollimyrus isidori
CCCCCCCCTCCCCCAACACAAGCCAAAAACATGCTAAAGTGAATTGTTACTAAATTACCCAAAGCTGTGAATGGTGAATGAGGATTCCATTCAGGATTCCCTGCCTCGTGCACATACTGCTCCAAACCCCCCATGACCCTGAATAGGACAAGCAGGTATGGACTGGTCTACCAGTGGATGTATTTAATCATTTTAAGCTCTCATCACTAGTGTCTTTAGCTTCATTATAGAAAACCCAAAGAAGCCAGTAAATAAGGTCAGTCAGTCAATTGTATCTGGTAGCTCAGCGAGTTGAGTGCTGTGCTAGTAATATAATGGTTGTGTGTTTGAATCCTGGGGATTACAAGCAGTAATTTACAGTCCTAATTCCCAGGAATGTGATGTATGGTTATTCTCTACTCAGTCTGTGATCTTAAATAAACTAAAGATAATGATTAGATTGAACAATGAAAGTGGTGTGCCATATTTCATCTTGCAACCTATCACAGGGAGCCTGGGCTGGGGAATAGCTTAGCTGCCTTGTTAGGGCCTTGTGTTGTGACTCGTAGAATTCGGGAATGAGAAGAGAATTCACCTGACAAACTTCTTCACGAGAAAAACAGACAATTTAATCTCACCCTCAGGCTCCCCTATGTCAGTCAGGCCTGCTGATCTTACGCTGACATTGGGGCCTGATTGATGGCAGTCCCATGTATTCCGATGTAACGTAAGAAAAACCACAATTCGCACAGCAGATAGCAGACATTTACATTCCTTCGTTTCTGTGCTGGGGATGTTGATTTAGCTGCTAATTGGTGACAGAAGCTGTCAAGTGGGTGGCGGATAACAATCGTGGAGGCGTCTGTCATTATTAGGTGAGAAAAAGGCATTTTTGTGAAGGAAAAAGGACAGCAGCACCCCCTCCTGTTGACTAATATTTACCCAAAATACATTGCAAACACCAAGGCAAAGCGGTTACAGAAACACAGTAACATAGTACTCGCTGTCTTTCTGTCTTCCTTTTTCTCTGCTCATCATTGTCAGCATGATTGCAGAATTCGGTTTGTTTGCTAGGGGACACATTCAACCTGTTTTACAGCTCAATATCCCTGCAACCTGGGGGCATAAAATTTGCAGTAATATGGGGGTGGTCTAACTTCTGTTACTGTGGTCAGAAGGTTCATTCCTGTGTGTGTGTCTCAATAAAGCACTATCTGTTTAATACCATGGACAGTCTACAACAGAATTGTAGAACTTTTATCTTGCAAAGGCAGCATACATATACCATGACATGACTGTAGCTCCACAGATGGTATAAAAGGCAAGATGGAAAGAGACAAGGACAGTAGTAAATGCTAGTTTTGCATGTGTGTGTGTGTGTGTGTGTGCTGGGGTGGGGTTAAGGTCACTTGACTTCCAGAACCCTCAGAGGGAATTTGAGTTATTAGTACCCTGCCAGATCACGGCCAATTATAAAGGAGCCTGTCAGTCTAGGGAAAAATGCTACATGATTATCAGGAAATGACAACATCTGGTGAAGAGTCTGACTCATCCCTGCAGTTCTGGTTTGATAATAAGAGGAAGGGATGATAGACGGGCAATACCCAGCTGTAGCCTTGCTTTACTCCCTTCATTCTGCTTTGACCTTCTCAGAAGTTACTGCTACAATCTTCACCAAAGAGGAGGAATAAAGAAAGAAGCGGGAAATTGAAGCTTGTCTTCTAGTGCATGGTGATCTTTTGTATATGCGATGAAAGCTGAATTATTTATGTTGTCAAGTAGTTTTAGGCAAGATATGACTTTTGATTTACTTGCTTGGGCTTGCATTTTTGAAACGTAACTCCTGACTAGAGTAGGGAGCAGCGGGAGGAGTTGGCAAGCATGGTATAGCTTGGTACATAATGAAATAAGTCTGCAGAGTGGTAGGTCTGACAGCTTTGGCATATGATGCATGGGGTCCATGCTAATGCCCTGCCAAGGCAGTGATGGATCCTGGAATGTCGACCGCATGTAGCATTAGCCTCTGTCCATGACGGGAGAGTAAAGGCGGTAAAAATCTGAGGTAATGTGGAAGTGAGAATGGTGGAGGTGTGAGAGAGCATCCAATGGTCTACAATCATATGATGATGATGATGATGACGACGATGATGATGATGATGATGATGATGATGATGATGATGATAATAATAATAATAATAATAATAATAATTAATAATCATCATCATTTATGCAGCTCTTTTTCATACATGAAATGCAGCTCACATTGCTTTACATATGGGATTAAAATTAGGAACAAAGAAGAAGCTGTACAAAATATACTATAGTAAAGATAACTAAATAACTAAAGTAAAGATCAAATACATGTAAAAAAGAACCTAAGAACCTAAAAATAAACATGTAAATAAATAAATACATTATAAACTACAAACAAATCTTAAACGATCCACTCTCACACACACACACCTGCAGCTTGTTTTGACAGTGCATTTTGTTTTTCACCATTGTTTTTCTGCAAAACAATTTCTATGTATTTCAGCACAGTAGAAAAAGAGGGTTTATACTGTGTTTCTTTGAGCTGCACTGGCAAGATAACTCTTCATTCCTGGAGACAGGTGGGTTTATCAAGCGTTTTTTTTTTGTCCCCTTGTGTGGCTAATAATTTTGACATTCTTTGACAGACTTTATAGATCGCCTAATCCTCGAGCAAATAGGAAACCTTGTAATACCAAGCCGTTTCGCAGCGAGAGCTGCTGTTCAAGGCACCAAACTGACAAATAATACCACAGGATGCGAGGAAACACAGGTTAGCTTGACAGACAAGAAGCACAATTATCAAAGTTTGATTAAGGAGCTATCTTGAGAATGGGTTGCACTGTTAATTACTGTCCTTTTCAACAGTCTTTTATTATAAGAAAAACTATACAATGACAATGTAAAAGAGCAAGAACTAAATTACTGTCAGAAAAATAAATGAAGGGGCCCATAGGTTCTCAGTGATTTACGGGGCAATTATTCACCAAAGATGCTGAGCATGGCACTGTTATGGGAAAGTGTGTCAGGGAAAGGTGTGCAGGGACAGACAATGAAATATAAAAATAAGAGATTATGTGGTGTGAGATTTGCATTTGAAGAAGGCTGGGGATGTAGCACTATATTGCCCAACAAAGACAAGACAAGATATAAATACATATGGTTGTAGTGTTAGTATTTAGTTACTGTAATTTACGCACTCTGTCTTTTTTAAAACTGAGCATTATTGGATTAAGAGGTTCAATTTCAATTACGACACTTTTTATAAAATATGCAGTGTTTGCCTTTTTTGGGCAGTGTACCACATGACTGCTGTTTTATTTTGATTTGATATAACTTTTGATCTTTCTGTTTGGGCCACATATAGCCATTTTTACTCAATGAAGGCAGCATCCATAATATAAAACAATAAGTAGCATTTATTTTATATTATATGGCTTACCTGACAAGCAGTAAAGTAAATAAAGAATATATATTTTTTATATTACAAGAGTTGCATGATAGTTTTTAAAATCTCTTCCAGTGTTCCATTCGACACTCTGCTTTCCTTCACATATAAGTAACATTTTACTGATGTTAATTTATGTGGCTAAATAATGCTCTGAAATGAATGTGTATAAATACAATTAGTGGCATTCCAGTGCATTTCACAGTGGGGACTGGGGCAGACTTGCCCATCACTGGGGTTGAGGTGGCTAAAGACCTCCGTGGTAGCCGAGATTCACCTGGATTACTTAACGGCTCTGGATGTTGGCTGGATGTTGGCTGGCTGACACACCTTCTCAACAGCTCGTGGAGGTCAGGGACAGTTGGGAGACCGGGGTGGCGGTACCCTTATTTAAGAAAGGGGACCAGGGAATGTGTTCTAACTATAGCAGAGTCACACTTCTCAGCCTTCCTGGGAAAGTCTATTCCAGGGTACTGAAGAGGAGGGTCTATTATAGTCCAATCTGCAGTTTTTGTCCTGGCCGTGGAACACTGGACCAGCTTTATACCCTTGCGAGGGTACTGGAGGGAGTCTAGGAGTTTGCCCATTCAGTCTACATGTGTTTTGTGGACATAGAGAAGGCTTACAACTGGGTTCCCCAAGGTGCTCTATGGGGAGTGCTTTGGGAGTATGGGGTTCTGGGCTCGCCACAGCGGGCGATTTGGTCCCTGTATGAACGGAGCAGAAGCTTGGTCTGCATTGCCGATAACAAGTTGGGCATGTTCCCAGTGCACGTTGGCTTCTACGAGACTTGCTCTTTGTCATTGGTCCTGTTTATAATATTTCTCATCAGGGATCCGGGCGGGTTTGGTGCAGGAACACAGCATGGTGCAGACACAAAGGGGCTGGACGACCCACTGGCAGCTCCAACAACACAAAAATTGGGGTTTATTAAATAAAATTTAAAACCCTACAAACAAAAACCAAAAAGGGGATAAATAAAGACTACAAGTCACAAGTAAACAAGCTGGGTAGATACATCTAACACAGGGAATACAACAGAACCTTCAGGCATCTAACAGCAACACAACAGCATCTACGACAATGAACCACTGGAGAACCAAACAGAAGCAGGAACTAAAATACTAAAGGGGTAACGAGACTAACACAGGACAGGTGAGGCTAATTAGAAGAACCAGGAAAACAGGTAACAGATGAAACTAATAAACTCAAAAGGAACTAGGCATGGAAACTAAGAACTAACCAAGGACACAGAAACAAACACTGGGCAATGACAGACAGGAAAAGACACAAGCAGGGGCACAAGAAACAAAACCAAATACAAAATCAAAATACAAGAATTAAAAACTCAAATGAAACACTAAGGAGTAACAGAGGAGGCAGGATTCAAACACAAGACAGGATCACAAGCAACCACATGCTCACCACATTGAGCTACGTGGCAAGACGGGAAACAGGAGGAGAACAAAGACTAACACGAAGAACAGGATGTACAGCAACGCCTGCTGGCCAAATGGGGAAGGGGCACAGAGTAGGACAACAAGGGCTGACCCTAACAATTTATGGACAGGATTTTCAGGCACAGCCAGGGTGTTGAGGGTGTCCAGTTTGGTGGCCTAAGGATTGTGTCGCTGCTTTTTTTGGATGACGTGATCCTGTTGGCTTCATCTACTGGGGACCTCTAACGTGCCCTGAGATGCTTTGTGGTTGAGTTTGAAGTGGCAAAGATGAGGATTAGCACCTCCAAGTCCAAGACCATGGTTCTCAGCCGGAAACGGGTGGATTGTCCTCTTCAGGTCAGGGAGGAGGCACTGTGTCAAGTGGACCTTGTATCTTGGGGTCTCATATATGAGTGAGGGTAGACGAGACGACATGAGCTGGACAGATGGACGGGAGCGGTGTCTGCAGTTCTGCAGGCGTTTAACCAGGTCGTTGCGGCTAAGAAAGAACTGAGGTAGAAAGAAAAGCTCTCAATCTATTGCTCCATCTTCGTCCCTACCCTCACCTATGGTCATGAGCTGTTGGTAGTGATCAAAACAATGAGAACGCGGATACAAGTGGCCGAAATGAGGTTTCTCCACAGGGTGTCTGGGCTCTCCCTCAGAAATAAGGCGTGAATTTTGGATATCCAGAAGAGTCTCACAGTAGAACTGATGTTTCTCCACATCAAAAGGAGCCAGTTGAGGTGATTTAGACACCTGGCGTGGATGCCTCCTGGGTGGTTACCTGGAGAGATTTTCCGTGCATGTCCTACAGGAATGTGATATTACATAAAAGTTACTTGTTTTTGGCTTGATTTTGGAATATGCATTGTAAAAGCGTGTCGTTGAGCTATGTTACTTGCAACAATCAGGCTGAGACAGTTCCCGGGTTTAAGCACTAAGTGGCGTTTATTCCATCAGTACCATTCATATTCACTGCTCACCGTGCCTGTCTCCCTGCTTACTCCTAATATTTATGGTTGGTATACATACACACCAACACACTATGTACACCAATAGCCATTCTTCACTATATGTGACATAATATATTACATTTACATTTCAACATAAGCGACTAGGGAGAACCTGCTGCACTGCCTGGTGGTACCTCCGCACTACACTGCCCCCCCCCAAGAGGGTTATCTGTCCCAGAACCCTCACCAAGTCCTGGAAGTACTCCGGGCAGTGGTGAGTTCTCTGTGGCTGCAGGCCCCCAATGTTCTGATCAGTCCCTGCTGCTGGAGTACTCACCCCCGGCCCTGGAGATGGCTGCTCCGTGTGGGCCAGGGGTTAGCACTACAGTAGGCAGTTGCGATGCAGCACAACAATCCTGCACCCTTCCATCAACCGCAACCTTTACACCACATCAGAGGTTGGTTCCAGGACCAAGGATTGCCAGCTAGAACCCTTCCATGTCCAGCCACTGGCCTCTGGGGCCAGTTTGACCTGCCAGTAGCCAGTGTGGACGTCCAGGGTACCTAATCATATTGACCCAGCAATGTAGTACAGTTCGTCATCAGTGCATGGCAGTGCTTTCCTCATCACTGCGTTCAGCCATCAGTAGTCGACAAAGAATAGCCATGACCTATCCTTTTTGGAAATGAGGACTGCTGGAACTGCCCATGGGTTGTTGGATAGTTCTATGACTCCTACCGCTGTCATATCTCTGATCCCCTGCACTGCCTCCAGTGTATTTGCCACAGGGAGTCTTTGTAGATGCAGCCGGTTGGGTGGGACATCCCCCGTATCCATGTGGTGCTTCACCAGGGATGTGGGTTAGCGATTTTGATTTCAAACGGAGCATGTTCAGTAACATTTTGACTTGTATGAATCCTTCAGCCTGAATGAGATTTTCATACAGGTCCTTTTTTGAATGACTTGAGTTTTCTATCTGTCCATGATGTTCTTTCTCGGGGTTCTGCAGGCTGCTCCCGTCCCACAACGAGTGGTCTTCTTCATTCTCCGCTGTTGGCCACCACCGTCATACTGGAGGACCACTACATCTGTGCAGAGGTGGAGGGCTGCTCCTGGCACATTGATGGTGGCCCCCAGTTGAGTCAGCAGGTCTAGACCGATGATGCAGTGGTTGGCGATGCCAACAAGGCAGACTTACTGCACCACCCATGCTGGACACGCAGCTGTCTCTTCACCTTCATGGCCCTACAAACGCTGGTCACCGACATCAACTGCATATCAGTCATCTCCTAACTGGCTAATGCAGCTCTGCCAGTACCCGGTAGCACCCCTTTGTGGATTAGGGTGATGGCAGACCCCATGTCCACCAGGGCTTGGCAGGATGTTTCAGATATCAGGCAGTCGATATAAAGGCCCGTAGCCTTGCCAAGCCAGCCTACTCTAAGTGTAGCTGTTGGCGTTAAACTGGCATGCATTGCGGGAGGCGCCTTCCTCTCAGTGCCACTCGCCCAGCATTTCCCAGTTGCTGTTTGGGGTGAGGGTAAAGCAGAATGGTTACAGAATGTGACACAGGTTAATACTGAAATAACAAGAAGAGTTAGATACAAGTTTGAGATTCTTGCATTTCCATCAACGGTTAGCTGATAAATTAGGGCCTGATTGTGCTGATGGTAGAAGAAGCAGTGTGATGTTTAACACAGCATCACATTAGCAGAATATGTATATGGATTTCATCTTCATACCAAATAAAAATTTTCATCAACACAACCGCTGCAAGAATACATTAAAATCCTACCATATGACAAGGCTGTTATTGGCTCATATTTTTATCAAACCAATAACTGGAACTGCATTTGGGTTTAAAAATATACAGCAAATGCCTCATAAAACTAGAAAAGGCCTGATTTTATTGTGCAAAGTATATTGTATACATGTTACTACTCCTACGATGGGCTGGCCCCCCATCCAGGGTTGTTCCCTGCCTCGTGCCTGTTGCTTCCGGGATAGGCTCTGGACCCCCTGCAACCCAGTAGGATAAGCGGTTTGGAAAATGGACGGATGGATGGATGGATGTTGCTACTCAGGTGCGTATGCCAGGAAGAAACCTTTAGAAAATAATTTTAATGGTTGGTGTAATAAATGTCAATTTAAAAATAAAGAAAAGGCAACAAGAAAAAAAAAATGTTACTGGGGTGGTGTGTGACTCTTTGGGTTAGGATGCTGTGTCTGTGATTGGAAGATCACTGTTGTGAATCTTGTAGTTGACTTTATTATTGGGCCCTTGAGCTTGACCCTTAATCCCAGTTACCGGGGTGGATCCAGTGATCATGGTGCATGTTGCCACCATTGACATAGGCAAGGGTTGGAGGGCTGTTCTGCAGGAAAAATGTATAGAAGTTGCAGATAAGCTTAAAAGTAGAACATCCTCAGTATTCTCTGGAATATTTCCTGTGCCACATGCAAGCCAGGCTAAGTTAGCGGAGATAAGGAGATTAAATGTGTAGCTAAAAGGGTGGTGTAGGAAAGAGGGGTTTAGGTTTATGGGGCACTGGAAGACCTTCTGGGGCAAGTGAGACCTGTTCAAGCCGGACAGGTTGCATCTGAACCAGAGGGGAAGGTTAGTTAAGAATATAGGTGGGGGAGACAAAACCCTAAATAATATTAAAAGTGGGCAGAGTAAAAGGCCTACCCTTTGCCATCTGTACTTAAACATTAAGAGTATTACAAACAAAATTCATAATTTAGAGGCTTTTATTTCATCAGACTGTTACAGCATTATAGGAATAAGAGAAACATGGTTGAGTGACAATGATGGAGAAGAACATAATATGGATGATTACTGTACATGTTGTTCTGTTGAGACTGGATAGGCAAGAAAGGAGGTGGTGTTGCAATAGACATAAAAGAAAACTTGCAGGCAAGGGAGCTCACTGATAAAAAAAGTACAGAAGCTGTAGGGGTAAAACTAGATGCTAAAAACTTAAATGGCCTAATTGTCGGTGGTTGTTGCAGAGGAAAGCAGAATGTTATACAAACATATCAGACATATGAGTAGTAAAAATGATGTGGTAGTTATGAGTGATTTTAATTTACCTGGGATACAGTGGGACTTCTGTAAATGAACTTGAGAAAGTAGAACTGCTGCAGGATTTTTTTTATTCAGTTCAAAATCCCTTCCAGGGGAGAAGCCCTTCTTGATCTTGTTTTCCCTATCCTAGTTATTAGAGAAAATTAGAGGTTTTAGAACCACTTGACAGTAATGATCATAACAGGGTCAAATTTGATGTTAATTTTCATGTCCAAATTAAAGAGCAAAGTCCATTGTCCAATTAAAAAAATGTTAGGAAGGCTAACTTTAATGGTATGAGACTAGAAACTGTAAATTGGATGGAGTTAAATAGCAAAACTAGAATTTTCTAAAAGCACATTATTGCAAGTGCAAGAGGACTTCATACCTGTCTCCGGCAAAACTAAACCAAGGAAACTGCAACCAAGGTGGTTTACTACTGAGAGTCAGGAGTAAAAGGGCTCTGTTCCACAAATGAAAAATAACTAATTTCAGAATAAAACAGGAGTATCTAAGTACAGATTGAGTTAAAAAATAACATTAGACTGGCAAAGAGGAATGTTGAAAGGAAGATTGCATTTGAGGTTAAAAATGACAAAAGTTTTTTTCTAATATTTTAATTCAAAAGAGCTCTAAATGCTTAAATCACTAGTCTCCAAGATAGTGAGAGTCTTGTAATTGAAAACGAAATTGATTTAGTAAATGAGTTTGTTTTACAAGAGTATTCACTGTAGAGGACACAAGTAACTTACCAACTCCAGCGTCATTTATGACTAATATATGTGTAACTGAAGCTAAATTCAAAATAAATAAATCATAGGCAACTGATGGCATCTTACCTATAGTTTTAAAAGGGATGGGAGATATTTTTATTTATTATTTGCTAATATAGTGTCCATATTCAAAAAATGGGATATGTATAATCCAGCAAACTATAGGCTAATCAGTTTAATTTGCATAACTGGAAAGATAATAGAAGCTATAATCCAAGTTAAAATAGTACATTACCTGGATTCAAATAGCATTCTGACGGATGGCCAACATGGATTTAGGAGAGGTAGATCCTGTTTAATTTACTCAACTTCTTTGAGGAAGCTGCATGAAAAACTGATCACAAAAAGGCCTATAATGTGACCTACTTAGATTTCCAGAAGGCCTCTGATGTTGTCCCCCGCAGGCGACTCCTGCTTAAACTCAAAGCAGCAGGGATTTTAGGAACTGTCGTGGCTTGGATCAAAAATTGGTTAACGGACAGGAAGCAGCAAGTAGTTATTAGAGGCATAATGTCACAAAGGGCCTGTGTTCATAGTGGGGTACCTCAGGGTTCAATTTTAGGACCACTATTGTTTCTAATTTACATTAATAATATTGAGACCAATTAGAGGTCGACTGATGTATCGGCCAGCCGATATATCGGGGCAATATTTGGTATTTTTTAATGTATCGGCATCGGCCGATATCCAAGTGCACTGCACCGATTTACAGACAGGCGCCTCTGCGGGCAGCCCAGTATTATTATTGCTGTGGAACACGTGGCCCATGCTGCTTGTG
>JABFDZ020000001.1:26493328-26503808 GCA_019775955.2 Pollimyrus isidori
AAGGCAGTTCTGAAGGCGAAAGGGGGTCAAACACCGTATTAGTATGGTGTTCCTAATAATGCTTTAGGTGAGTGTATAATGCTAGGTGTATTGTCATGGGTTAGCGAAGAGGCGATCATCCCACTTTATCCATAGGGAAATCAGCACCATGGACAGGTGCTGTGAATTCCTAAACAACAAACAAAATACAATGTGGCTAGATGTGTATTGGGCACTGGTATTCCCCTCCTCTCCGGATGGTGTTTAAGCCAATCAGCAGAGATGGTGGGGGAGAGTGGAACCAGGTGAGTGAAAACTAAAGGCCAATTTATACTGCACTTTTGTATATGCGGTTTGGTCCATGCAAGGGTAAGTGATGCAGATTTCTTCATGAAGTGTTTTCGCCGGACAGTGCGCATGTCGCCCAGATTTGAATGTCTGGTGAAATTATGCGGGTCAGTACATGTCGACTGGGCATGTGCAAGGATATTGACTAGATGTTTCCAGTAGGTGGCAGCACTGATTTTCACAGAGCAGTGGTCAACCAAGAAAGACTACAGGAAGAATAGTTGCTGGAATATTATATTTTGGAATATTATAGTATATAAAATTTATGAAGCAGTGGGTGGGGGGTTAGGGGTTGGAGGGGATTTGGAACATTACCAAATTGTGTCGTAAGAATTTCAAAAAACAGTAGTATGACGTATTGCCCAAGCCAAGCAATGTTAAAACTGTCCCTAAAATGTTTCACTACACTGCTTGCATTGATGTTCATGCAATAAATCTACCCTCTCCTGATCTGGTGGAATATCACTGCTGTACACACATGCAGACTACCCAGCCCGAATGTGCGTGCAGAAAAGTGAACTGTGATCTACAGTAAGCTTAATCCTCTTGGTTTTTCTGCTCAGATATCACTTAAACCAGCTGTACACTAGAGACAGACAATAATACATTATGTTAACTATGTCAACCTTGATGGCAGGAACCAAATTAAACTGTCCTTTTTTTAAACTTGATTTAATGTTATAGTAATAGAAGAATGATAGTGATAATAAATAATACAGTGTTTCCCCGAAAATAAGCCCTAACATGATTTTTGTAAGGAATCTACTTGCAGAGTCTCCACAGTTTCAGCAAAATGGTGTTTTTATTGAACAGTAAAAAATAATATAATGCAATACAGTGTAGACATACACCAGGTATTGAAAGGCAGCTCAAATACAAATTAAGGACAGTTCTTCACCCCCCTTTATACCCCAAAAGACCCTCCGCACAAAGGTGGTGTGTGTAGGTGTTGTGAGTGACTTTACATATAAAGAGTGACCCCCTGGAGTGTGAGGATCCTGAGACGGGACAGGACAGGACGGCGATTTCCCCAGAGAGCAAATGGTAACTCAGCCACTTCTCTGGCCACTGTAATTATATTCCTTATCACCTAAGTGGTACTAAATGGGAGCCCCTGTTCTCAGCCAGACTTCCCCCATGCTCATAACTTGCTAACATTGTCTGTATTCAAATGATCAACCAAGAACGTTGGGGCATTTTTACTACTTTTCCTTACATTTTTCAGGATGTTCACAATTTAAACCCCAAAATAAGATCTGGCTACTATTCTACGGACTGTATGGTCACTAGAATCAGATGCGATTATATGGATGGATGAGTGCAAAAAGACAAAGCTGAGTTGTGAGATATTCAGGATGGAGTTGCGAGCTTGGAGATTTATGATGACATTCCAGTAGATTTTTGTTCATGAATAAATGTATGGTTAGACTGTTTACATGGAAAGATACTGTTAGAAGATGACATGATGTCTGTATTTGAATAAATGTGGATTTTTGTTCATGAATACCGGAAAATGTACTGTAGTTCGTTGTACATGTGAAAAGAAACCCTGAAAATAAACCCCAACGCGTCTTTTGGAGCAAAAATTAATATAAGACCCTGTCTTATTTTCAGGGAAACACAGTATATAGAAGTAATCAAAAATCATCATTACTGACTGTACAGTGTAATAAAGAAATCTTGTAAAACGATGACCAGTGTATCCATTTAGGACTACCAAACCATATTCATAAACTATATGGACTTCAAAAGCAGGGGAGATTATAAGATATTTTTAAGGTGGGGCATAAAATCAACTCCAGTGGACGAATCAGCTTTTAGTTGGGGCCAGTGCCCCTGTGGCCCCTCTCTCCTGTATACAGCCATGCATAAGAGCCTACTATAATGAACTGATGCTAAAGAAGTTCAAAACTTGCCTATAGATGTGTGGCAAGCGCCTGGACAGAGAAACATGGATCCAAGAGTGCAGGGAACCAAAGCTTTTACTAATGAAAACGAGGCAAAGGGGTACTGTCTGTATTCAAACATGCGCGGGCATGACAGTACCCCCCCTGGCAGCTGCCTCCCGGAGGCCGAGGGCGTTTCCAGGGCCTTCCGCATGGTCGGGGCGCGGGCCAGTCCGGGTGCGCCAGGTGAAAGGCTGCCTTGATAGCAGGGTCGGTCACAGAGTTGGCCGGCACCCAACTGCGTTCATCCGGACTGCAGCCCACCCAGTCCACTAGGTATTGCAGCTGACCTCGGCGGCAGCGTGAGTCCTGGACTGGATCTCCTCGGAGGGGCCATCCACTTGAACCAGCAGGGGAGGGTCCATGACAGGACCGACATCCGGATGCAGAGGACTGCATTTCACTGACTTAAGCAGAAACACATGAAACGTAGGACAGATCCGGTATATCTTGGGCAGCTGGAGACAAACAGCTACGAGCTAGGAGGGACCTAGTCTCCGCTGCCGATCGGCCTGGCTCTTGCGCTTCCTGACTTGTGATTGCAGCAAGCATTGTATCTGTTGCCAGGCCCGCCAACTATTTCAGTACCAGTCCTCTACCCGAGGTACTGGTCCGTCCGGGGAGTCCTAAGGAAAGAGGGGAGGCTGGTACCCTAGGACACACTACAAAGGGGACAGGTTAGTGACCGGACTCACCCGGGTATTGAGCAAGTACTCGGTCCACACGAGGTGTGCCACCCAATCGGCGGGGTCTGTATGGCAAAGCAGTTGGAGGGCCTTGGCGACCTCCTGGTTAGTTCGCTCGGCCAGACCATTAGTCTGGGGATGGTAAGCGGAAGATAAGCTGAGGGTGATGTTATGCTTGCGGCATATCTCCCGAAAGACTCTGGCGTTGAATTGAGGCCCTTAAGCAGAGAAACGTGAAACGTAGGACAGATCCGGTATATCTTGGGCAGCTGGAGACGAACAGCTAAGGGCCCCACTCGACGGAGGACTCGGAAGGGGGCTATGAAACGAGCAGTCAGCTTCCAGCAACCAGGGATGTGCAGGTTCTTGGTTGATAACCAAACCAGCTGTCCAACTCGGTAGGAGGGGCCTGGTCTCCGCTGCCGATCGGCCTGGCCCTTGCGCTTCCTGACTTGTGATTGCAGCAAGCATTGTATCTGTTGCCAGGCCCGCCAACTATTTCGGTACCAGTCCTCTACCCGAGGTACTGGTCCGTCCGGGGAGTCCTAAGGAAAGAGGGGAGGCTGGTACCCTAGGACACACTACAAAGGGGACAGGTTAGTGACCGGACTCACCCGGGTATTGAGCAAGTACTCGGTCCACACGAGGTGTGCCACCCAATCGGCGGGGTCTGTATGGCAAAGCAGTTGGAGGGCCTTGGCGACCTCCTGGTTAGTTCGCTCGGCCAGACCATTAGTCTGGGGATGGTAAGCGGAAGATAAGCTGAGGGTGATGTTATGCTTGCGGCATATCTCCCGAAAGACTCTGGCGTTGAATTGAGGCCCTTAAGCAGAGAAACGTGAAACGTAGGACAGATCCGGTATATCTTGGGCAGCTGGAGACGAACAGCTAAGGGCCCCACTCGACGGAGGACTCGGAAGGGGGCTATGAAACGAGCAGTCAGCTTCCAGCAACCAGGGATGTGCAGGTTCTTGGTTGATAACCAAACCAGCTGTCCAACTCGGTAGGAGGGGCCTGGTCTCCGCTGCCGATCGGCTTGGCTCTTGCGCTTCCTGATTTGTGATTGCAGCAAGCATTGTATATGTTGCCTGGCCTGCCAACTGTTTTAGTACCAGTCCTCTACCCGAGATACTGGTCCGTCCGGGGAGTCCCAAGGAAACAGGGGAGGCTGGTACCCTAGGACACACTGGAAAGGGGACAAGTTAGTGACCGAACTCACCTGGGTATTGAGCGAGTACTCGGTCCACACGAGGTGTACCACCCAATGGGAGGGGTCTGTATGGCAAAGCAGTCAGAGGGCCTTGGCAACCTCCTGGTTAGTCCGATCGGCCAAACCGTTAGTCTGGGGATGGTAAGCGGAAGATAAGCTGAGGGTGATGTTATGCTTGCGGCACATCTCCCGAAAGACTCTGGCGTTGAATTGAGGCCCTTGGTCGGAGACTATGTCTTCGGGCAAGCAGTAGTAATGGAAGAGTCATTCTATAAGAACCTCAGCTAGCTCTGCCGAAGTGGGAAGCTTGGGGAGAGCCACCAGATGACACATTTTTGAAAACCGGTCGGCGATGGTGAGAATGGTGGTCTTACCGGCTGAACGGGGCAGATCAGTAATGTCCATTGCTATATGAGACCGTAGTCGGGAAGGAACCGGCAGTGGCTGTAGAAGGCCGGCAGGAGCTTGTTGGCTGGTCTTAACCTGCACACAATCAGGACAGGATTCCACAAAGTCCAGGGCCTGCCTCTTCCATCTTGGCCACCAATACCGCCGAGAAGGGAGGAGTTGGGTGGCAGCTATCCCGGGGTGCCTGGTGCTTTGTTGTGAATGCACCCAGTGGAGAAGAGGGACGCAGTGCTTCCGAGTGACAAACTGCAGCCCTGAAGGGACAGCTGGCAGGTAGGGTGTGCCTCGTTCTCCTCCTGGATGCTGTTCTCCAGGTCCCAAGTGATGGTCCATGTGAAGCAGGTGGGGCTCAGAATTGGACACGCCCGATCCTCGCGGGTTGGGGGGTTGAACTGTCGGGAGAGGGCATCTGTCTTAATATTCTTCTTCCCTGGTAGATAAGAAACATTGAAAACAAACCTAGCAAACCACAGAGAGGCGTTTCGCCGACTGAAGGTACTCCCGGTTTTGATGGTCCGTGAGGACTACGAACGGGTGACGTGCGCTCTCCAGCCAGTGTCTCCACTCCTCCAGTGCTAGGTGGATAGCCAGTAATTTCCGATCTCCTACCTGGTAGTTGCGCTCAGTGGCAGTCAGCTTGCAGGAGTAGTAGGCACACGAATGTAGTTTCCCGGTCTGAGGGTCACGCTGAATGAGCACGGCTCCCACTCCAGCCTCTGAGGCTCAACCTCAAAGGGGAGATCCGGCAGGGACTGAAAGATTGACAGGCTATTAGCTAGCCCATATGGCATCACAAGATATTCATATTGTCCTTTACTGGTTAAAAATGACGTTTTCCACTCATTGCCCTGCCTAATCCTGACCAGGTTGTAAGCGCTTCTGAGGTCTAACTTGGCAAATACCTGGGCCTCCCGGAGCAGCTCCAGCGAGGCGGGGATAAGTGGTAACAGTTTTCTTCACTTTACATATATAGCATTAAGGGTGCAATAGTCCACACAAGGCTTCAACCCCCCATCGTTCTTTTTAATAAAGAAAACCCCCCCTGTTACCGGTGAGGTGGAGGGGCGAATAATCCCCTGCTTAAGGCTGTCCTGGATGTAATCCTCCAAAGACGCCTCCTCCTGGAGGGAAACGGGGTACAATTTCCCCTTGGGAAGGGTGGCGCCCTCCAGGAACTCATTAGCACAATCCCACTCCCGGTGTAAGGGGAGAGCGAAGGCTTGAGTCTTGCTAAACATGTCCCTGTAGTCTTTATATTCCACTGGAATTTGGCTCAGGTCCTCTGACTCGGGAAGCTTTGCAAGGAAGGGACATGCAGGTAGTGAAACATTCACGAGACCAAAACGTTAGCTCACCCGTCCTCCAGTCCAGTCTTGGGTTGTGCCGTTGTAGCCAGGGAAAGCCCAGGATTAGAGGGTCCTTAGCATGTGGAAGCACATACACCACCATCTCTTCTATGTGAAGCACTCCCACCTGAAGGGACAACGGTAAGGTGCGGAACCAGATCGTCCCCTCTCTTATTCTCTCACCTGTAACTCCCAGGACCAAGATCAGATAGGCAAGCCTCTGAAAGGAAAGGCCTAGGTGGTTCGCTAGGCTGAGACCAATAGAGACCAAAGTTGCCGGCCGCCCCACTGTCAATAAGCGCACCGACGGACACTTGTTTGCCCCTGGGTCCTAGAAAAACAGGTATGGTTAGTTGGGTAAGTGTGGAAGAGGTGTGGGATGGGCCACCTACCATCGGGAGGACCTCCTCCTTTCTGGGTCTCATGGGGCAAGTGGCGATGACATGTCCCGCCTCGCCGCAGTATAGGCAGAGTCCTCCCAGGGTTCTTCTTCTCCTCTCTGCCACAGAGAGAGGAGATCTTTCCACCTGCATGGGTTCGACGGGGTCTAGGGCCGAACTTGGGGATTATCGACGAAGCTCCACCTGGTGTTGGCGGCGCCAGCAATCCCTGTCGGTGTTGTCCAGCCACACCGCTAGCCGTATTAACTCCTCGAATGACAATGAGTCTCCACAAGAAGCGAGTTCGTCCTGCAGCTCCTGGTTGAGTCCCCTCCGGAAGATAGTCATTAGGCAGTCCTCGGTCCACTGAAGTCCTGCAGCAATCATTCGGAACTCCAGGGAGAAGTCTGCCGCCAACCGATTCCCTTGGCGATAGTCCAAGAGTTGATCACCCAGTCGGCAACCTATGGCAGGATGGTCGAACACCTCCAGCAGGGCATGGTGGAACTCCCTGGCGGACCCCACCAGGGGACTCTGGCTCGTCAAAAGTGCAGTGGCCCAGTCCCGTGCATGTCC
This sequence comes from Pollimyrus isidori, assembly GCA_019775955.2. Lineage (NCBI taxonomy): Eukaryota > Metazoa > Chordata > Actinopteri > Osteoglossiformes > Mormyridae > Pollimyrus > Pollimyrus isidori. Next base: position 26,500,208 of record JABFDZ020000001.1, read on the forward strand.
GGTCAGAAGCGAGATGACGAACCAGACTTCGGACGCCAGGGTCAGGAACATCTCTGGGTGTTCCTCCACATAGATGCCGCACTGTATCAAGAACCCCTGACACGTATCGGGATTGCCATCATATCGCTCCGGGAGTGTGATGGGAACCGAGGAAGATGGAGTTGGCGAGGAGTTCCTCAAGAGCAGTCAGACGCTGCTCCAGAGTGTTCCCGGCTGGATCCATTACTTTGCAGCGAAGTATTCTGTGGCGAGAGCTCGAACAGAGAAACATGGATCCAAGAGTGCGGGGAACCAAATCTTTTACTAATGAAAACGAGACAAAGGTACAAGAAAGGGCAAGGCTGAGGCAGGGTCTTGGTATGGGTGTTGGGGTTGAAAGCCGGGGAATCTGTCCAACAGGTAAGCATGGGAGACGACCACACAGAGAGGGGAAGAGGGGATGATTGGGGTCGGGCAAGGGAAGTGGGTCAGGTACGGGAACCAGGCTGTGTAAAGGGAAGAGGCAAGACAACAGGTTAACACCAGACGGACAAGACTGGGCAAGGAGCGTGGGGAGACGAGAGACAAAATAGCGCTCAGTAAGGCTCAAATACATTGGGTCAATCCTCCGCGATGTGCTCTTGCGGCCAGTTTTATAGAATGCTTGATCTTGCGTACAGATACGCCTCTGCTGGGTCCTGCCTGTGTGGGTGTGACAAGATGACCCAGAGATGGTGAGACAGATAATAACAAAATATCCTCCTGAGACCCAAGGAAACAAGTGTGCTTCATTTTTAGGTTGTTTGAACTCAGAGGAGGGGTGGCATGGTGGTGCATTGGTTAGCATTGTTGCTTCATACTTCTGGGACCTGGGTTCGAGTCTCCACCTGGCTCCATGTGTGTGTAATTTGTATGTTCTCCCCATGTTATCGTGGGACTTCATCCAGGTACTCCAGTTTTCCACAGTCCAAATAGGAATCACTAAATTGCCTATAGACATGCATGTGTAAGTGAGTCCCCAGCAATGGGCTGGCGCTCCATCCAGGGTTGTTCTGTGCCTCATGGCCATGCTTTAACTCCTACAACCCAGTAGGACAAGCAGGTTGGACAATTGGTGGATGGATGGACCTTGGAGGAAATAAGACATCTTACAATTTTTTAAAATTTATTTTAATTTTTAATTTCACAGCATGTCCTCTTTAGTGTACAACAGCAATAAATATGTTTCCTTACGTCAGTGAGAAGATGCAAAAACAAAATGTCCACTACCATGGATATAAATGAATGGGTGGGGTCTTAGGAGGTTATTGAGATTTGTTTACACTCCTTCGTTGTGTTCTGGTTCTAAGTAGCTTGTGTTTTTAACCTTAAGCTGCTGTTCCTTATACTAGTAATGAAATCTTATTTAATTCTTTGTGAAGTACTTCGGAGACGGGAAGGATGCAATATAAAACATTGAAGCTGAAACTGAAAATCCACATTATGATGCAAATATGGTTTAATTTTACATAGAAGACATATACATAATTAACTTTTATTAAATCTCAATGCATCTTACTATTCTGCTGTTCTGTGTTAGGAGACCTGTTTGGACAGGCCTGAGCTGTAAATGCATATCCTACTACAGTATGATAGCATTTTTGTACACGATGTGTAGCAGGTTTCTGTTTTGTTGAGCACAACATTAGTTTATTACTGACATCCCTTGAATATATTTTATGTTTAAACAGCTTGTTTTTTTGAAAGTAAAGATGTCTTCCATCCATCTTATAATGTTATGGTGGGGCATGGTGGGGTGATGGACGATCCATGTTGTGGCTTGTGAAAAACGGGGATTTTATTATAGGCAGACTAACAAACAGGAAACAAAGGACCTGTGAGGGCTCTTAACACGGGGAAGAAGAACACATGATCTGGCTAGGCACTGGTGTTGGCTGTAATGAATCAATCCCAAAACAAGAGACTAGAGGCAACGAGGAACCGGTGAAGTTAATCACAATCAAACACTAGGGACTATGGCAACAGGGGAGATACAGAGAACATAGGTGAAATAATTATAAAACTAGGTACACACAAGGATAACTAAAAAAATACAAAAATGAGGACCAATATACAAATAACATGAATCCAAAAACTAACATGGGGAAACACCAAAAACTCAAAATATCCAAACAATCCATGTTTGAAGGGAAGCTGGGTTTTCAGCTGGCTGCTTAGCTCATTCTGGCACACAGTGACTCAGGAAGCAGGGGCACACATACCATGGATAAAACAAACCTGGGAAACAATGAGAAACAAGATGGCCAGTGACGCCTGGAGATGACGGGGCAAGGTCTAAAACAGCTCTGACCTATCAAGGCATGGACTCCACAAGACCTCTGAAGATGTCCTGTGGTATCTGGCACCAAGATGTTAGCAGATCGGCTTCCATGGATCAGATTTTTTTGTACATCATATCCCACTGATGCTCGCTCTGAATGATATCTTGGGAATTTGGAGGCCAAGTCAACACCTTGAAATCTTTTTCATGTTCCCCAAATCGTTCCTGAACAATTCTTGCATATGAAAGGACACATTATCCTGCTGAAAGAGGCCACTAATATGGGGGAATACTGGTACCACGATGGGGTGTACTTAGTCTGCAACAATGATTGTGTACTGTAGGTGGTAAATGTCATAGTAACATCCACATGAATGCCAGGACTCAAGATTTCCCAGCAGCAACATTACCCAGAGCATCACACTACCTCCACCAGCTTGCTTTCCTTGCATAGTACATTGTGGAGCCATCTCTTCTTCTGGATAAAGCACCCGGTTTTCCACATGACGTGATGGAAAATATGACATCGGAAAAGGCCGCCTCCATGGCCCAGCTCTGACGCTCACATGCCCATTGTAGGTGCTTTCAGCAGTGGACCAGGGTCAGTATGGGCACTCTGACGAGTCTTCCGCTATACAGCCTCATATACAGCAAGCTGCGATGCACTGTGTGTTTTGCCACCTTTCTATCATAGACAGCATTAACCTATTCAGCAATTTATATAACATTAGTGCTCCTGTCGGATTGGATGAGACAGGCTAGCTTTTGCTTCCCATGCACATCAATGAGCCGTGGGTGCCCAAGACCACATTGGATCACTTTTGGTAGGCTCAGACCTGAATGGCTGAATGGTGTGAATGTGAATTGCATGGGGAATGTTTATGTGTGTCTAGTTTTATAAAACTATGGATCTCGGCCGGAGAGCCTGTTCTGCAGAGACCAGTGCTTATTTCCTTAAACGTATTACTCAACTTCGAAGATGAGTTTACAACCAGGGTTATTGTCGTGCTTCTACAAGCGGGAGCTCCGCCTCCTGGCAGCAGACCCTCTTCTTCACAGGAGACATTCTTCAAATGGTAGAGTCAGAATTTGGCGTAAGCAGAATGAGAACATGGATCCATCATGCCTTGTACCACTGTGCAGGCTGGTGGTGGTGGTGTCGTGGTGTGGGGGATGTTTTCTTGGCACACTTTAGGCCCCTTAGTGCCAATTGGGCATCGTTTACATGCCACGGGCTACCTGAGCATTGTTTCTGACCATGTCCATCCCTTTATGACCACCATGTACCCATCCTCTGATGGC
>JABFDZ020000001.1:26521895-26536379 GCA_019775955.2 Pollimyrus isidori
GTTTATTTGTATTTATACTTTTTGTTTGTGCAACTGGATCTTACCTTTCAGATACAGCAGCTGGTGTGATGATACAAAATCCAACAATCCATCAAGATGCAGAAGCTGTCCCTTGGTTATGTTTTCCTATTTTTTCTTGCCATGAATTACTCTTCTTTCCCTGTCTCTCTCTCTTTCTGTCTGACCTCCCATCCAAAAATATTTATTTATTTATTTTATATTTTTCCTCTTCTGTCTCATGTCTCTTCCTCCTCTTTATCTCCTCTACTAACTTCCCCTGTCAGCTCCGGCTTTGTGGCACCTGCTCCTGGTTCCTTGGCCATAACAAACCACGTGTTACGTACTGAAATGGGCACGGAACGGCGACACAGGAGTGGGAATCCAGGAAGTCGGGGAAGCAAAGGATTTATTGGGGAAACAAGGGTTTTACGGGGGAGACAGTCAGACTACACTAGACTACATTGAATAAAACTAGACAAAACATGGTGACATGGGGATTCCGCACGGGGCGGTGAGGGAGGAGGGCGTGGGACATGGGGATCAGACGAGCGCGGCATGGCACCATGATGCTGGAGAGCACTTGGTGCACACCTGCCGTGTTGGTGTTCAGGCAGGAGATGCATGCCCTGGTGGACTTAAAGTGTTCAGGCCGCACACTTAGTCTCCCATTAGTGAGAAAGGGCGGTCACCCAAGCTGGACAGTCATTGGAGGGACTAGGGGAGATCCTCAAGCACCTCTCTGATGTAGTTAACCACTGGCTGCTGACCAAGTGACATAAGACGATGGTCCTGCACATGGAGTGCCCGGCACCTATCACCCCCTGCCTAGAGCTGCCCCTGCTGCAGTTGAGGACGAGGATGAGGCAGAGGATGGAGGTATGCTGGGGACTCTGGAAACTGTGTCATGCCAACCGCGGTGCCAGCAGGTTGATTTTGTGGTGGACTTGGGGGTTGCTGGGCAAGGCCAATCCCGTTAGTGGGGGGGGGGGAGATGTGATGCCACAGGGTTAATACACTAGAGGACTGGCATGCACTGTGGGTTAGATGTGTGAACTGGTAACGTCTCCAGCGGTTATCATCTGCCAGTCACACACAATGAAGTGCTGTCTCTCGTCTGCACTGCTGTGTTTCATAAGCAAGTCACACCGTATTGACTTTCCAACAATATATTATGCACTTATACTGACAAAGCTTAAATATCGCTACTACTTATATATTACAGGGGTTAGACATTGAAACTGAAACACCTGATTTCAGACCAGAATAATTTATTTGCATGGTATAGGGCCTCTTTCTGCAGCCAATACAGCATCATTTTGTCTTGAATGACAAATACAAGCCCTGTACAGTAGCCAGAGAGATTCTAAGCTATTCCTTGTGCAGAAAAGTGGCCACTATGTAATGCTGCTGGAGGGAAATGTTTCCTGACTCACTCCTCCAACACCAAATATTCAGATTTGGTGACTGTGGAGGCCATAGGAGATGTTCAACTGCACTTTCATCATACCACTCTGTCACCAGTCGAGCTGTGTGTACTCGCACTGGTGCATCTTCACCCTGATACACGGCACCACCTACAGTGTAGAATGTTTGAAACATTTAACATGTTCCTCCAGAATGGATCGGCAGTCGGTAGTCCTTGTCAATGATACACCCAGTTGAAACAAGTAGTGGGCTTAGGGAATGGCATGATATTGCAGCCCAAACCTTCACTGATCCACCCCCATACAGTACTGCATTCTGGGTACATAGCAGGTAAGCTTCTTTGGGGCTTCACCTACCATAACTCTCCTGGATGTGGGAATGACAGTGAAAGTTGACTCATCAGATAACAAAACATGTTTCATATTTCCCACATTGTTCACAGCCCAGGATATATGCTGCTGGTATCGTTGAAACCAACGTTGGCCATTGGCATGAGTGCAAAAAAAAGGCTTGGTCTAACCATGGAAATATGGCCTTGTGGAGCTACTGATAAACAGTTTCGGGGGAAACAGGATAACCCTAATAATACTTTTGTTGGATGTGCAAACATATACTGTAGGTTAGAAACCTCAAACACAATTAGCCAGTGTTTCAGTTTGATTGTCCTACTCCTGTATATTATTTTATGTGAGCAAAATCATTTCCAGCTTTGCATGTGTGTGTGTGTGTGTGTGTGTGTGTGTGTGTGTGTGTGTGTGAGATATATGAGAGAGAGAGGCTTATGGCAGGTTTGGAGTCATTCCGAAATGAATTTGTCAATTCCAATCCAAGTCAGGAAATGAAAGTGGAGTTGGAATTTAATTCAGTTCCAATTCTGTTCCCCATAGTTTTTTTCCAATACCAACTCCAGTTCCATTTCCTGATTTCCACTGAAATTGATGAACGAATTCCGGAATGACCCCAACCCTGACTTATAGCTCCTTTGTCAAGCATAAGTATTCCCATTTGATTATCATGGCCAACTCACAAATAACCGAAGCGACGAATGTCAAATCTGCTATTCTGGAGGGGGGCAGCTGTAGATGTAAAGTTTTCATGATTAATGCAAGCCTAAATCCTTATTGATTTTTGTAGCCCTGTCTGGAGAAAGCTTAAAAAAAAATTCTGTGAAACTCATTAGCTGTTCTCAGTTCCATAAACCTTCATTTTATTAAGCTGGTACTGAGTCAACATGGACTTGATTTTTGCCTGACATTTGCTTGGATATTTTTTCTGTTTCTGTCATGTAATACCTTTGAACCCCTTACTTAGAGATGATGATAAATAAATCATAACCATAAACTGTTTACACTGTTATTTAAGTTTCTCACACTGACAGCTTGCATTTTCTGTCACCAAGCGCATACATTTTCTAAAAGGCGTTCTGAATGTTTTATGACTGTTTCAGAGAAATTTAGTGAAGTTATTCGTTTTAATATTTTTTCAGAGTGATTTGAATCATTACTGTGACAGGATGTAGGATCAGAGCTCAGACATATTTACTTACAAAATACAGATGTTTGTTTAATTTTTTTATATTCTTGTTCCAAGATTAAATCATCTAGGAGGCTGGATAAATGAGAAAGATAGAATCCTATGAGGTTCATTGATACTGTAAGTGGTTATCACAAGTTTTTATCCAAAAGGAAGGGAAGCTTGTGCTCAGCATGCTGGCTGGCACAGCCCTCTAACAGCCTGTGAGCCCAATGGAAGTATGATTATTTGTTAGCCCAAGGAGCTGAAACGGCCTCATTCCGGACACTGGCCTAGCGCCATAACTTTTTGAGAGATACTCCACCCCCTTCATTCATGTTTTATTCTTATTTGAGAGTAACTGGAAGTTACACAGTGACATCCATACAACAGCATTAGAACTAAATGTAGTATGCACCATATTTTGTATATGTTTTATATTTTGTTTTGGGTAAAAAATCCTAGAGCCAGATTAGGTAGCCGATGGTCGGTCTGCCAAGGCCCCTGCCTACCACTGGTACCCGATCTGCACTGCACCCGACTCCCACAACCCCTCCTACAGGGGGGTGGACCCTTCTTACCCTTTTTGACTATGCCTGGCCAGGCCGCACGAGGAGAAGTTTGGTCACCATGTGCTCTCCTGCGAGATGTTGTACTGTTCTGTCGTGGTAAAGGGGACCTGAGCCGGAAGACGAAGCCTTTGATTTACCAGTAGATCTATGGTCCTACCCTCACCTGTGGTCATGTGATTTGAGTACTGACCGTAAAAATGAACTCGTGGATACAAGTGGCAGAAATGAGTTTCCTTCGCAGGGTGTCTGGGCTCAGCCTTAGTGAGAGGGTGTGGGACTGGAACATCCTGGAGGGCCCCAAAGTAGAGATGCTGCTCCTCTGCATCAAAAGGAGCCAGCTGAGCTGGTTTGGGCATCTATGGACGTGCATCTATGAATGCACAAAGGCGTTCTGTAAGGTTGAGGTCAGGGCTCTGTGCAGGCTAGTGAAGTTCCTCCACACCTTGCCAGAGAACCATGATTACAGAGAACACGTCTCTGCTCTAGAGTCCAGTGGCGGTGTGCTTTACACCACTGCATCCAATGCTTTGCACTGTACTTGGTTATTTAAGACTTGGATGTAAGGTTACCACTTCAAGACTGAGTTGCTGTTGTTCCCAATTGCTTCCACTTTGTTGTAATACCACTAACAGTTGACCGTGGAATGGACTTGGCGCACAGGTGGCGTCCTGTCACGGTACCACACTTCAGTTCACTGAGCTCCTGAGAGCGACCCATTCCATTGAAAGTGTTTGTAGAAGCAGTCTGCATGCTTAAGTTCTTCATTTTATACACCTCCGGCCTATGGAAGTGGTTGGAACACCTGAATTTAATGATTTGCAGGGATGTTCCAATACTTTTGCCAATATAGTGTATATTAATCATGCGCAATGTCACATTATACTGTATGTCATTCTCTTGTATACCAAAGGATATACACAACATTGTGTAATGCTATCACAGAGTAATATGAATTTTCATAAAAGTAATACTCCCCGAAAATAAAATTTAACCCCTTAAATGTGTTTACAATAATTTAAAATGTATTTTAACTTAAGTCTGGTAATTTTGTTTCTTTGTCAAAGAATAAGTAAACACACAATTACTTGATGGTACATGAATAAGCAATGATTCTCCTATTCTCATTTTCCCATTTTTAAATATAACACTTCAATTTATTTCCAGCTCTTTTGCAGTGCATGGAAGCTGTATTTTTCTCACTTCTAATTAACTTCTTGCCTGATCATGCACAGCACTTATCTCCACTTGCTCCCATTTGACCCGGTCACACAAAATTCTCTTGTGAGGATTCCCCATTAATAAGGATTAATGCAAAAAGTCTCTGCATCCCTGTTATTATATCATGACTGCAGAAAATCTAATTTTCGAGTCAGTTTAACATGCAGCATGTTCAGAGGGAATTGCACAAATAAAGGAAAAAAGCAACTCGAAAGACAAACCACAGCAATGCCGACACACTTCTACCGTGACGTTTGTGTGTTAAATAGCCACATTATCTAATCGCCAATTACAAATACAATTGTACCTGCTAAGCATATAAAGCTTACATGTAACACAATTACTGAAACTGCAGCAGCAGAATATTCAACATAGTTCTTTTTATTGAATTATTTTATGTAAACAAATTAAATTATTGTAAATACATGCTTGCTAGTACCATTGCAATAGTTTTAGATAGCCCATCAGTAACTGCATTTTAGTGATTTTTATGAATTGAATATTAACAGTGTTTTATTTTAATTTTCCGATTTAACTAAGTAGAAGCAAATGGGTAGTCACAATGGTAAATTGTTTCAATGGGACATCATAAATCCATGTGTAACATAGTACTGAAGCTTACAAAGTAAAGCATTTTTTCCTCAAACGGTAGCCGTTTGTAATTCAACATTTCCCATGTAAAGTGCAGGAGCTGTTATAGGTTCATCATTAGTGTGAATGACGCTGATTATACCGAATACACCCTTTAGACAAATAAGTTTAGTTGCATGGTATCAGGTTAGTAAAACGCACATAACAATCCAAGTAAAGTTATGTTTATAATACTGCATTGCTTCTTAAAATCAAAGGCTAAAAGATACTTTAAGAATAACTTTAAGAATTTGAATTAGTCTTTAGGGTAGGGTACTGTCTCAGTTAGTATTCTGTATATTCTGCGGTATACAGTTATAGTATACTATATACTGTTGTATGGCTGGGGTGGGTGTTTAAATTCCGTTCCATCATTGTATGTGTATATGTGGAGTTATGATGTTCTTTCTGAGTTGCACAAGTATCTATCTATCTATCTAGCCTTTATGAAAATGCTATTAATGCAAAATTTAAAGAAAAAAACTATTATCTGTAGTAGTAATTAAGCTCATCATTTCTCAGATCAAATGTGACTATGTGCAGCCTTCGCTCTGGGCTTTCGCTCAGTCGGCAATAAACTATTTTCTTAATCTATGATTTAAGAATGTATTAGCGAAAATAAACGTTAGTGCATGTGTTTAAACATCTCAGGCAAATTGGCGGTAATGAGTCAAGAGACCGTGCTTGTTCACATGCATTAAAACAGCAATCATTATGAAATTAGGACCTGATTAATCCCGTTAATGACACCGCGGTGCCTTTGGGAGTAGACAAGCCCAGATGTCAGGCGCGCGGCGAATAGGCTTCTGCGCGTGATAAGCACTGTCTTCTGAAGAGCCCTTAAACCGCGAGCGCGAGCGGTTTTCCGCACACTCCTGCACTTGAAATGCAAACGAGGCGCGCGGCAGACTGGTAATGAGAACAGATTCCAGTGACGGGTGGACGGGGTGAATAAATTAAAAGGACATCTGAACTAGAGAGAAGAACCAGCAGCAAGAACCTTGATGTCCTCAATTAGGATGGATGTCACCCCCTGTCTGTGCGGCTATAATAAAGCCCTCACTCGGTATTCTGGATCACACGGCTCTGCACTGTTAACATTTTAATGTCTTGGGTGTGCTTGGTAACATTAATTACATGGCCATTTGGACGACTCCCGAATCCCTTTAATGTCGCCCCTAATGGAAATCTGATCTCAAGCATAGGACTGTAACATTAAAAAATCATAAGTAATATCTATTGAACTAGTGAGCTGTCATGCCCATAATGAGCCGTTTCAAATCTGATTTTATTACAGTTGACAGAGGAAAACTACTTTTTTAAACTAAACAGCAATGTGGTCCAGCATTCACTTTAATTATTTTGTGATATCCTCTTCGCAAAAGCAGCAATTTCTGGTTTCAATGAAGGATTGTAAATCTATGAAGATGTCTTAATTTGCAAAAGCATTTATTTTTTTAGGCACTATTAAGGGCAAATATTAAAATACAGGCCTATAGTCACTTTGAGAAGTATACTTTGCGTAGATTCTTGTAAAATTCTAGGATGTTCATAGGAAGTCTTTTTTCTTTCTGATGTTTCAAAACCGTGTTGTAAAGAAAACTCTGCAACAACAGACATTCCCAAGTTTCAGTTATCTCAAAATGACAGTGTTCACCTCTAAGATATGACAGTCGCCATATTTTTTTCTGATATTGTGAACGCAAACAGAAAATGGTAAAGCCAGTTTGCTCGCTGTAGATACTGATGATACAATTTGCTCAGATAAGGTGGAGGTTACTTCCTCTATGTAGAATCGGCAGGAGCTACTGTACAACGAGAGACAATGAGAGACAATGGGAGACAATGAGAGACAATGAGAGACAATGAGAGACAATGGGAGGTTCTGGGTGAGACTGTTGTATTTGTAGCTGTTTAATTGGTGATACATTATCGATTTAATGGAAAGTGGATGCGCCCAGGAGATATGTGAAGACTTAATGAACAGCTTGTTTTACTGAACAAAACAATCAAATATTTTCCCCATAATGTTAGAAGAATATAATTAATGTGCTTTGCTATGTTTGCTAGGCAAAAAATGTCAAAAGTGCCCAAGATATCTGGAGTTTTATAATGTATATTATAACGCACTGAGCCATCTAAAATCATCGAAAACTCACTAAGTACAAGCAGTTCAAATCCAATGGTTTGGCCTTGGACCGATGTGTTTATTCTCACAAGAAATGAAGACAATTGCTTTATTGGTCAGTATTTGCAGAAAATGCAAAGCAATTTCCAAGAACCTTTCAGTGACAGTGCCTCCAAAAAATCTGATGTAATTGGGTTCAAAATGTACTGCAGCGTCTGGAATCAGACAGGAGCTTTTCGATTTTACTTTCATAATTTGGCTCTATTTCTGCAGCATCACCATTGTATTTAGGTCACATGGTGCCACCTAGTGTGTGACTGGGTACCTGCAAGCATGTCACTGAGAAACGTTGATGTAATTAATAGTAATTATTAAAATGTATTATTCTCCTAACAGTGCATTCTAATGATTATTTTTTTAAAATTGTATACATTTCTTGCGCTTATTTGCACACATGTTTGGGAATATTTGCAGGAAGTCAATGTAGGCCTGCACAAATCAGGCATTGTATTACTTTTTACTTGAAAAATCCATTGTACATTCAGTGCAGGGTCACTGGAGTCACTGGAAGGTTGAGCGTATGTCAGTCATCACAGGCTACACAGAGCAGAGGACACCCTGGATGGGATGCCAGTACATCATAGGCACACACTCACACACAAGCTTAGACACTATGGGCAATTTATGGATACCAGTAAACCTGCCTGTACGTCTTTGCATTGAACTCCATATGGTAATGACCTGCAAATTTTGCACACACAGAGTGGCGGCAGGATTCTTACCCCCAGTGATCTGTGAGGTAATTTGCTATCCTGGGAGCCACCAGGTAGCCTCTGTAACACTATGTTCAGATCACAATAAATATTTCCAAAATTTCCTCTCAAATGTATAATTATAATTGTGTAATAAAAATCATTAAAGTTTATATAAATTTAATATGTCATTTTTAAATATGTAGTATAACATTCGTAAACATTCATAAAAAAAATTTGGAATGAAAACAAAGTAATTTGTTTTAACAAAGTTACTAATGTAACAAAGTAATTTGTTACATTACCTAGCAGATTTAGGTAATGTAGGTAACTTGCAGAGGATGTAGTGTATGTACACACCAAAATAAGGATATAGCATATGTTCAGATCATAATAGGGACTCAGTGACCCCAAAGGATAAATCACTATTAAGTTCTCCACCACAGTCTTTTCTCCAGATTATGTACCTGTGAGAATGAAAGTGAATTACCCTGAATTTCACATATGGAAATCTGCAAAAAAAAAAAGGTGTGACCCATTAATGTCATACTGATAACAAATGAACCATTAAGGAAGAAGAAAAGTTTATAGGCCGAATGGGACCTTTTTCTGCTGCAGTGCTCATTCTCACCTAAGTGGATCAGCATCCTGTGATGCGCGGTTTAATGCCCACTAACGATACACCAAAAGTGAAACCACTGGCAGACTTTCTTCTGAATTTTATACTTAGTTGTCTCCTGTGCCCTCAGACAAATGAGACTTCAAAAGGTCTTTGTTATCATGTAACAGAACAAAGAAGATCAAAATAAAATGAATGATTTATAAATGGTTGATATTCATAAAATATTAATGCCTAATTTTAAATATGTATCGCGTATTTATCTGAGCACATTAACCCTCTTTTGTGTAATATCCAAACACCGTTCACCCTGGAGCAATGCAAAGATTCCTCAGTCTCATGGACCAAAATATATTTTACGAAACCTCTTAATTGTTATCATAAGAACAGTATCTTCTTTTATATGCCCCATTCAACTGATTAAATCTGGCGTTATATCTAAAATGTTCGTCAACACAGGGCCCCCCAGGGAGCATACCTGAACCACGCAATCAGGAACAAACAAAACAAACAAGAAGACCAAATACCTGGTACAGGTATGTTGGGAGCTGGGAGGAAACAAAAACGTCAGCTATCTGGGGGTCCCTGTGGATTGGGATGAGAAACGATGATCTAAGTGTTTTATGCTTACAAAAGCCATACGGACCAATAAGATACCAAGCAAGTTAAACTCTATTACCTGTCTAACTTCACCCAACAAATGAGTTAAAAAGTTAAAAGCCATGTTCCGCATGATACAGTATCTCTCGTGCTGCTTTTGTGTGGTTTGTCGTGAAAAAGCTGTGAGCTCTTCAGTGTTCAGGCAGACAAAACAGCCATGTTAACAAAGCCAGTGCCACCAGCCTGGTCTCGGGCAAACACGCTGCCTGAATTTTTCATGACCCCTTCGAGCAGAGATGAGTGCCGTGAAGGTCATCGCCCAAAGTGGTGAAACAGATGCAAATCTTGCCTTAAGGACATTAAAGTCATATGCAAGGCGTGTCTGTAATGCTGCTGCACTGTAGTCAATACTGAATATTTTTAAGGATATTTCAGATGATGTAATTGGGTATAATAAATACATTGTGCCAAGCATATATTAAAATGAATAAGGTTAGAATAAGAGAAGATATGTCAATTTCACTTTGTCTCCTTCTACTTCCAGTCACGAAGAGATTTTTTTTTTCTTGACACGTTTACCCATTTGATTAATTGGCATTTTTATTGAAAAGTTATAATTATATACACTGTAAGTTAGATATCAGCTTAAACCTGTAAGGCCTAAAGAAAGACCTTTGACCCATGGAGATATTTTGTACATAAACAGAGGCATTGTTTTACAATGAGGAAACTATGTGAATCCACCCTTTCCCCCCAATTCCCTCCATAATCAATATAAAAAGGATGAATGAGAATTACCAGGGATCAAATCTCACAGCCTCACCTGATGCATTAGCCCTTAATGAGTTGCCATTGTCATTCTCTGCAGAATTGTTTTATACAAGGGCCTTTGAACAGTTTGGAGTTACTGGGAGTTTTCTTTGATCATCAAATCTTTCTGACTTTCAAATCGCACAGAAGCCTCTCTCTCTCTTTCTCTGATGATTGTCCTTTTATCACTCAATTGTTCATTGGTTCTTTTTACTAGCTATTTCTTTGTCTTCCTTCCAGCCCTGGCCAATTTTAAGTAATATAGAAAGAAAATGAATAAAGAAAGAAGTAAAGTAAAGCAGCGCTGCTCAGGTGAAGGCTAATGAGCTCCGGCATGGCGTAAATTTGATCATTAATGTTGATAAATGAACCAGAGAGAGAGAGCGCGGCCCTAAGATTCCTGGGTGCGTTTGAAGGCGGTGTTTCTAATGATGACCCTTGGCGTGCCTTTGACACCTGCAACTACCCAAGGAGGAGCAGATGAAAATGAGCCCATTCTCATTTCAAACAGAATTTCGCCCAGCTCCTGATCACAGCGACAGCTCAAAGTCCAGGGAGAGAGACGGAGCGCGCTCTCCCAGCATCACTTGGCTGCTCCCCTGGTAATTGTCGCAGGAACACACAGTGACATGACTGTAGGATGTGAAGGGTCTGGATGTACCCAGGCTGTTATTCCCTGTTTAAAGATTTAAACCATCAGGGTATGATAGGTCGCTTTGATGTTTGCTAAGCACAGAGCTTGGTTACAGGAGAGGGGAAGGAATGGTGTTACCAGGAGGCAATCATCGTCTTTTTTTTGTGATCCACAACCATGAAGGGGAGAAAAGGGAGAACCTCTTTCTCAGTACAGTCACTTCACAAAGAAGATAAAAGCTAGAGGTTGAAGCGGGGTCCATGCATTAGAGCGAGCTCCGAGATGCTACTTTCTGGTACTCTAGCAACTTTTTGCTAGTTTTTTAAATTCTTTCTTTTTTAAGTTTGAGTATTCGCTTTGTGGTCTTCTTTTTAATGGGTAATTTATGGGGGATTTTTCTTGTATCCTATCGGTGTTTTCAATCGTATGGTTCGTAAATTGCATCTATTAAGAAAATTAAATTCCAGCATCTGTTGAGAAATTACATCCTTTCATCCCTGGCCTTAGATAGTTTCTTGAGCTGCAGGTGCTGCTGTCAATTTTTAAATGCGGACATATTTTTGAAGGTTTCTTGATACCCTGTGATGGACTGACATCCTATGTGCCCTATGTCATCTGGAACAGGCTGCAGGCCTCCTGTGACCCTGACAAGCAGAGGCAATTAGAAAATGAATAAATGTGTACAAAATAGCACATGTTGACATCTGACATAATTTTTTTAATTACCCTGCCCTATGAGCATAAAATTTGTTCTTTGGTTACTATAGCGATAGTGTATTTATCTTTTCTTACAAACAGTGCCTCCCACTAGACGAAAACAGCTGATTAAGATCTTAATTGCCTGCCCACCTACTTTTAATGAGCTCATCAAGCTTAGAACAAACTGCTCTATTGTGTCTCGGTTCCATCTAGAACTATAGAGACAGTGCATGACAGATTTGATTGTAGCGAGTCTAATTCATGTTAAATCAGTTGCATGCAAATGAAAGTGTTTTAACCATGGCCTACAAGTCCTTAAGGGTTTCATTTGTTCAGACAGAACTATCTCTGACTCTCTTTTCATGCTTAATTGTCCCCAACCATGCAAGAAAGAAAAACAGCTAATGATAGCACTGATATGCCCTTCAATCTTTTCATTGATGTTTCCATTAAATACAAAAATCACATCCTGTCAAAAAAATTAAATAAATTAATAATAAACTCCCAATGTTAATGGAAAGATATCTGCCAGATTCTACGATGCACAGCAGCACCAGGCTTGATGCAGTTATCTTTGCTGGCATAAGAAAGACACAGCTGTCATTCTCCCATCCAGTGACCACTACTTTTAAATAGCAAATACACTTACACCTATCTGAATGTGGGATGCTGTTTGCAAAATGCTGTACATTGTTCCCCTGTTCAGTTTTTCCACATTTAGCATTTTGGTAAATGCACTACAATTTTCACCATTCATAACTTTTCCAAGGAAACACCTTGTATACAAATCAGTATACAAGGGAAGGTACATCTATACAAAGATAATAGATAATAAGGGACAAGGGACAGGGCCAGTTAAAGTCAAACATTATGGGTGGGAACAATAAAGGACTCAAACACTAGGAAGGAGGTGACCAACAACTCCTGGCCAGGCAGAGACTGATTCTGATAATAATATGGTGGTGTTACTGCCAACCAATAGAACACTGTGCAAATTTTCGTTAACTTTCATATACTATTTTGCTGTATTGAGACAACTTTCATTTGGGGCTGAGTTACATTGTTTGGAAAATAAATTGGTTCATCATCAGGTACCTGAATGAAAATTAATGCAGCATTTTTATGTCTATCTATGAATTCCAACTAAAAGCACAGTAGAAAAAGCTTGCCATTGGCACCAGAACTGAATCCTGCGGGCTTTCATTTTCCAAGCAACAATACTAGGGAATTATAGTAATAGGGTTTCTGAACATAGCTGGAAAACATCTAAAAGACAGAGTTATCTACATTTAATAAAACCATTATGCAGATTCCTTCATAAATGCTGTATCACGTGGTACTTTGAATTTTAAATGGATCATATACTGTTATACTTTTCCAGTAGTTTACACCCCTGGTTAAAATGTCTGCTCTGTGACAAAAATTGAAGTTATAAACATTTGTTAAAAGGTCAGAATTAGAAATAAGGCTTAACGAATGGGGTTTCTGCAATACTTTTGCATCTTGAAGTTGGTAACAAAACAAAGTCACAAAAGTACTATAATTGAGAACTGGTATATACTTCCTTTTGTTTTATAGAGGATACGATGAACAAAACACTATGCAATTTATTTATTTTATAGATACATTTATTCAAAGCAATGTCAATTTATGGTAAAGGAGGGTTAAGCAGTCTCTGGAGCAATTGGGGGGTTTACGTCAATGAATTTTGCTTCCACAGCAGTGGATCAATGGATTTGTGATGCGAATATAATCATTGCATTGGGATTCTGCCCAGGGTGTCCTCTGCTTTTGTTTGCATTCTTCCCTAGGAAGGATTTAACACAGAATAATCCCATTCTGAACACATCAAAAAACAAAAAGTATACAGTATTTGTATACTTTGTATTTGAAGACTGGCACAGGTTAAACGCAGGTTAGGATCATAGAAAAACATCAATTCGACCATTTTTCTTTAAAAACACTTTTCTGAAGCATGTGACACGTGTGCAGTTATCATACTCTTGGATGCTAATGGAAAAAATAGCAGCAAAATATCAGGCTTTTGAAAAATATTTTGCGTGATAAAAATAGTTTTCCATGAATAAAAATATTTTATAATTTTGTAGACAGCATTCCATCCATCCAACTTTCAATCAATTGTCCTGGTCAGGGTTGTGGGTATGTGGGTATGATATTAATGTAAGTGGCAGTAAGCCATCCATATTTAAAGTTCCTTGAATGACAGGGCTAATTAAAAAGGCAAATAGAATCAATATCTCTGCCCATCCAATGTCAGCCTTGATAAGTTCTTAGCTGTTCTGAATATACAGCTGTGGAAAAAATTAAGAGACCACTCTATATTTTTACGCAAATCTGCATTTTTAAATCCTGGTTTAATCGTGTTTCTGCTGGCAGAAGGCTACTTCCAGGTTCAAAATTTCTAAGACAGCAGTACAAAAGAAGAAGGCACAGCAGGACACACTGGGAACAACCAGAAACCAGCCAGGTAAAGGGTGGAAGCAAATTTCTAATGCCAGAGATAACTGTTAACTTATCCAACAGATTCTCATGAATCATACAGTATAAGATGACATCAAGTGACCTTCAAAAGGAATGGGAAACATTAAGTGAAGGTGTGAAGTGCCCTGATAGGACAGGATCACATCAGGCTCCTAGAAGCAGGACTGAAGCAAGGAAGAAGCCCTTCAATAATGAGAAACACAGAAGAACCAGGCTGCAAAAAAAAGGTGTTTATTTCATCAGTATCTTAGTTTAAGTTTAAGTATCATTTAGAGAATATTGTAGATGTTTAAAATATCCATCCATTCCATCCATTAACTGCCGCTTGTCCGGGGTTCGGGTCGCGGGGGTAGCAGCCTCAGGAGGGACATCCAGACCTCCCT
>JABFDZ020000001.1:26551212-26571853 GCA_019775955.2 Pollimyrus isidori
ACAGTCACCAGATCTCAACCCAATAGAGCATCTTTGGGATGTGGTGGAACGGGAGCTTCGTGCCCTGGATGTGCATCAACTGTCCACTCTTCTTGTTTGCAGTTTGGTCCAGGACATGCCAAAGTGTGCCTGCGTCCTCATCCTGCTTTTGTGCCTAAGGTCATGGACACGACCTACAGCTGCTGTACGGCGGAGCTGACAACCTTCCACCCCCCTCCTTTTCCCTCTGCTGAGGAACAGAAGCTAAACTCATTGTGCCCAGTTCGGGCCCTACGTGTGTATATAATCCGGACAGCAGGCTTCAGGAAGCACGGTCAGGTGTTTGTGTCCTGGGCTTTAGCTTATTCTTGCAGGGGATCTCAGCCTCCTGAGGGCATGAGGGCCCATTATACCAGAAGTATGGCCACATCTTGGGCCTTGTTCCAGGGGGTGTCAGTCCAGGATATTTATCATGCGGTAAGCTGGGCTACACCACACATATTTGTGCGTTTTTACAGGCTGGATGTCTCAGGACCTTCTGTGGCACATGCGGTGCTGGACGCTGACGCTGCAGGTCTGGTCGGATAAATCAGTTTTCTGCGCGTCTTTATAGTGTGCAGTCTGGAGAGATTGCGCCGCAGTCCTGGAGCGGTCCATATCTCCCATACTGAAATACCGAGCAAAGTTAAAAAAAAGAACTTTGGGTTACTTCACATGATCCCTGGTTCTTTGATAAGAGTGAGGTGTTTCACCGTCACTTCCCGGCTTACACAGGCACAGGAAGAAATCCTTTTAGAATGAGCTGTCAGGAGGTCGACTGCATTAGCAGGGCAGGGGCAGAGCCTGGTCGCAGGTCGACTGGTCTATCACAGACGGACCTGGTCATTAGTCATGCCCACAGTGATTCTCATAGTGAAAATCTTCACTCTGTTATCAAAGAACCTGGGATTATGTCAAGTAACCCAAAGTTTGTAAGTGGAATGGCATGGCTCAGAGCGGAATTGCATCCTGATTGATGGACTCAGAGCTGATTGGCTGACTCCGCACGTTATGCAAATAGCACAACCAATCGGACATAGCCTACAGACAGAATTTTACTTGTGGAATGTCAATTAATTGTAACAGAAACAGAAAGCACTTTAATGATGTTCAGAATTACAAAAACTGCACTTAATCTCCCAACAGCTCAATCAATGACTTAAGTGTCCAATAAATGTCATTTAGAAAAAAACAAAAGAATTATCACACAAATATTTTTGATTAAAAATGTTAAAATTGATTCCAATGATTTTAGGTATATATTATGATTTACACCGCAATTGCTCATAGAAATGTTGTTCAGAGGAAGTTTTCAATACAAATCACTACAGTAATGTGATTAAATGTTATACAGCACATGCCTATGCAAATATAAAAAAATTTAATCTGTACAGAAAAAACTTCATATATTTTTTATATCCAAAACGTCCATGCAAAACATATAATTTCATTACACATATATACTTCAAAGGCCTTTAAAAAAACAGTACAGTAACATGATTAAATTGCATGCGTTATGCACTGCATGTACTTATATAAACGCAAATGAGATTAAAAATCACCTGTCACTCATGTGATTACTTGACTAATTGCTTAGCATCGTCATATACTTCAAAAGACTTTAAAAGCATCAGTTACAGTATCGTTACAAATGACTAATCAGTACAGTTACATGTCATGACATAAATGGGTGTATGCTGCAATACGGTCATCGTCTTCTTTAAGTTTTCCTGCATCTTGCTCAGTCACACTGACCACCTTGCATATCCTCTCTCACCATATCCATAAACCTCCTCTTAGACCTTCCTCTTTTTCCTCTTACCTTACAGCTCCATATTGATCACCTTCCTAAATTACATGAGCTAAACACTGCATATACTAAATGTCAGTAGTCATGTGATTAAACAAAAAAAAGGGTTCCATAGCATTTGATGGTGCAGGTAGTCTCCACACTGTATTGTTTACAATCATGGTGAGTGACAAAAAGAAGCAGCCATGTACACAAAAACACACACTGTATACATTGCTGAGAACAGAAACATTCTTTACATTCTTGTTAAGCAAACAAAATACAGTATAATGACTCCCATCAGCCATAACTCATGAAATATGACTTGTGAAAACTCACAAATCAGAGTGAGTCCTTCTAGGTTGGGTGAAGGTGTTAAAGTTTTGATTTGGCCAATCTGAGGTAATCTTGGTCATTTTTAGGCCCTTTAATCGGTCCTAACTCTTGAAAAATGACTTGTGAAAGCTTTCACAAATCAATATCAGTGTCTGAAGGGTATATGAAGGTGTGAAAGGTCCTTGTTTGACCATCACAAGTCATGGTGGTCTGTTTTAACCAGTTTAAATGCATGTAGGATGAATGGAATTATTAAAATGTGTGGATTTTGGCAATATTGTTGGTCCACCTTAAGAGCTATCTCTCAAGGTCCTCCTTAAAACGCGCGTTTTTCAATGTGTTTTTTTGTGGTTTTACACGCAATATGTGGACATGTTATCAGTTGTCAGTCTTTTCACAAATCAAGATGTTTAATATGAAATGCTTTTGGTGTCATAAGGACGTCTGGTTTTGACGAAAGAAGTTAATTCAAATAAATGGCCAAAATGCATTGTAGGCGGTTTTAATGTAATTTATTTGTATTTTATGAATTCACAAATCAGGACCAGCATAAGGAGCAATAATTCGTATTTTTTAGTGCATATATAAGGATTTTATGGCCGTTTGAAACGTGAATAAAGAACCGCAAACTAACTTTAAAAGTATAGCTGTACAGTACCTGGTAAAATACAAAGGCGCAGATCAAATCAAGAAAGTTACATGATACGTAGCCATGGAAACCGGTACAAGATAGAGGTAATTAAACAAGACATTAAATTACAGCACCAAACTCTTCTACAGTCCGATCCAACGACAAAATGAAGCTCGGAGTGCACAGCTATTCTCCAAGATGAATGACACAATCTCCAACTAAAGAGGCGTCCAGAGCATATGATGATCGAATCCACACAAACAACCTCGCAGTTGTTTTTGCCTTTGATAAAGTCCCGATCCAAGAACACTTTACTGGGGCTACAATTATAGTACATATAGTGTTGATGTTGGTGTAAGAGGCGACTGAAATCTTAAAGAAAAACTAAACCACTTCCGTCCCGCCTGCAGCCATGATAATCCCGTAGTTCGAGGTCTCGCTCAAAACGGCATCATTGGCTGCTAAGAGCTAAACATTCAAATTCAATTAGGCAATATGAACGCTGACTTGATACGACACACCAGTCAGAGAAATATGTAAAAGAAACACGTCTGAATTATGAAAAGCTGCAAGACTTACTTGGGTTACACAGGCACAGGCACAGACTTAAGCATTACTGTCACCTAATCCATTCAGATGCCCTACCAAAAGCAAATTTAGAACAACTTTTAATCAACAATATTAATCCAACACCTAGTACAAACAAAGCAACATACCCGTATTTATAAACTGCAGTAGTATTACCAACGGGACCTGGAGGGGGGGGGCGTCCCAAACAACACGTACAGTACAGTACACCTTACGCCCACTAATGCGGAGGAACGCCCGTTAAACGACCCCAATCAGCCACCTTTACTCTACCACATCAGCGCAGATGTAGTGTTTGTGTATTTTCAGAGCACTTCATTTATACTGCAATTACATGCAAATACTGTAGTATTCGTATTTGTACGGAGTAGCTTCAATACATTGATGTTGGATAAAAAAAAAGACTTTCCATCAAATGTATACCACTTTTACAAATAAAGAACAATCTAAGCAGCGCCAACCAATATTTTAAATCAAACAGACAAGGTGCCAAAATTAATATTAAAATATGGCCACGTTTATAGGATCGATAGATCACCTTTCTGTATCTATTAAACGTAAAATTCTATTTGAATAAGACATCAGCATAGGAGAGACGCCGCTGGGAATTTGCTGGGAACTGGCGCAGACTGGTTAGTCGATCCAGCGCGGCTCTACCTCTCGAAGTCGTACGGAAGAGGGAATTATTATTGGCATCAGAAAAACGAAACATCGCGTTTGCTTGCTTTTAAAATTCTATCTAATCGGCATATTTCGCATTGCAGGCATAGGTATATATTATAATAATAATATAGGACACCGTATTGTGCACTGTAGAAGACAGAAATGCCGGCGCTTACTTAAATACACGGGAACATGGCCTAAAGCCTATAAACTGTGCGAGCCAATTGCATGCTGTGACTGCAGACGAGGGTTTTATTGTATTTACAGCTAGTTTAAGATAGGCCTGTTAGCAGGTGGAACGAAAAATATTGTGTAATATTGTAGCGTGCTAAACAATCGTTTACTGTTTATATTTATAAGAATGGCGCAGCTTATATATAACAATGGGGTATATAATTATTCTTTCATTATATCAGTAAGGATTTTTTGATGCCAACATAACTGTATAGAGATACTGGACATTATTTGATCATCTGGTGTAAGGCATGTTCTGTGGCTTAGATGGTTTGAATATATTATTTCACATGTCTGTCCGTCTTACTAATCAGTAAGTATGTTTTTTTTATTTCTAAATGCTAGTACACGTCAGTTTATTTATGGCGAACTTTAAGGTGCGCTAAACAACGACCAGTTTGTTCATTATAAAGCAGAATGGCTTTGTAGTGTACAGTTTTTGTGGGGTGTGTTTAATAGCCACGCGAAAAAGCATTTATTTTAGCATAGGCTGCGTTACCCGTTTAATCAAAACAGCGTATTATACAGATTTATTTTCTTTATATCTACATGTTTGCCACTGCTGTCACGTGGTACGAAAGACATTAATTATTGATAGCATAAGGCTCGTGGTTTTCATGTTATCTACACTGCTTTGATGAACCCATAATATTGCCACGATATTTTTTTACAGGCATGTAAGGTCCAGTTGTTACACCTACCTGAAGTGTTCAAATGTAAATTATCTTTGGCTGGTCTGGAGATTTTATCATATTAATGCGCAGTGTATCGTTTGGTCATTAGAATGCAGTGAAATATCTTGCGCTTCTAAAATGTGTATACTGAAAATCATGAAAGTGGATTTAGTATCGAGTGTGGCGGAGTACTTTTACCAGGCCAACTAATTTTAAATAGTAATGGTTTTATTAACCAAAACTGGCATGTGTACTGAAACTTGTAAGAGCATTTTGACAGTTGCCACCGCGTGGAATGATTATGAAGATTAACATCGTTGTAATTCTTTACACAAATATCATTTTATAACATTATTTTATAACATGAATAACATTATGGTTTTAAATTTATCATTGGATGGTGTTCAAAGCAGCTAATGATCCTGAAATTGTTTTTTGCTTTTGAGTCCTGGGATGTCGTTTTGGGTGACTCAGTAAGACATGCTGTGGCTTCAGGCCTCCAGGGTTTTTTTGAGAAACATTTTTTGGGTAGTCACATTTACACCAGAGCTGTAATGCTAAAGTAAGGATTGCCATTGTGCTACAAAGTATAAAGTCCAGTCAGTCTTGTTTATTGAGTTTACTCCTCTTTTGTGAGGCATGGAGTAACATTGTGTTTTATAACTAGATAGTAATAAGCAGTCAAAGAAGTTGCTACGGCACAATGCAGTAAGAAACTGTGATAAAGAATATAAAATGTATAACCCATCAGAAGGTAAAATGTAAAAATGGATTTGCTGCGGAATGTAAGCTACAACATTGTTGCTGAAAACGCAGTCAACGTGATCAGGCACTGTTTGTCCAGGAACATGTTCACTTTCTATTATGAGATGAAAAATATCCATAACACAGCGTATATTATTAAAATGTTATATTATGAGTCACGTAGCATGAGCGTGTGAGTTATTGTGTGACAGAATATATTCTATAAATTCTTAGACATCGTTGTGGGCCTAAAAAATTAAAATTCATCTTAGTGGCATGGGTGCAGCAGGAGAGGGTAGAGCCGGTGGCAATGGGATTCTGGGTATTAAGCCTGGCACCGCTTAGTGAGCATGTCAGTAGGGCAAGGAGCCCCGTATCACCCAGAAAGGAGGACCTCAGATACAGTATCACAAGCTGACCAAGTTGAGCAAATCTGTTTTGTAGTAAGGAAAGATGAATGAGAGGGTATGTAAGGTAGTGGAAATGTTGGAAGAGCTTGGAAGTATTAACATGCATGGCCTCTGTTTACTTCAGCCAGAAGAAGAAGGCTGAGACGGACATGCTGGAGTTTGAGTGGGATTCCGAGGACCTGCCCAGGGCTTTGCTCTGCAAAACGCAGACGCTCATCCAACAGGTCTAACATGCCACACATAAGGTGACCTGGCAGCTGGCATGCACTGCGTCTGAGGCTGCACTGCAGCCAAGCAGCAGCATCTCCTGAGCCAGCGGGACAGACACTGTCAGTTCCAGAGGTAGTGCACCTAG
This sequence comes from Pollimyrus isidori, assembly GCA_019775955.2. Classification (NCBI taxonomy): domain Eukaryota; kingdom Metazoa; phylum Chordata; class Actinopteri; order Osteoglossiformes; family Mormyridae; genus Pollimyrus; species Pollimyrus isidori. Next base: position 26,557,655 of record JABFDZ020000001.1, read on the forward strand.
AGCGTCAGGTAGCCAGCCTGACTTCCAAGCATCAGGTAGCTATTTGTGATTTGCTCACCAAAATCACTAGGGAAAAGTAAAGAAACCATATACAGCAACTGCAAATCTTAAGAGACGCTGTACTTGACATTACGGGGGTCTCTCTCTCTCTCAACATTTACGTGGCAGATGTTTTTATGCAAAGTGTTGTATGTCTGAGAAGGCAGGGTCAGTTAGTCCCGGAAGAAAATGGGGATTGAGGGCCTTGTTCAAGGGCCCGACTGTGGAATCTCTCTGCCAGTTTGAGCTGCCCCCCCAACCTGCTGAGCCTCACTCCTCCCCCACACTCGCTTCTTTGTCACCTGATCTTATAGCTGGCCGGAGGCTGCCGCTACAACTGGATGTCCTTCCTTTGTCTTTGGTTGGACACTGAGGCTTGAAAGAGAGAGAGAGAGAGACCCCTCCATGGAGACCCTATGTTGTATATTAGATGCTTAACTCAAGAGGCCTATTAACCTTGATACATTCCCTCATGTTTCTGTACATCACTGTGCACAGGAAGCCCAAATGTTATGAAGATTGGACCATTTCATAGATCCATCCAATTTTTATACCTGCTTGTCCTGTGCAGTGTTGTGATGCATATATCAGTAGCTATGTGCGCAAGGCAGGGGATAAACCAGGATGGACCTATTTCACAGATGTCTGTAAAGAAAAATGAACAAAACTTGATTCTTTAAATATTGATATGTGTTTACAGCACCGCCCCCATCCCCACTAGGATTTTTAATGATTTATAGTTAGTAACATACTATTCCTGAATATTTAAACAACACATTGACTGTCATTGCAAATACATTGATTACAGAAGATGCAGACTGGCATCTTTAAACTGCCCAGAGTGTGTCTGTCTGCTTTGCTATTGATTAACTTCCTGTCCAAGGTTTTTCCTGCTCTGTGTGGCCTCGGAAATCTGTGCTAGATAATTAGTTGGAAGATAGATTGATAATACAAATATAACGGGAAAACAATTTTTGTTATTGACAGTTTACCTAAACGACTGTCAAATAAAGAAATTCTAAGGTTACTTTTAATTGACAAATGCTTCTGTACTGATTTGGCGTGAATATTATATATATATATATTATATATTATTACCCCTGCCTCGTGCCCGTTGCTTCCGGGATAGGCTCCGGACCCCCCGCGACCCAGTAAGGATAAGCGGTTTGGATAATGGATGGATATATTATTACTGATTATATGCTGTATTAGATGACTCCCCTGCTTTTTCAGCAACTATTTTTGTTAAAAATACGTTTTTGGAATACCAAATCTTTCTAAAGAAAAACAATTTAATTTCACAAGAATATATAAGCAGTTAACCGTCTGTTAAAAAGGAAACCACATGCAATCGCCTCACAATAAGAGTAGTAAGGAGCAAACATTTAAAAAAACTTTTATTTTTAAGGGGTGAAAGGATAGATAGCCAATAATATAACCCCACAGTTTTTTAGATGTAACTTCGAAAGAAAAAAAAATCTCACTGTCTTATATGTAAAACTTAAAACTATCATTTCTTTGCTTTTGACATGCATTGCATTATTTATTGACTTAGTCTGTTTTAAAGTTATGCAACATGGCTCAGAAATTATTCAGCTGATAAGTTCTATTTCAGAGAGTGCTCTGGTTGTACAATTAAAGCATACTACAGATTAAGTAAAATGGAATGTTTCTACAAAGTAAAATTTTTAAAACCTCTTTTTACATCTGTTTTAGGAATGTTTACCCTAACAGAAGTAGCCTCTCTTAACGAAGTCCAACCAACGTACCGAATATTGAAACCATGGTGGGACGTCTTCATGGATTATCTTGGTATTGTCATGCTGATGTTGGCGATATTTGCTGGCACCATGCAGTTAACCAAAGACCAAGTGGCTTGTCTTCCCATTGTGGAATCTGGGGAAGAAACAAGCAAGTCAGACACGTTCACAGTGCAAAGACCATCTGAGAGCGCTACCACTGGGAATGTGGTGAATGTCAACAGGGTCACGCTAGCTGCTGCACCACTAAGTTCTAAGGATCAGCCAGACAGAATTGTTCGTGAATTCCATCTCTCCCAATCAGTCTCTGTCAAAGAAGACAAAATACCAGGTCAGCCTTTGGCAACAGGGGTTAAAACAAACCTGGATTTTCAACAGTATGTGTTTGTTAACCAGATGTGCTACCATGTAGCCTTGCCTTGGTATTCAAAGTACTTTCCATACCTTGCTCTCATCCATACCATTGTACTCATGGTCAGCAGTAACTTTTGGTTCAAGTACCCAAAGACTAGTTCTAAAATTGAACATTTTGTATCGATCCTGGGGAAATGTTTTGAGTCTCCTTGGACTACAAAAGCTTTGTCTGAGACAGCCTGCGAGGACTCGGAGGAGAATAAGCAGAGACTTACTGGTGCACCCTCTTTACCGAAGCATTTTTCAATGAGCAGTGAAGAGGGAAGTCCTAACCAAACTGCCCCTGTGTTGACAAAAGCAGGGGTGAAATTCTCCACTGAGAAGCCTATCATTGAAGTTCCGAGCATGACAATACTCGATAAGAAAGATGGAGAGCAGGCTAAAGCACTTTTTGAGAAGGTGAGAAAGTTCCGTGCCCATGTCGAGGACAGCGATATGATCTACAAGCTTTATGTTGCACAAACCATTATCAAAACAGTGAAGTTCATTTTGATTCTGTGTTACACTTTAACTTTTGTTGCCTCCATTAATTTTGATCACAGATGTGAACCTAATATCAAACACCTAACTGGATATGCAAGCTTCCACTGCACTCATAATATGGCATACATGTTAAAGAAGCTACTTGTTAGTTATATCTCTCTTATATGTGTCTATGGCCTAGTATGCATATACACTTTGTGTTGGCTCTTTTGGCGTCCTCTGAAGGAGTACTCCTTTGAGAAGGTCAGAGAGGAGAGCAGCTTCAGTGACATTCCAGATGTTAAGAATGACTTCGCTTTTCTTCTGCACATGGTTGACCAGTACGATCAGCTCTACTCCAAGCGTTTTGGTGTATTTCTATCTGAGGTAAGTGAGAACAAGCTACGGGAGATAAGTCTGAACCACGAGTGGACCTTTGAGAAGCTGCGTCAGCATGTGACTCGTAACAGCCAAGACAAGTTAGAACTGCATCTCTTTATGCTTTCTGGAGTTCCTGATGCAGTGTTTGATCTCACTGACCTGGAAGTCCTAAAACTGGAGTTAATTCCCGAAGCTAGGATAACAGCTAAGATTTCTCAAATGACTAATATTCAGGAGTTGCATTTTTATCACTGTCCTGCCAAAGTTGAGCAGACTGCATTCAGTTTTCTTCGTGATCACCTTCGGTGCCTTCATGTCAAGTTTACAGACGTAGCAGAGATTCCCACTTGGGTATATTTGTTGAAGAATTTGAAGGAACTATATTTGGTGGGCAACCTGAACTCTGAAAATAACAAAATGATTGGTCTAGAATCACTCCGTGATTTGAGGAATTTAAAGATCTTGCATCTGAAGAGCAATCTCACAAAGATTCCTTCGAACATAACAGATCTTTCCCCGCATCTCACAAGACTGGTGGTGCATAATGACGGCACTAAACTTTTGGTACTTAACAGTCTGAAGAAGATGATGAACTTGGCTGAACTGGAGTTACATAATTGTGAACTGGAACGAATCCCTCATGCTATCTTCAGTTTGACTAACCTGCAAGAGTTGGATCTCAAATCAAATAATATCCGGACCATTGAAGAAGTCATTAGCTTCCAGCATCTAAAAAGATTAATATGTCTGAAGCTGTGGCATAACAAAATCATTGCAATTCCTTTGTCTATAAGCTATGTCAAAAACCTTGAATCCCTCTACCTTTCACATAACAAATTAGAGTCTTTGCCTTCATCTCTATTCAGTTTACCCAAGTTGAGGTACTTGGATGTGAGTCACAACTCCATTGTTGTGATTCCACTTGAAGTGGGGTTCCTGCAGAACCTGCAGCATTTTGCTATCTCAAGTAACAAGATTGAGGTCGTGCCCAAGCAACTCTTCAAATGCACCAAGCTAAAGACTTTGTGTCTTGGACAGAATTCTATTTCTAGCCTACCAGAGAAAATAGGCCAGTTGGTGCATCTCACACATTTGGAATTAAAAGGAAATTGTTTAGATCGGCTTCCGGCCCAGCTGGGCCAATGTCGCTTCCTCCGAAGAAATGGTCTTATTGTTGAAGACCATCTTTTTGACACACTTCCTCTGGAAGTTAGAGAAGGCATCAGTCAAGAATCCAGTGTTAGTTTTGGAAATGGTGTTTAGGTAGAGACAGTCTGCAGAACATTATTATTATTCATAAAAAAACACATTTAACATCACTTGCAATCAGTGGAGACAGTTGACTGAAGCTTCTTGTTTGCAGATTGATAGGGTCTGCTTTGACCTGTTTTATGCTGAAGGAAAATATTAATGGCAACCAACACTTTAAGAATTATTTTTTACTATAAATGATTTTGGTTTGGTTTTATCAACACGTGGTTTATTTAATTTATTCAGACAACTTTGGAAAATATTAACCGCTGTGTTCATTAAAAATAGCATTATGTTGTTTTACGATGTATACAGTATTAGTGAGATAAGGTTTAGTAACTTAATCATGATTATTTAAAATTGTTTTGGAAATTGCATTTCTTAAATTTTTCAGTTATGGAAGTTTCACTGAAGCAAATGATTAGTTCTCTTTCTAAAGCATACAAAGCAGATCACCTCCTGCCATTTGAGTTGCAAAGTCCTTAAGTCCTTAACCATCTACCTGCTGACCTGGATCTTCGGTGCATATGAGTTAGTTCAGAGGATTGTCTACCTCACTTAAAAAAAAAAAATCCTCCATACCTACATAGATACATTTTACATTTTATTAAATATGCCTACATACTTGTATTATGAGTTGTAACCCCTTTTTCTCTCCAGAACCACTTCTAGGTTTGATGACTTCTTCATTCAGAAGCCGTTCTGTATATCTTTGCTGTTCTGAGCTGACATATCAGCTCTTGTAGCTCAACAAGTAAAACATTGTGCACATAGCAAAAAGACCCAGGGAGCACATACAGTAGATCACCTGTGACCCTGTGCTCTGCTATAAGTTGTTTGGATAAAATGAATGAACATATATATTCTCAAACTTCTGACTTCAGTGTATGAAAATCTCTGGAGAGTGGCTGTTTCCAGGATGTTGGAACCCTGAAGTCTGACATCCACAATCACATCATGTTAAAAATACTTAGATTATGTATCTAAGTCATTATAATGCTTATTATTACAGTAATTTAACCTCTGTTAGTTCCAGCTGCCTGATTTGCTGTTTGTAAGAGCATCTTATTCGAGCATATAATGAGCTGGTACCAATACACCGATCCCTGGGAATAAGGAACTTTATTTCTTTTTGGTCAGATTTTTTACTTGACCAGTCCATTTCATTTAAAAGGCTCTGAACTTATTCTACTTAATGAAGTACGAATAAGGAAATTATGTAGACTGATATAGCACGTCTTTCACAGGCATTATTTTTAAAAACAAAAACGTTTGAATACCAGCAGATGGCGCTCTTCCCTTTTAAAACCATTCCAGATGCCATGTGTTACCTAAATATGTTACCAACACATTGTTCACATTTTTATGCTCTTACGTTCTCCAAGTAAAACACGTAAAATGTTGTTTTTACTTAAAATGGTGGTTTTTAACCTTATATTTCTCCAGTGTGTTTATGTAATGCATATGTTTTTTTTAAATATTAAACCTAAATAAGAGTTATAATGCATCAGACGGTAAAGACATCTCGTCACCTTGGTATGTTATTGCCAGCATTACCTGTACTGAATGTTCTGGACAGGATGATGGTTCGGGGCCCATTGTTATTATTATTAGTTATTATTTTATGTCATTGCCTTACCTGTGTTCTGTTACAATACTGCAGCTGATTTTCCTTCCATGAAGTTATTGTTGTTGATCTTAATTGTTGCAGTTATTTAATTTGCATCTACTTATTATTAGTATATTTTCCTACAGTGAAACAGGTCATCAACTCTTAGTTTACTTACATACACACACCAGACAGTGTAACAAAATTTTGCTGTTTTATGTAATAAAACTGTAAGCCTGATTTGAATCTCTTTGCATACGCAGACAAGACATATGCAGTATTACATTTTTGTCCCCTAACAACCGCATGTGATCAACCCTTGGCGTATTCTCTTAATCACAGTATGTAGCAGATGTTTGCAATAATTCCTCCATGCATTTATCCTGATATAATATTCACAATGTCTGGAGACTACCAGTAGATATGTTTTAGATTTATGACATTTTTAAAGGAAAGTATTGTATCGGTCCTTTCTGCTCGTCCATAACATATGCTTGAGAATGAAAATTATGTTAAATAACATCGAACAAATATCTAACATCAGTTTAATTAAACTACAACAGTAGGTTGCTGTAAATTTGACTTCTAAATGTTATTGGGTTTTAAGAAAAATAAATTCAGTGAAATCAAATTTTCTTGATTCAATTGTATTTTTTAAAGGATACAATAACTTTGCCTATCCATATATAGTTCAAATAAATAAAGACTTTACATTTTGACGTACACTGCACAATACACTTAACAAATAACATAACACTGCTTTTCAGTGACTATGAACTCCCTCATACTAGTTGACTTCAATGTATGTGACTCTTCTTTGTAGACTATTATCATTGTCCAATATAAATACTAGTAAAACCTTGGCATAGAGTAACAGTTTGGCCTGAAAGACAATGCATGTTTTTTGACAACTCGTTCAACCCAAACGTATAATGGTACTGTAAGGATAACTATATTGCAGTGCTGAAATTAAACAACCATAACGTGGGTTTTGAGTGTCTTTGGCATTAGGTGAAGTAAATAGAATTTCGTTTAATATCTTACATTTATCGAACCCAAAGCTTACTGTACTCCGGGAAAACGGAGCAACTACACTTACTAATAAATAATGCCTTCTAATTACCGCTTAACAGATTCTCAAATCGGTCAATTTCGGAGAATCCTTGGAAGCTTAAAATGCAGTTTATGATCACAATAACCGTGATCTAGTAACTCTCCACCATACAAAATATAAAGATGTACAATTTATTCCTGCTACACTACATTTTGACAACACATCAGTACTTCCGCTTTTTAAAGTCTAGAACCATTTGTTACAGCATTGCAATAAATAACATAGACTTCCATGCATAACTATAAATTCGCCATACCAACGCGACAGTCCGACAAGGAAACACGTGAACTGCGCCTTCTTATGCGTGACCCAGTGATGTCATTTCCGGGTTTCCTGGGCATACCAAGCTGTTTCTTCCGGTGTGGGTCACGCGTCCTAAGACAGTCGGGAAGGTGCGCTAGATTGCGGTCCAATTTCAATACTTAAAGCTTTAAAAGTCATTAATTACAAGATAACCTTACTTAATTACACGGTAATCTGTTCTGTGTATCATTCTGATGTCATCTTAAAACTGTAATACTGAAAACGAAAATTGTGGTGGCTTATGTGAATTCACAGACGTTTACCCGCTCATGTGGTCTGCGTGCCATGTAAATCATACGTTTTTTTTATAAGTAGGACGCTACAAATAAGCGTTAAGGTCATTGTGTTAAATACCACTCTATATTCCTCACACGTGCAATATTAACTACACTCAATTTAAATTGCATCTCGATTTTGACTTAGATTTTTTTTTACTGGTTTATTCCACTTATCATGTCCTCACATAATAATAATGTGAATTTTCTGTCTTGCAGACATGAACATTGTGCAGAACGCTGCACTTAGATGCTTCTGTTCTAAATATCCTCCATTGCGTTTACCTTTAGCTGGATATTTACAAGTTTCTCCTTTACGAGTAAGTTACAAGTACGCAATGTAAAAACATAATGCTCATTCGCTTTGGTATTTGGTTATTAATTCCATTTATTATGTCTTGTATTAGATCACCTACGGACAGCAGGCGCATTCCCCTAAACGTGACATGGCATCTTTTAGGCATAAAAATTCAAAAAGAATTGAGGGTTTGGATAAGAACATTTGGTGAGTGTAGAAGCATCCTTGGCCGCGTTCTAACACCATATGTGTTGCCATCTTGAGATATATGCTGTTATGCAGTGTGATTATGTCATTATGTTTATATTTATATACTGTATGGTTAGCATACCCTTGGGGCAGGCGGTCAGTTGACCTCAAGAGGTGGTCCCCCACCTGAGGTATTTTCATACATCTCTTCCGTGGCCTGTAGTACTGTACTACAAAGCAGGGTAACTTCTTATCGGGGTAACTTGTCGGATTTAAGGTAGTCTGGGCAAAATGTAAGTGAATGAATATGAAGTCCATTTAAACTGTGGTACCTTAAATCTAACAAGTTACTCTGATAAGCCAGTAACCCCACTTTATAGTACAGGCCAGTGGTGTCTTCAAATTAATGTTTTTTTTTTTATTTTCTGTGTGTACAGTGCGCTTAGTGTGTTTATAAATGCAGAGCAATGGGTGGAATGACACTGTATAGATATAGTATGAATTCATTATCGTTTCAGCCAGCATTTAAACTGCTGACAACAGATCACTTAGTGATGTTTGGCTGTTATTATTCCGGGGATTTGCATGTCTGTCCTCTCATTCATCTGTCGTCAGGGTGGCCCTCACTTCTGTGGCAGCAGACCCCTCCATTGTCAACTTGGGGCAGGGATACCCCGATATCCCCCCACCTTCCTATATAAAAGAAGGCCTGGCACACGCAGTAGCAGTCGACAGGATGAATCAGTACACCAGAGGCTTTGTAAGATTCTGCCCAAGCTGCTTCTGTTCAAATCATTAGTTTTTGTAAGACCAGTGAGTCATTGCGATGCTTCTGTGTAATGGACATGAGCAGGAAATGAATATTATGCTTCTGTGTGAGGTTATATCTTATAGTCATGTTAATTATGGGGTGGTGGCTCAGCAGGTTAGGATGCTGTAGCTGTGGTTGAAAGGTCACGGGTTTAAATCCCAGTGTCGGCAGAATTCTACCTTTGGGCCCCTGAGCGAGGGCCTCAACTCAGGTTGCTCCAGGAACTGGTTGATCCTGCTTTCTCAATAGTATGTCGCTTTGTCTGCTGAACAAATGCAAATATTATTTTCAGACTAAATATTATTTTATTTTACTAATTTATTTTACTACTTAGGTACTGCAGACACATGTATTTTTAGTTTTGAGTCCTTGTTTGTTCATGCAGATTTATGTACTATGTACTAGATTATTTTTTTTTACAGGGACACCCATCTCTAGTCAAAGCGCTGTCCCAGGTCTACGGGAAGGTGTATGGCCGTGAAATCAACCCCTTTAGTGAGATTTTGGTCACTATTGGAGGATATGGCTCTTTGTTCAGTGCCATACAAGGTCTTGTAGAAGAAGGAGATGAGGTCAGGGATGCATCATGCTGCAGGTTTTTATCGCCGCATCATTTGCCTGTGCCTTCTACTCAGCATGTCTCTGTTGTAGGTAATAATCATTGAGCCCTTCTTCGATTGCTACATACCTATGGTGCGGATGGCTGGAGGGCTGCCTGTTCTAGTGCCTTTAAGACTAGTAAGTATGATTGGTGTTTGTACAGTTCTGCCGTAAGTATAAACTGGACACAGACTACAGCTCCATGTGTGTTTCTCCACTGTTCAGAACTCGGAAAACAAAGCAAACATCACCAGCGAGCAGTGGGTGCTGGATCCCGATGAACTAGCAAGCAAATTTAACTCCAAGACCAAGGCCATCATAATCAATACCCCTAACAATCCTATAGGGAAGGTGAGTGGAACAGTATTTGGTTTATGCCACTTCACTACTGTAACTTTTTGATTTTGACGGTAAGGGACATATTCATGATTTCCATTGCAAAGCTAATGTAACAGTTGTTGTTTGCCTTTCACCTTTAGATTTATGTGTCCAGTCCAATCTTAATAGGTTCAGTTTTTGTTGTTCTGTTCATATGTATTTTATCTTTGTGGTCTTGACTGTGTAAAGATATTTTTAAGTCGAATTGGTGACTGCATTATTCTTCATGTTTGTTTGTAATGTAGTGATCAGGTGCCAAATGGATAAACGGTAAAATACTGATAAACAGAAAGTACGCTGCTCAAAAGAATTAAAGGAAAACTTTGAAAACGCATTAGAACTCAATGGGGAAAAAAATCATACTGGATATCTATAGTGATACAAACTGGGTAATGGTTTGATGGAAATGAAAATTATCAACCTGCAGAGGGGCTGAATTCAAAAACACCCCAAAAATCAAAGTGAAAAAACTATGCTGTAGGCTGGTCCATTTTGCCGAAATATCATTGCAGCAACTCTGTTCAGCAACTCACTGAGCTGCTGAACAGTCTGAGGTGCAACCTGGCAGCATCGCATTTCATCTTGATACCTAATGGCAGTCAAGGTGCCGTTGTCTAGCCTGTAGAGGTCTGTGTGTCCCTCCATGGATATGCCTCCCCAGACCATCACTGACCCACCACCAAACCGCTCACGCTAAACAATGTTGCAGGCTGACAGCCCTGTTCAGCTCTCCTAGAATAACTGCCTATCATCTGGAATCTTCTCCATCTCCTTGAGACTGTGCTGGGAGACACAGCAAAACTTCTGCCAGTGGCACATATTGATGCACCATCCTGGAGGAGCCTGTGCAACCTCTGTAGGGTCCAGGTATCCCCTCATGCTACCAGTAGTGACAGTGACCGTAGCAAAATGCAAAACGAGTGGGGAAAAAAACTGTCAAACAAGATGAGGGAAAATGTCAGTGGCCTCCACCTATTAAACCAGTCCTGTTTGGAGGTCGTCTCATTGTTGCCCCCCTAGTGAACCTGTTGTTAACTCCTTTAAAACCGAAGCAGCTGAAACTTAATAACAACCTCCATTGCTGCTTAATGGACTAGATCAATATCCCAGAAATTGACTTGACGGTATACTCTGATTTAAAAAGCATTCCTTTCATTTTTTGAGTGTTATATATGAGGAAATTATAAAAGTATATTGGTATTTTTTGTTAGTCTTTCATCTTGTCCCTCTCTCTGTTAGGTATTCACTAAAGAAGAGCTGCATATGATCAGTGATTTGTGCATCAAGCACGACACACTGTGCTTCAGTGACGAAGTCTATGAATGGCTGGTGTATAAGGGCCACACCCACACAAAAATAGGTATTTTTATGCTTTGAAGTATACCTACACTACAGCGTTTCTCTTCCTGTCTCAGAATATATAACGGTTCATCTGGCCTTCTATATTGACAGCTACTCTGCCTGGGATGTGGGACAGAACAGTTACGATTGGCAGCGCTGGGAAGACCTTCAGTGTCACGGGATGGAAGGTCCGTGCGGAAAATTTTGCACATTTGCATAAAAGCGTTTTTGGCTTCAGGGAAAACAGGCATTTGTGCCTATGTGTTTATTAGATATGGTTGATAATGTTGAGAATTGAGTAAGTAGAATAGAGATAATTTATTCATTCTCATGGGGAAATTCTCTCTTTGCCCCATTTCCATGGGACACAGACATATGAGACAGTATAAACAAATCTTATTGAGACCTAAGAAAAAACAAAAGGCTTTTTACTCTGTATTCTTTGAAGAACCTTTACACTCATCTGCCTAAATTTTCTCAATAGTATACTATAAAAAAAGGCAGAGCTGATTTTTCAGCCTTCCTTCACTATGAACCAGTCGTGAAGTCTCTGTAGCCAAACAGAATCAGTTATAATTAAACTAACTACCTGGGTGAACTGAAAACAAGGCCTGGAATCATGGTCAAGATTTGAAGTGCCCTGGACCAGAGAGTAATTGAACCACAGAACTATCTGTAGATAATGATACATTGCAAACACAAATGAGCAACAATCATGATACAATCAGGCTGTTATAAGGGATTATCTGTCCCACTGAGAAATGCAAAGTAATGTGATTGCCTCTAGCTCTTTATCAATAAATCTTTTATCATCAACTATGCAAAAAGTGTAGCTGGATGTAGTTCAAAATCCATAATCTCCTGTGATATTAATTCACAAACAGGATCAAATCAGTACTTAGTAGTAACTAAGTATTAGAATTAGTATCATGAATTTTTGGATGACTCAGCCCAGCACTCAGAATGACCTGTTCTAAATGAGTGTGCTTATTGCTGTAATTGTATGTTGGATACTAGTGGTCTCACTGTTATGGGACAGTTTTTATGAAGAGGTTAAATTCCCACTTCTGGGTAATTTTGCAGTCAATCATTTTAGTATAAAACTAAATCAATACAGTTGAATCTTCATTGCTCAGAGGTTAATGGACAAAATGCATCAGAGGACGAATGTGCATTAATAATGGAATACATTGAAGCTATAGCTACTTAAAATCCTCTCACCTTTAAGGTCAAGTTCACCACTCATAGGGCTGGGCAATCACCGGGATTGACATCAGGCCTTTGCATGCCTTCAAACTGTCTGGACATCATACTGTGGTATACAGTGTTTTCAGAAACATTTTTGTTTGCTGTACAGTTCTGGTATTTTGAAATCTTGTGATAAAATTTCTGAGCTCGAGGGGGAGGTTAAGTTTTACAAAAGTAGTATTACTGTGTCATAAACAGTACTGGGCACAGGTAACTGAAATGGTAGCTTTGATAACCACTAATCTGCTCCAAAATTTCATTTGATACCACTGAATCAATAAACCACAAAAAAAAGTGGAAGCTAACAAAATCTGCTGACTGCTAACTTTTATTATATGAATTTAGCTTTGTTTAGTTTTTGGCTATGAAACCCTTAAAAGCATGACCTGTTTAACACTGAAGTCCCATCTGTCAGACTAGAGTCCTTACCAGGGATTATTTGGGACCTACCCAGTTGGGAATCTTTGGATTTTTTAGTGTCTCTGGAGTAAACCTGCATTAAAATGTTCTTTCTGTGATATTCCAAGAGCAAAATATAAGTGTTTTTGTCGGAGAGCTCTTTCACAACTGGTCAATGCTGACATTTTGCCTTCTGAAGCTGCTTGGGGACAAACATGGTGCTGCTTTCCTGGAACTAGTTAGAGCGACTCAGCTCTTTATTGGTCTATAGCTCTGTCAATTAGAACCCGGAAAATACAACTGAGGCCTGTATCATGAAGCAGGATTTCTTTCTTAGCTGGATAACTTGTCGGACTTGATGATCTGGGCTAAATGTAAGTGAACGAAGATGAAGTCCATTTAAACTGGGGTCCATAGTCCATTTAATGTTTATTATGCAACCTTGATATTTTTTCAACCACGAGGGTTTAAGTATTAATCTCAATTAACCTTCTTTGTTTGTTGTACTTTTTGTAAAAAAAATCCTTTAAATCATTATGAAACTATATGCAACTAATTTCTATCCATTTTTTTTTGTTTCTAGCTCGGTTGGTCTATTGGCCCCGAACATTTGATTAAACACCTTCAAACAGTGATGCAGAATACCCTGTACACCTGCCCAACTCCTTTGCAGGTATATTCTTATATTTGTTGTAGGTGTTGCATTAAGTGTTGAATGGTTTCAGTAAAACTGTAAGGTTCTGTATATCAGAATTCAACCGTGATTGACTCGTCCCTTTAAATAAGTGTCACTCTGTTTCCCCTGTAGGAGGCGGTGGCTCAGGGGTTTCTCCGGGAATCTAAACTCATGGGAACCCCTGACTGTTACTTTTCTTCTTTGGCCTTGGAGCTGGAGGGAAAGAGAGACCGCATGGCTGCCATTCTGAGGACTGCAGGCATGTCTCCGGTCATCCCCGACGGAGGCTACTTCATGATTGTGGACGTCTCTGCATTAAGTATGAATAGTTTTGGGTGGTTGTTCAATGATTTGCTTGATTATTCATATTCGTAATATTTCATTACCCAAACCATTCATTTTTATTGGCCATGGTGGTCCAACATTGGATTCGCTGTGCTCCGGATACAAATAGCTATCATATATAATAGTACTGTACTATTATATATATATTATATATGTAGTAAAGTAATAATATTGCTGTCCTGCATAAGTGATTCGAAGGTGATTTTAATTTAACAACAACAACAATGATAACTAGGAATTGCAAGCAATTTCTTAAGGGTCCAAAGCGTCGGATGGTAGGACAAGTAGGACAAGAAATAGAGGTAA
>JABFDZ020000001.1:26571953-26585603 GCA_019775955.2 Pollimyrus isidori
TGCTTGAATTTGATTGGCTAATGGCGGCCACGCCTTTAAGACAGATGACAGCCATTGTATGTGGCTGACCTCAGGCTCTCACCTACTATATGTGTGCCAAATTTCACTTGGATTGGCCAAGGCAAGCAGGAGATATTGGCAGTTATTAGTTATAGCGCCCCCTATGGACCAAATGCGGCCCGCCTCGGACGGTTTCTCCAGAATGGGGTAGGGAGGTAGCATTTCATATTTGGTGAAGTTATGTCAAGGCACGGCCAAGTTATAGCAGTCAGACCAAAATGAGCCAAATTTGCAAATCTTTGGGCGTGGCTAATGGCCATAGGATACAGAAAAGTCAGATTTTTTTTAGTATTTCTTGATCAGGGCAGAGAGCTGATTCGTTTGACACCTCAATTGTCTGATTTGGTAGGAAAACCACGATCGAGTAGGAAAAAGTAGGATTTGCAAATTATGCAAATTAACAAAAAATCTAAGTAGGCGGAGCTTCATGGTCCAATTGACTTTTTGGTAGGACAGGCCTGTCTGTATCAGCAGGAAAAAATTTTTTTTAAAGTAGGACATACAGGACACGAGATATCGACCAAAACGTGTTGAGTCGGACGGGTCGGAGGGGCTGAGTAGTGGGTAAGAATTGCAATCAGGATACCAAATTTGGGTAGTGTAGGACTTACGGTGTGCGCTGGGCATTCAGTTTTAGGGAGGAAAAATAAAAATAATAATCCTAACAATTGCAATAAGGTTCCATAGCACTACGTGCTTTGGACCCTTAATAATAATCATAAATGAACCGTTAAAGGAGTTTTATAGCTGAAGTAACTGACTTCCTGCTTAGCAGAATCAGAATTGAAATAATTACCAAATACAACAAAATGAAGGCATTTCTTTCATTAGTGACCAGTTTTTCTTTGACTTTTTACTGTAGTTCTTGTACAAAAAATTACAATTTATTACAGTTTTGAATTGCAAGTTGCATTTGACAACATTATAAGCTATCTGCTGTGCAGTTACAGTACATATAAGTATTTGAAGAGTGATTTTTACAGAATTCACCCAGTCTCAGAAATGGTGCTTATTTGAGAACTATACCAATGCAGATTTAGTAAACAGAAATGGAGGATGATGAATTTGTTGAACAAAGAAAATTAATATTAAATGTTCAACAGCTGATTTTCTCAGAACTGTTACATGTGGGTGAATGAAGTTTGCTCTTCAGTTTGTATGGATGATGAGTTTGAGTGTCTGTTTTTCAGGCCTGAATATTTTCACATTTGTTCTTCTCTGTTTACTGCTCAGTAAACACTAATTTAGAATGTCTGACATACCAAAACAATCAGAATAATTAGGGCCAGCTGAATTGAACTGAGGGGTTTTTGGCAGGGAGCTCATGATCAATTGCCATGAAAAGGAAAAAACTGTTATTAAAAACACATTTAACTGTCTTAACATGCTGTTCAGTATTTAAAAGTATGCATTACTGTTCATGGTGATGCTCTGGGACAAGTATTTTGTGTTGCTGCTGTAAATGGGTAATGTTTTGATAATTGTTACTTTCACTGGGCTGTTTACAAATTACAGGGAAACTGTGAAGATCCATTTTACCAATATAGTCCTTTGGGCAATGTGCATGAAACATTTAATGGAATGCCTTAATGCTGATGGAAAATACTCCATTTCGTTTTCTTTGGAATACCTTAATTGTGATAAATACTCCATTCTGTTTTCTTTGGAAACAGATCTAGACTTGTCACACATGGGCGACGACGAGGCGTATGACTATAAGTTTGTGAAGTGGATGATCAGTGAGAAGGTACACAGCATTTTCTTTTGTATTCCGTTCTGTAAATTTTACCCTTGGTACTGGCTTTAGTAATATAAAATCTTTACAAATCCTCTTTTCTTATCTAGAAATTGGCTTCCATTCCCGTAACAGCATTTTGTGGGGAGGCGTCCAAGAAGCAGTTTGAGAAATATATTCGTCTATGCTTCATCAAGGTAGCAATGAACTGACTGAAATATGTTCTGCAAATGAAATGGCATCCTTGAGTGTTTTTTTTCCCCAGAGCAGTTTGCCGATTTGTACTGACTGTCCAGATAAGATTCTCCCACTCTTGGGGTTAGGACCCTGTGCCCACAATTAGAAGGTCACCAATCCAAATGTCGTAATAGGCAGAGTGATTTCACTATTGATCCCTTGAGGAAAGCCCTTAACCTTGACCCTGTTTTGTCCATTGTACATCGCTGAGGAATGAATGAATGATGACTTTGAAATGGCTTTTGTAGTTATCAAAAGCATGATAGTGATTAATGAATTGAATGAGAACCAATAGGATGTGAAATATATCACATTGTACAATTTCCATTACATGTCATGACTTATATAAGGCAGAATATCAATCTTGAATAGCTGTTCTGTTTTGATGCCACAATTTTTCACATATAAGTATTTCCACTTTTGCAGCAAGACAGCACTCTGGATGCAGCAGAAGTTATACTGAAGAACTGGAATCAAAGTCCTTCCGTATAGTAGGGCAGCCTGAGGAAGTTCATTCAGCTGAATGCATGTGTTTTAGTCTGCCAGTGTACAGCTATAAAAGCATTTGAACGTACACTCACTGAGCACTTTAATGGGGACAACTATGCACCTGTTTTTTCATGCTGTTACCTAATGAGCCAATCATGTGGCAGTAGCGCAGAGCATAAAATCATGCGGATGCAAGTCAAAAGCTTCAGTTAATGTTCACATCAAACACCGGAATTGGGAAGAATGTGATCTCTGTGATTTTGACCGTGGCTTGATTGTTGGTGCCAGGCAGGTGTTTTGAGTATTTCTGTAACCACTGATCATCTAGGGTTTTTGCACGCAATAATGTCTTGTTTACTCAGAACGGTGTGACGAACAACATTCAGTGAGCTGCCGCTCTGTAGATGGAAATGCATTAAGGATGAGAAATGTTAGAGATGAATGGCCAGACTGCTTCAAGCTAACAGAAAGGCTGAAGGAACTCTTATAAGATTCAAGATTTAAGAGCTTTATTTGTCACCTGCACAGTTGTACACATACAACATGTAGTGAAATGTAACCTTGGTCACTCCAAGCAGCTGTGCATAATAAGAGAATAAGAACACGGGCAAAGAGCAAAATATAAAATATAAAGATAAAACATGTATTAAATATATTTAGCTGTGCATTATCTATACATAAGTGACACGGTCAAAGTAATTGAGCTGTGCCATATAAATTCAAAGATAACCACTATGTACTATATAACTGTGGTGAGCAGAAAAGTGCAACACTTTGAACCTTGGGGCAGATGGGGCACAGGCATCAGCAAAACCGGTCAGTGGAAGACTCAAAAAAACATAGCTAGGTCATATGAATCTCGAATTGTGCTGTGGCACACAGATGGCATGGCGTGGCGTCAACATTCATGGATCCACCCAGCCTCGTGTCAGCAGTCCGGGCTGGTGGTGGTGCTTTAATGGTGTGGGGAATGTTTTCTTGGCACGCTTTGAGCCTGATAATACCAGTTGTTCATCACTTGAATGCCACAGCCTATCTGAATATTGCAGCTGACCATGTGCTCCCTTCATCTTATAATGACTATGGCGATGTACCATGTAAAAAGCAAAATCTGTTTCAGACCGGTTTCATGAACGTGACAAGGAGTTCAGAGATCTTCAGTGGCCTTCCCAGTCACCGGATCTGAATCCAGACCTTTGGGATGTGACAGAACCGTACATTTGCAGCAGGGATGCGCAGCTGACAAGAAATTGTATGATATAATCATGTTAACATGGACCAGGATCTCAAAGTGTTTCCAACATCTTGTGGAATCTGTGCCACAAAGAGGCTGTTTTGAGACCAAAACAAGCCCCTACCAAGTATTAGTATAGTGTTCCTAATAAAGTGCTCCATTGATTGTACGTCTGGTTACACTGGATATAAAAAGTGTACGCACTCCTGCCAAAATAGCAGGTTTTTGTGTGATTTAAAGCTGAAACCAAGACAAATTATTTCAGAACTTACTTATTCCATCTTTATTGCAAAATTGCAACCTCTACAGAGAAGTTGAAAACACACCAGACTGTTGGAAAAAATCATTCCAAATCCTGGTTGCTTTAATGTGCACACCCCTAAACTAATACTTAGTTGAAGCACCTTATGATTTTATTACAGCACTCCTTTTTGGGCAACAGTCACATTGGCACATCTGGACTTCTGCCCACTCTAGATCTGTGAAATTGCAAGGACATCTCCTTTGTACAGCTCTTTTCAGGTCACCCCACAGAACGTCAATTGAACTAAGGTCTGATATCTGGCTGGGCCATTCCAGCACATTGATCCTAATTGGCGAGGCCGTTTTTTAATTGGTTTGGATGTATGCTTTGGGTTGTTGTCATGCTGAAAGGTGAAATTCTTCTTCAGCTTCCTAGCAAGTGCTTGAGTGTTTTGTACCAGAATAGACTGACTTTTGGAGCTATTCCTGATTCCATCCACCTTGAAGAAAGGCCCAGATCCAGCTGAGGTAAAACAGCCTTAAAGCTTCCACAAACCTTCACTGTGGCTGTGGTGTTCTTTTGATGATGTGCTGTTATTTTTGTGCCAAACATACCTTTTGAAATGATGGCCACATCACATCAGATCATAATACATTTTTACCCGTAGTTGTTGAGGGAGAGTGGATATACCTTTTTGCAAGGTTTCACTGGACGAGGTTGTTTTTCTTTTTGATTAAAGGCTTTCATCTCGCTACCCCTCCCCACAACCCATAATTAAAGCGGCCACACATTTATGCAGCCAGGTGTTTGGTATAGATTCAAATTTTTAAATAAAGATAAGTTCTGACTTGATTGATCTTGGTTTCATTTTGTTACGTAGGAAAACCTGCCATTTTAGCAGCGGTGTGCAGGCTTCTTATATTCAGTGCAATTACAGGCTCTGTAACGGATGTCTGAATTCTCAAAATGACTACATGCATACTTAAGAAATAATGTCTGTTTTTAACGTATCATTTGCTTTGAAGTATTCATAGTTCATTTTAAGTTCTTTCCCCTATTCACTGCCGTCATATTTAACATGTAGTTGTCATAAGTAATACTGTTAGTGTTTTTTGTGGTTCACAAGGGTGATAAGGGAGAATTTTGCTTTCTTCTTAGTTTGTTGTTTATAACTACGGTTTACCATTACTTAGTACTGTAAATTGATGGAGTAGCCTATTTCCATTGAATGAATTAGCTGCCTATATTGTTGTGTGTTCTGCCAGGTAGTAAAGGGATTAATTCTTTCCTCCATGTCTGCTACATCATGTGGTGAAACCATGAGTCTATAGAGGAACTAAGTGATTGACAGCTTCTGCATGCGAAGTGGCTTGCTTTGTAATCATCAGAATTACCAGTGTGAGCTGCTAGTTAGCACCTGAATGTGCACAGGGTGAAAATTAAAAAGCAACGTCCCGAACGATGAATCTTCAGGAGGAAATATTGCTGTGGGCCACCTTGAGACTTACAGTCCTCACAATGGGGAGATGCAAGCTTTCGCCTGTCGGGCTTTCCAGTCCCAAATATCGCAGCTAGCTGGCTAAGTGTCCCACATATGAACAGAAAGCAAAATGCAAAGTAGGCCTATTGTGTAAACTTGTTTACCATTGGGAACATGAGCGAGCAGAAGCATTACTGTCTAGTGGCAGCCAACAGTGGACCCTGGTAAGATGGCCAGTTGCCTCTAGTGACACCAGCCTCCACCCCTCTAGGCAACTTTTACTGTCTCTACCCC
This sequence comes from Pollimyrus isidori, assembly GCA_019775955.2. NCBI lineage: Eukaryota > Metazoa > Chordata > Actinopteri > Osteoglossiformes > Mormyridae > Pollimyrus > Pollimyrus isidori. The sequence continues at coordinate 26,577,727 of JABFDZ020000001.1, forward strand.
CCAAAACATGGCATTTTAAAATAGAACGTGTGTAAGAATCCTGATAAGAAATTTAATTTTAGAGACTTGTTACTCTGCTTTAGATTTAGTCACTTTACTGGTCTCTTCAAACAAAATGGAAGCAGCATGTTTGAAAGTTACATTTTATAATCTGTTAAAAACATCTCTGCATGTCAATAATTGCATATCTTTCCCCAGTAAATAAAAACTGAGCCACAAGTTTTCTGCGAATAAGCTGTTAAACTGGGCAAGCGAGAGGTCATGTGACCATTCTAAACCGCAGCATTTATTTAGCCTATCATCTGGATGCAATAGAATAATAAAATTCAGGTGCCTTTTCCATACAATATATGCCCACTTTAAAAGATTCTGGACACAAAGTATAAAAGTTTGTTTAGTTGACTGCTTAAAATATTTAAATCTCAAGTTCTCAAATTAGACCACACGCTTTTTTTAATGATTAAACTCAAAACCACAATACTGACCCCATTATATGTACCTATATACCTAGCAAGGAAATAAATATATGTTCAGGAAGAGTGCAACCTGGAAAGATAGCATGTATAAATGATTTTAGGGAGATGACATCGATTCCATTTAATGTTCCAGAGAAAGTGTTAACATCAAATTACTACAGGGAAATGCATTATAAGGGAAAGCCTGGCAAACAGGAAATGTATAGAAATACACTTTGGTGAATCTGGTACATGTCATAATTATATTTTAAAATTCCGATGCATGTGCCAGACCTCAGAGATTGTAGTGGCTTCCTTATAAACCATGTCAGGAAGTTTTGGATGATTATGTCAAAGAAATGCTGTTTCCTGTTTCATAATGGTATGACAAACTTAGTGGCTGTAGGTCACCACATTTATTTTTGACATTTGGGATTATAATTTAAAATAACACATTAAAATACATGAAAACGCTATTGCATTTCTGATATTCAGTTTGCTCCAAGTAAAATATTGTGAAACACGATGTGCTTACACGGCCGTGAAAACATGCAATGGATTTCACACATTAATCATGAATGCTCACATTTAAATAATATAACTGATCATGTGATTCACAATGCTCATGTTGTGAACCAGTAACAAAGGATTTCTCATACAACAAAATGTGAAGGTTTAGTACTCATGTGACCTCACGGCTCTAGGTCACATACTGTAAGAAACCAGACTATACCACCTAAGGCCCTGCCCCTTAAGATGTACGATGTTATCCCCAGGATTTCCACACGCAGCTATGTTGCATAAACACACAGAGACTCATATCCCAGTACTAAAACAACAAACTATTAAACACAATACTTAAAGAAAACCCAGCTTATAAATAACATCAATTACCAGCATGTCACAGCATTACTAAAACCAGATCATTGAACAGGAAGAAGGGGTTCAGATCAAAATCCAGGTACTGGCAGTCCAGTTTTATGCTTACACCTTGACCAATAAACCAGCCAGGGTGAGTAATTTTCTGGAGAAGGAGGGAAAAGGAAACGCCACAGCGCGCGCACACACACACATCCAGGTGCGAGTTACACACAGAATCACAGCAGACCACAGCACAGTGCTTTTTAATTCACCCCGGAATCACTACATGCAATGCAAAGGCCATACCAACCCCCAAAACTCCAGCACAATGCTCTCCGGCTCTATGGATGGAAAGATCAATGAACTACCCTCAGGACTCATACCAATTAGACCAGCCAGTACCCAGTTAGCCTTAGTAGTGACCACTCACTTGTTCACAACCATAAAAAAACCCCACACAAATCACATTATCATCTCACAAAACAAAAAGGATATTTAAAAAGAAAAAAAAAAAACAGGCAAAACAGCAATGATGACTCCTGGGCTTCGGCATAAACCCAGACACGCCCCCGTCACCATGGCACCCAGTCTTGCACTGCAGCCCGACACAGGACAACCTGCCGCTCACCACGATCCCAGTCGCTCGCAGAAATGTCATGGAAACACCGGACCACGCCCCCTACCCCTGGCTTCCCACGGCCTTTATTCTCACCGATCCTAAACAGAATAATTGTGTGCACGGCTGTTTCTACTAAGTTGGAGCCTTAGTTACCCTCTAAACCAGTCGCTCATGCACCGTAACCCAACACGGGACCCGTGAGTGACGTAATCCCCATCAGTCACCAGTTACACTCATCTTAACCACAGACGCTGTTTCTGTAAATTTGCTGAAACCTATTCACTTTCCTCATAGGCTTTTTTTTGAGGGAACCGGATGTTTGAAAATGCTAACAAACCCCCTACAAAAATACACTCTCTATTCCAAACAAGTGATGAATATTCCCCGTAACTGGAATCCAGTACTCATCAGTTTCAAGGGATCATGGGTATATGGTCACTCAAACCAATCAGCAAACTGTCCATTTCAAGTCATGTGACCTCACTGAGATATATAGACATGGGATAATTTGTTGGTACCCTTACAACTCATTGTAACAATGCTTAATTTCTGCTGAAACGTGCAGGTGCCTTCAAGCTTTTCATCAGCCATTCAGCCTATTTAAAGGGAAAGAACATGCTACTGTGTTGTTTGGTTCCATTGTGTGCACCACACTGAACATGGACCAGAGACATCAAAGGAGAGAGCTGTCTGAGGAGCTCAGAAAGAATTTTAGAGATAACCATGTTAAAGGTAAAGGCTGTAAGACCATCTCCAAGCAGCATTATTTTCCCGTGACCACAGTTGCAATATTATTAAAAAGTATAAGGTTCATGGGATGGTAGGCAACCACCCAGGACGTTGGATGCCAGTGGATGTGCAACCCCAGGTTGATCAGAAGGATAGTGTTGATGGTAGAAAAAGAGCCAAGGAAACTATCCAAAATCATTCAAGCTGAGCTCCAAGGTCAAGGTATGTCACCTTCTGATCGCAAGATCCATCGCATTTTGAACAATAATGGGCTCCAGGGAAGAAGATCCAGGAGGGCTCCACTACTGACAGAAAAACATAAAAAATCCAGAAAGGAATTCAGCAAAATGCATGTTGACGAGCCCCAAAGTTTCTGGGTGAATGTTCTTTGGACTGATGAGACAAAACTGGAGCCTTTTAGTCAGTCACATCAGCTTTAACCTCTACAGAAGGAAAACCTTAACTTTAAAAGAAAAGAACACCATACCTACTGTGAAACAAGGGGGGGGGGTTGTTTTGGGCTGCTTTGCTGCACAGGGAACCTTGTGTCTGTACAGGGCACAATGAAGTCTCAAGACTGCAAGGCATCCTGGAGCGAAACATACTGCCCAGTGTCGCAAAGCTCAGCCTCGGTCACAGGTCACGGGTCACGGGTCCTCCAGCAGGATAATGACCCAAAACATACAGTTAAAAGCACTCAAGGATGGCTGAGAAAAAAAAAAATCATTGGACTATTCTTACTGTATATAGCCCTTCATGAGCCCAGATCTTAATCCTATTGAACATCTATGGAAAGATCTGAAAATTGCTGAGTCTAGGTGGCACCACCCTTTGCTCGAGAAGAGTTGGCCAGACTACCTGTCAGCAAATGCAGACGTCTCATTATGAAGTACAGAGATGGCTTGTTGGCAGTCATTGCTGCAAAAGGTGGTGCCACAAAATGTAAAATTAAGGTACCATCTCTTTTGTCTGTGCAATATTCATCTGCTTAAGTATATAAAATATTCAAATGAATCAATAATCAAAAGTCAAATTTGTGTTAAATGTGGAATAAGCAATAAGGGATACCATTAAACTTTATACTTTGGACCAGTTTTTTTTCGTTTTTTTGTGGAAGGGTACCGACAAATATCTCCACGTCTGTATGCCTAGTGCAATTTTTAGAGATGTACTGCATGTGTTTTTCACAGTACATTTACTCGGCTTTCCTTTAGGGGATCCTCACCATTTCCATCATTATTTTTTTCTGTAATATATTCCTTTAATTTGATTAAACCTGCAGTCCTGTGTAACTGTCCCCCAAATGACATACTTACTACCTGTCCTGCCATATGTCGTTTTCAGTTATATTGCGATATACACTAGTTTGCTACTATGATATATTCTTTCGAGCATTAAATGAACATTATCCTCTGTTTCTACATCATTGCCTGTAATCTTGTTTACTCAAACTTTTTTTTTTCCTGGGCAGATCTGTTAAAAACTACAGCAGGTATCATTATTTCACAGCAGTCTTTCGATCAAAAAGCACACGGGATGTGTATGGATGGTAAGATCAAATGTGCTCCTAACTGTAGGAGACGGATAAGCAGTGAGATAAACAGTTGCGCAGGATTGTCGTCAACTGATAATAGATCTCGAGAGATTCCTCTCTGCCTGGAAGGGGGCATATGGGGAGAGAAATAATGATGAGATTAGGCTTTCCTAATTATACAGGCCTACTTCTGTGTAAACAATGATCAAAATACGGTGGGGAGGGAATCCTGGAATTGCAGTAGTTTCACAGAGAAAGAAATTAATTCCTTTAATTTTGACCGACTGTTTGGTTGGTATTCTATGTACTTAGGAATTTTGTAAGTCCCTGTAGTAATTGGTGCCGCCATGCTTTGAGAAATCTTCGAGGGGGGGAGGGGGGGGAGCGGGTAGTGAGGGGGACCTTCGCCTGATGGAAATAATCGGTGGGCCGACAACAGCTGGTCGTATCTCATAAGCAGCTGTGGGCTTGCGAAACGGGGGAAGGGAGCCAGGAGGTCAGCGAGGCCCACCAGAGTGTGAGCCCGGAGCCTTGAGGAGGAGCGGCAAGCAGCATGCCTCCGGATACGACTCGGGGAAAAGCCCGTCAGCGCTGAAAAAAACAGATTGACTCTCAGTGTCTCATTTAGCTTCTGGATTGGACTGGCTTCTTCCCTGCTGGCAACTTTGGCCATGTGACAATGGAACAGACACCACAGAGGGGACATCTGTTTAAAGGATATTGAAATTATATTGGTAGCTTTGGATGCCCCAGTTAGGAGATTTTGGTCAAGACGGAAAAATCACTCAAATTTCCTAGAGTCAATGCTAATTTTAAAACAGTTCTATGGCACATGCTTTACAAAATAATTAAAAGAAATCTATCGGTGGAATAATTTGACAGATTGAGTATTAGTTGGCTGTATTCAATTAAAGTTTGACAGTTAAGTAATCAGAAAAGTATAAATTATTCAGTTCAAATAAAATAATATTGCGATATGTGATATTATTGGCCACATTCTTAAGGCTTGATATCCTCATACAACATTCATACAGCAAAGTTCCCTGCATTTGAGGGTGGTGGTCACAAAGTTCTAACCTCTATGATGAGGAAAAATGACAATAAACAAGCATGTATTGATGTTTTTATAAGATTTTTTGGACTGTCTTCATAGTCCTTGCTTTCAAACTTTTTTTGTGAAAGCTTTTGGATTGCGCCATTGTATAAAATCACGCTATTGACAGATGTCCACAGCTATACCTACACCAGTATTTTCCCACTGATCTGGCTGGAATTGTCTATACCCCTTGGCAACTTCATAGAGCAGTGAAGCCCATAGAACAGATATTTAAAAGAAGCAGGAGTTCCCAAAGCTGAATGTTGCTCATTAGCTGTTCTGCTGCTCATTAGCTTAGTTATACTTCACGTCTTACCTTCCTTTGAAGTCAACTGTGAGACTCTGACTCATACTGTTATAAACGTGATTTAAATTAGGCCTATATGACTTCATTAGTTTGGAATAACAGTGTAAAATTTTTTGAGAGATGGTGGGGAGGTTTTTCCATCTCAAGAGGGAAAGTCTGTTGACAAGGGATGTTAATTCAGTTCACCTGCCTGTAGCTCATGATTACACTTCTTAATGTATGTGATGTCATCAGTGTAGAAAGCAAAATAAGGGCCTTATGCAGCAGGTAGTTACGGAGGAAGTGCAAAGACTTAATATTTAAGATTTGACCATTAATAAACTAAGCATTTTATAATATATTACTAAATAAAAGGGTTTACTTCAAATTAAGTTTAGAAATGTTTTACAAAGACACTTCCTGTCTCACAAAACTTTTACTAAAGAGCTTGAAAATGTTCAATTATAACTAATTTCCCTGAATACTAACCCACTGTTTTATATTTGCAAGTCATTTACAGGCTGTTTTGTAAATACCATGAGCAAGATATGATTGTAATGCATTTCTATATTTATTTGTAAATTAATCTTTCTAAAAAACATTCTGAAAAACTCAGTCTAGGTTTTCAAATAAACCATTAAAAGTCCTTAAATTTCGTTTGGTATATCCTGTGCGAACCCTGGTGTGTAGAATGGATTTTGACACATATGACAGAGGCTGTGAAATGCCATAAGAAAAGTGAGCCTAGGACTATGATTTTAAGGCTTAGTATTTCCATGGAACAGATGGGCACTTTCGTGACTGTATAAGCGTGGATTATTTCATTTCCTACATCTGGGACTCCACATGGCAGAGCAGAATGCTGCAGGAGAAACCGTCAGAAAGCTGGCAGGGAGGTCGGTCTCCATCGAGGGTTTCTCTAATATCCAGTCCAGCCAGCAGGGTGCAAATGGCATCGTAAAGGTTGCACGTTTGGCCTCAAATGCAAAATAAGTGCTCTAGAAATATGTCACCTCGGAAAATGACAGAGCAGTCACATCTTTTACATACACGCCCCACACATTTCAGTTTTAGGTTGTTGCTGTTACTTTTAATATTTCTTTTGCCAACAATGTTGCACCTATACATTAGCAGGAGTACAAATGTTTTTTTTTTTATTATGCATAAGTCTACAAATATCACCTACTTTTTAGAAAGGCTGACCACTTGTTTTCTGAGTATGCTAACCAAATTCTAATATCTATTTTATATTGTATTATGTTTTGAATGTGAAATATCTTGTAATTAAAAGGATCTGTGCTTCATAAACTTTCCACTAAAGCACATCAATGATCTCCATATTCTTCTATTCTAATGAGAAAATTACTCTAATGGTATGATAAACTGTCCTGAAGTCCCACATCCTTTAGCTGGAAGTTTAATTTAAAAATGGAAAATGCAGAACATTTTTAGCACATTACCCAGCTTTTATTTATTTCTCAGGTAACTATCTTGTCCATTGAGCTTGCTAGATAGTGTTATATCATCTTGTCATTATTGTGACATGACAGCTGCAAGTATATTAATACTGTATAAAGAGCAATTATAAGAAACATTATTGTAATGATCATAATCAGTACTTGATTTTAAAACAGTGGCATTTAAACTTTTTATAAAAATAAACTTTTTATAAAATAGTATACAAGGACCATTAATATCACCACAGTTCAATTGCATATTTAACATGCTTATTTTGTAGCTCATTTTAACCATTACATAAAACTAAAAATGATGATATACTCTCCGTTTGAATGATACAGTAGGTGGAATGAAAATGCATGACGCATGCACAGATGCAGCCCAGCACTGTGTTGGAGACATATGTTGCTAATATTATTGGAGGTGAATGAATCGAAAGGGTGAAGTTAAGGTGGAGAGACCTGCTGTGCTTTAATCAGGTGGGACATAGCAGGTACCTTTGATGTACCGGCAAAAAATTGGCTGTAAGTGTGGCAGGACCAAATGTTCCAGTTGTGGGAGATTTTTGATCTGTGTTTCAAGCAATCTGTGGTTTGGCAACCTGGTTAGAAGGATCAAAGACACCCTGGAAATGGATAATAATAATAATAATAATAATGATAATGTAATGATAATTATAATAATAAAGAAATGTAAAATATGAATAATATGGTATGTACTATTTTGCAAACAGAGTTTTGTATTATTTTGTGGTAATGCTGTTGCAGTGGTTAGCACTGTTGCCTCACACCTCTGGGACCCGGGTTCTGGTCTCCGCCTGGTTTCATGTGTGTGGAGTT
>JABFDZ020000001.1:26608000-26638393 GCA_019775955.2 Pollimyrus isidori
CCCCACACACACACACACACACACACACACACACACACACACACACACACACACACACACACACACACACACACACTCTTGTGTCATCATCCACTCACCTGCAAAGCATGTCTTTGGATGAAGGGAGAAAACCCAGATAATCTAGAACACCCATGTTTACATAAGAGGAACATGCAAACTCCAAATTCAGAAAGCTGAGGTCAGTTTTGAATCCTCAACAGGAGTTTTGTGACAACGCTACCCCTATACATAGCTATCGTCTGTAAGGCTTTGGGTTTCCCATGATAATTTTAGCACTAAGTTGTCAAAAAGTACCTTAACTGGTTAAAAAAATACTTGGTGGAATCTAGGATATATCATGAAATATACAATGCACGGAGCACCTCAGGTGTACACTTGCACACGATTTAAAGTACCGTTGATAAATACCTGAATCTGCATTGCACAAATAGTGTTTGAACAAAAATTAAGTGCAATACAGAGACTGAGAGTAATGTCGTTTTCTGAACATTACATTTTTGGCCTCCAGCCATTTATAAATTGCATAAGTTTCTTCACTTGAAGTTTACTTAGTTTAAAGTCTTCAGACAAGATATCCTCTGTCAGTTGTAAAAGTAAATTTCCATCTATCTTTTCAGAGACAAACAAAGAGACGATGTCCTCAGAAATGCCTATGAACCGAAGAGAATTGGACACCTCTTCAATTGAAAGTCCAGAGAGGTTAGTGGGTGGCTGCCACGACGAACCATTGTTGCATGACTGGGGACCAAGCTGCAAAGGGGGATAACAGGCATATGAAATGGAGAAAACGTCGTTTGTGAAGTCTTTGGTGCCGAACGTGCAATCATCTTCTTTATCCACGGGAGAATTCTCACTTACCTGTTTCATTTCGTCAACTGCAACTGTCATTGAAGACAAGTCTTTATTTTCCCTCTCCTCAACTGATTTAGGCACTCTTGGTGGTAACAGTGGACATGATAAACTTTGTTTTGTGCTACAGTCAGCTAAAGACTTGTCATTGTACATTTCAAGGGAATAGCTTGATTTCATGTAGTTGTGGGCTTTCGGAGAGGTTTCATTAGATTTTGTAGGCAAGGTGCTTGCTTCAGAAACTTCCTTTCCATCTGGGTCAAACGAGGTGGACGTATATCCCTTTGAGGTGCTTGACATTTTCTTCCGAGGATAGCTATAATAACTTCGGCACTGGCCTGGTAAAAAATTGTTCTCATGGGAATCTGCCTCACTAAAATTGTTTGGCCAAGAGAGTCTCAGGGGAGCAGAATCAGGGCTTCCGCATGGTGATGTTTCCTCATCTTTTAATGCATCTTGTTTCATCCAGTTGCACGGATAGCATACAGGATTTTGTTCATCTGGCTGAGTGACTCCTTTATCGCCAAGTCCACTATGGGGTGGGAGAAAGGTTATAAGATATATTAGCATGTAGCAACAAAGACTGCGACATTGAAGTACATATTAAAAACATATGATTATTATCATATGATCATATCAACATTATATCAAAAAGCCACGGACACAATTTTACTAGTGAATAAACTGTAAAATATAAAGTATTTTAATAATCAGCTGTGGTTTTGGATGTCTTAAGTGGAATAACAGCTGTTTCTCATGAGAAAAGCTGAATCTAAGTAGGATAATCAGCAAGGCAGCACTGCTGCAAAGAAGTCAAGCCAGGTGGATTTGGCAAGCTTGACATTAATCGTTTGTGTATATAATATATCCTTTAAGTGCACAGCAGCTAACCAGGCACTTGAGGAATGGAAAGATAGCTGGAGTAGAGAGAGTGCATTTTTTCTGGCTCCAAGTTTTGAACTTCTAATATAGTGTGAATGACATGAGTTGACCATTGAAGTTTAGATTCCTTTCCTGAACGGAGGAGGCAGACTTACAGTACAGCAGTCAAATTGATGACTAGTGCATTGGTTCCCAAACTTTCTCTGTAGGGCCCCCCTTTTCTAGATAGGAACATTATTGAGCCCCCCATTCAAACTACACAGGATCAGATTCAAACTGATCAAACTGAGTGAAACAAATGCAATTACAAAATACAAATGGTGCTATTTCACCACTGTGGGAGAAAAAAAGAGCAATCAATTAAAAATAAAAGCACAGCATAAGTTTGTAATTATGCAAATGCAGATTTAACATTCCTGTTAATATTCATTGGCGTACACAAATTAAAGTTTGTTTTACGATTACTGCATTTTGTTTTTAATGATAACCGCAGGTTTCAGCCTACACTATAGCACAAAGCAACCCGAAATCATACCCATTAACTGATAGTCTCCCTGCACTTCATGTAGAAAATGTTCAATCTTGTTTTTCCATGATATGGTTAGATTTTTTTTTGTCTGGCGCTGCATAATGTTGTCACGCATCACCATAAGTACAAAAACCTTGCAAGAGCAAGATGATTTCAGACAGATCGTACAGCACCTCTCAGCCAGCTGAACAAACTGGAACAGCCTCCATGACAACACAACTTTGCTATTATTGGCTGAAGAATGTGACGTTTGTATGACGTTTTTGTACAATACTTTGATTAGAAGACCCTACAAGCATATACAAAGATGCACATAACATATACCCACACTAGTAATCTACACTGCGTATGATAATAGCAATAAAAATGCCGAAAAATATTAATACACACTTAACTTAAACAATAAAGAATCAGGTACTCACATGTTGTGTAGCCCTGATGAATAGTATGACAATGTTGGACTGGGAGAGCGGGTCTTTTGTTGCTGGCTGTTGGTGCATAAAACTGAAACGGCATGGCTTGTCACGCTGGGCTTGGAGCACCGTGGAGGGACAGGTGGGGCATTTAGAAGCCTGCATTCTTCTTTCACCTAGGAATAAATGCACAGCTCAGCAACACACTCAGCTTAAATAAGTGGTATTGAAGCAGACTGTGTTACAGAAGTGGGCCTCAAACTGGCTACTCCGAAGCTGATGTCGTCATTAGACTTGACAGTGGTTCACTAAATTCTGAGACATGAGATGGATTGCAGATTTTTTGATGTACAGTATAAGTGTGCCAGTTACGTATGTATAGTGTTTTCTTTTATTAACAGTTTGAGGTCCACTAATGTACAAAATTAATGAAACATTTCATGCTTTTAATGCTACAGTCATACCTATATTTCTTGTTTAATTGCTATATCCTGTTGTTCCAGAAAAAAAGTGGCATATACAAGACAAAATATATAACCAAACAGCTTTTACCATTTCTAAATTTCCCTGTACATGGAAGTCATAAATATACTTATGATACCCAAGAGTACAAAAATATATATGTCAGTAATACAAGAAACGCTGTCCTCCTTAATTTTGTCTAATTTTCAAAACAATTTTTACCGTCTGCAACATCTGCTACACACTGTGACATTCTTGAACCCATAAAAGCTAGGAGACCAGATATTACAGATGGCCTCAATCTTGGGACACCAAATGATACTATACCGTCTATTCATTTAGCGACACAGTTCCGAACCAGTGACCATGTTATTAAGCGTAATTATCACTTCGTGAAAATCATGGTAGTTAGGTGCAACCACCAGGTGCTGCAGTTTCATTCAGAAAACGTTCTCATACAGTTACATGATATTCTCTCTCTAGCATGCATTTTTGCAGGGGGTACAAAAAAAATATATATACTGTCCTGTTTGCGAATGTATGCTGAGATGGTCGCTAAATGAGAAGGGTATACTTATTGCTTGTAGTTCATAAAACACTTATTTGTTTGTCATGATTTAATATAAAATATCAAAAACAAATCTATGGGAAACAAACGATATTCAAACAGTTTTCTACGTACAGCTTCTGACTTGGGAGGCACAGGGGGTGGAGGTATGTAGATGTCAGACACGGTGATTGAGGCGACAGGTCCTGAGACAGGGTAGAGCTGAGTGCCTGCTGTACATTTGGAGTTTAAGGAGCTCCTTTTGACATCACATGTGATATGCTTTCCGCTACATAATGCAGTCTGTGTAGGGAGCTGAGGCATATCCTGGTCTAACCATAGCTCTTCGTACGGAAGATCTGGTTTGACAAGGACAGGCTGCCTCAATTCTTCCACCGATTCAGAGAAAAGGTATTTGTTGTCAACAGAGTCATGCAAAGAGTCAGGTGGCGCAAGGGGCCAATCTCCACAGAGATTCTTACATCCCTGCAGATTGACTTCACTGTTCCCATGCAGATTGCTCCCATACACACATACGGAAAGTCTGTGAAAGGACTGAGTAAGTTCTTCCCGGGCATAGGTGAGTGAGTTGGGCACGTTGCTATGTGACGGGCATGTACTGCTGCTACTCCCGTTCTTACTGCTCTTCTTGGGACTTTTGCCATCTTCTACCCAGTCAGTCCTCACGTCTCGAACGGCACGAGAGTAATCATCAATGTCAAACTGCTCCTGGCAGAAGCTGAACCAGCGATGCACCATGGTGTCCAACCAGAGCTCGTTCTGAAGGAGTCCTTCTGGAATGATGAATTTGGGCATGGCTAAATGGAGAGGGAAGTGTATGGGGATGATCTTGTTACTGCGCAACACGCAGCAGACGACTACCGTCTTTGTCTGGATGTTGACCAACTTGTAGCGGTGGCCTTCTCGGATGAGGTGGAGGTCGTGCTGGTTCCGGGGTGGCGAGCTTGGGACGGTGACGTTGACGGGGAGACGTGTCCGCTCCACGATGTTGCGGATGGTGTGTTCACCCTCCTGCATCTGCAGTTCGAGGGGGCTGCGGGTGCTGAACTGGCCTTTACACTGGAACGGCAGGCTGATGCTCTCGTTGGTCCTGTGGTTCATGCAGATCAGGCAGGGCATCTTCCCACGCCCAAGCTTGCTAATGGAGTTCAGCTTTCCGATCTTCTTGAAGATCGTGTTGAGCCTGGACTTTTCTTTGGACGTTTTTGCATACAGAATTTCTGCCTGGCCCATCAAAGTGAGCTCATCCCCTGTGCTCAGCGTAATATTGTAAACTTCAGTATCCTCATTGCATTCACCTGAAGCCACCTGTATTAAAAGAAAGAACATGTTTTTACTAAAGATGGGCAATCCACATCGCTTTGTTTCGTCTCGAAAGTTGCGTGCACTTAAATGGGACTGTCCATTAAATGCTATTCCCACCTAAAAACGTTATTTTACATAGATTGCAATTCGCTGTGCTTCTAGTTTCTGTTAAAAGTGTAAAATACTCCCAGATTGTCACGTCTTAGGCTCCTCATACTGTGAAGGGAAAATGCATGACGTCACAGCAGGCGGAAGTCACTGTACTCACACCCACTGAGTAGCAAAAAAAGACTGAGGAGCAGCGATAGTGTTCGATTTGAATGCCGCAAAAAAAAAAAAAAACATGTAAAATGGGAAAGAGCTGTCGTGTGACTGATTGCCAAAAACTAAATAAGTAAGTATAGGAAGTAGATCAGTCACACGTGGCCGATACCCGAGGCATCAAATAGGTCTGGATAGATCCGAATATCGGTATCGGTGCATCTATAGTTTTTACCCATCATATACTTTAGAAGGAAAATCTGCATAATACAGAAAACTCACGTTTAAGCATTAATATTTCTTTATGATACCAGCATTCAAAACAATGCAATATTAAAACAAGTGAAAATATTTTGAAGGAAAAATCACAGCAATTATATGTGATACAGATTTTCTTCTGTTGAATATGCATGATACACAAAAAATTACTGGTTATAATTTCTATTTCGATTGTATTGTATTGTATTACAGATGTGTTGTTCCTTCTAATATTTTCATTTGTTTACAATAAAGTTGTACCCCATCAGTATCAAAAATGGTTTGTCCCAGTTAATTTTATCCATGTGGACTGACCTTAACATTAAATATTATATCTTCCATCACATAAACACGTTCAGGAAATGCTTTAGCAACTTCCTCGACACTGCTGAAGTATTGCACTGGCTCCTTTATGTCTCGGTCTTGTTCTAACAGCTTAAATTGACCTGCAGGAAGAGATACAAGGGAGAAAATGTACAAAGAATATATCGGGCAACACAAAATGGATAATACAAATGAAACCAAAAATAAAACTTTATTGTAAATAGTGTTTTGCATTACATTAAATGATTTTTCAGTTTTCTTCTGCTTTCTTATATATTAATTTAATGGCATAATAATAAAATAAAATCTTACAAAATAAAATATATTTTAAAAATACATTCTCAAATGAAAACACAACTGGTTGCAGTAAATTTTAAACATTTCCCTTGAATATCAAATCAGGAACCTGGCAAATATCAGCGAGAAATAAGGAACTGATTTGGAGTGACTCATTTTCCTCAACAATCAACCATACATTCATATAGCAGAACCTGTACATGGTAAATGGACTGCATTTATATAGCGCTTTTATACTCCTATGAGTACTCAAAGCACTTTACAATACATGCCTCACATTCACCCATCCACACACACATCCATACACCAATGGCAGAGGGTGCCATGCAAGGCGCCAACCTGCTGACCGGGAGCAATTTGGGGTTCAGTGTCTTGCTCAAGGACACTTTGACAAGGTCAGGAGGAACCAGGGATCGAACCTGCAACCCTCCAGTTGCCAAACGATAGCACTACCTCTTACGTCACCATCATCCCAAGGTGGCTATATATGATTTTTCTTTTTTTAAAAAAATCTAAGCATGGTTACAGTAACAGGAAAACTTGAGTAGGAAGTATTTAAGTGTCAAAAAGTGAAAATAACAAACTGTCATATCTGAAACAGAATGAAAATTTAAGTTATAGATACAACATCATATGGTGTCTATTTCCATTTGAAATATAAATAAACAATATTGGAATGAATATTTACAGGACAAGGTATTTGATAGAATTTAATGTACAGCTATTGTTTATGATTTTCATGAAGGAAAAATGAAGATTATAGTAAGGCCAAATTTTACACAACACACTATTTCTCTTTTTCCTTCTTACCTTCATAATGAACTGGAATTTCTATTTTAGGCCCAATGACATAATGGCCCTCCTCTAGACTGTGAGCAGTAACTGTAGTCCACTGCCGACTTGAATGTATTAAAACGTAGTCATTTTCTCGCAGCCCCTCCACCAACTCACCTGAGGGTAGAAGGAGAAGGAAAAATCCCCAAGTTTACCAGAGACAGAAAAATAGGAAGCAGAAAATGAAGCGACCAAGGAAAGAAATTATATCAAACAATACAACAGTATGCATCTACACAGGGTATTTTTTTATTAGACTACTGGTAGCAAAACTACAGCAGATAAGCACCAATAAAAAACAGTCACAGGAAGAACACAAATAAAATGTGCCATTACATATTAAGGGAATCTATAATCTAAAATCTTGGTCAAAAGCGCAGACACACCTGCTCAAAGTCATGTGTTTTTCAACAAGATAACAACCCTAAGCACACCTCAAGGTTACATAAGTAAAAATATCAAGTGCTGTGCCAGATGACTTCATACAATCCCCTGACCTACTGAGCTGGTTTGGGATGAGTTGGATTGAAGAGTCAGGTAGCCAACTAGTGCCCAGAACCTCTGGAAACTCCTTCGCAACTGTTGGAGAAACTTTCCAGGTGGCTACAGCTGGAAACTGGTTGAAAGAATTCTACGAGTCTATTTTGATGAGTCTAAAATTTCAGGAAATTGAGTTGTTGAACACTTCTCTTGGTCACTGCAATACTTGTTATGCATTACTTCACAGTCTGGAGGTCTTTTACTTTATGGTGAATAAAATTACCAAAATTGAGACAAATACATTAAATGCAGGTATATCTGGACTTTTGACTGGTACTGCATGTCAGCATTATCATAAGGCATCCACAAGCATTAAGAAGAGACAGAAATGTGCTGCTAGCTCTTGAAAAATTAGAAATATTTTTTTCTTTCATGAAAACATAATTACTGCCAGTCAAGAATTCTGTCGTAATGCAAAATGTTGAGTCAAAAAACATGGAACTTATTTCCACTCGTCTCCAAAAATCCTACAGTTACTGCGTTACAGAAGAAATTATTCCCTTTGACATGCAAGATACTCTGAAAAATCATCATAGTATGTGGAAAAATTGTATTAGGAAATTAACTATTTGAAGCTCACACATAGAGAGATGGACAGGATAGTTGCTAAACACTACAAAAGGACAGCCTGAAAAATAATCACAACCCTGAATCCAGTGCCCTAATCATAATGAGCTGGCAGAACTGCCATTAGAACTCAGACGTTTACCCAAGGCTAGTACCTGAACAGAATGGTTTCGTGATTTCACCAAGGTGAAATAAACTGCTATCCGCATGCCCCCCCTTCACAAATTTGTTGATTTTAGTTGATGTTAAGTTCTGCAGTCATTATCTGGTTGATAAGAGCAGTTCCATCAGTTTGGAAGGTAGTAGGTCTGCTAGCTAGTTAGCAAGCTTGTGATATCACCAGTTTGCTAGTGAGCAGTAGTAGGCAAATAAGATGGAAGGATCACATACCAGGGCTAATAACACAATATGTAGTTAGTGAATTTTCTAGTTTGAACTAAAGGTCTCTGATATTAGATTATTAAATATGACACTGGAAAGCTTTAGGTTTAAGATGGCATAATATTACACTTGGTTCAAGTGGCTGTAAGTTGATATGAATTAAGCCAACCTCATGACATCACATTCTGCACTAGGACAACATGTTTCTACACTTGTTTGAGAAATGTAATTTCTAAAACCATTTCACTCAGTGTTAAACCTATGACGATATTTAGAGTGGGAATCCATCTTGTAAATTGTGCTAACTACGTCTAGCGTTTCATGTCCACTTTAAAATGTTTTGTATGGCATGAGTTCAGGAAAATGTGCATCACATATTTCGCTTCGTAAACTTAGCAGAAACAAAATGGTGGCAACTCAGTGTCCCCTCAAACCCCAATATGTTCCCTGGCCTCTGGGCTATTAAAATGGCCTTCCTTGATCAAGAGGGAAACATTTTTTAGCTGCTGACTTGCCCAGAGATAGTAATTTTCAGTAAACCTTTCAACAAACTTTTATAGTATGTCCATCCATCCATTATCCAAGCCGCTTATCCTTATTGGGTCGCGGGGGGTCCGGAGCCTATCCCGGAAGCAACGGGCACGAGGTCCTGCATATTTATTTTACATTTTAATCATATATCATGACGTGACCCATAGTGATCACTGATAAGATAAATCATAAAGTAAAATAGTTCATATAACTTCCTACAGCAAATGGAAAGAGCTCTGGGTGAACATTAACTATACCTTATTATTACTATCAATTATTAATTAATTATTGCCAATATGAATAGCCTTGACATGGGGATGTAGTACAAGTATAAATTTTGAAACAGGTCTACAACAATAGAACGTTCCAGAAAGAATGTTGAAAATCATCCATCCATCCATTTTCCAACCCACTTATCCTACTGGGTCACGGGGGGTCTGGAGCCTGTCCTGGAAGAAATGGGCACGAGGCAGAGAACAACCCTGGATGGGGAGCCAGCCCATCACAGGGCACACTCACACACCAGTCACTCACACATGCACCTACGGGCAATTTAGTAACTCCAATCAGCCTCAGCCTGTTTTTGGACTGTGGGGGGAAACCGGAGTACCCGGAGGAAACCCCACGACGACACGGGGAGAACATGCAAACTCCACACAAATGTAACCCAGGCGGGGACTTGAACTCGGGTCCCAGAGGTGGGAGATAACAGTGCTAACCACTGCACCCCGTTGAAAACCATAAAATAAAATATATTTCTTTAAACATTTACTCACTGAGGATGAAAAAGATTGTTACGTTTTAATGTTTATAAGTACAAGGACATTATAGCCTCCCTACTAGTATTAACAATTATTATTAAACCCCATGGATAACGAGTTTACTAATTTCCGAACACTTGGGGCGCTTTTTCACTGCACCAAGTACGGTACATTTGCTTTTCTATGGACTTCCTGTCGAGTACCAGGACCAAAAGTTCCAGTACCAAAAATGCCAAACCAGCTCGGGTACTTCTTTGATACTTCAGTAATTTGTGGTGGGACTTGAAACACTTTCCTTGAGGACTGGTTACGCACACAGCTGGCCACTGAAACGCAGTATGATAAAACAAAGATGAGAAATGAAGTAAAAAAAAAAATAAAATTAAATGCAGTTTGGCCATAAGAACATAAACAAAAAAAAAAAAAGATCAGGATAGCATGACAAGAAAAAAAAAAGCTGAGAAATAGTATTTTGTTGAATATACACATATAGTGTACTGTCCTAGCAATGTGATTTTGTTATAAATATAGCAATTTGATTTTGTTGTGATAAATATTGAGCCATTTATAAAACAAAAAAGGGGTTCATAAATTTCTATCAAATCTATTATATTTTTAATAGACCAAAGGATTTTTTTTTTAAAAAAGACCATAAACTAGGTAATTTGAAAAACTGAAGTTTTCACTTTATCAAGAAACTACTGCATGATACATAGACAAATGCTTTTAAGAGCTAAATAAAAGCCTAAATAGTTTGAATTGTCTCTTGCACATGCAGATGATTTTCAGCACACATACAGATAACTGCACATTCTACTGCGTGGATTTTAATCTGGGCACATTTTACAATAAAAACAGAAACAATGGGGGCAGAAGTCGCTCCCCAAATGTTTTAAATGTTTTCATGTGAACAAATAGTCTTCACTACATTCTATAATATTTAGGATCCTGGTTATAGATTTCAGCTGCCATCAAAGTATCCTTACAAAACATAACTTGCTGTAAATCCATAAATTCTGAAGTGAAAGAAGTAGTGCCTTCGGTGTGGTTTCCACCTTACAGTGGGGTGACCATTAGCAACAATATGCAACAATTCAAATTCTGACTGTATATGCCGGTGGGTACTTAGCAGTAATCTGGCATCATATTCAGGGTGTCACTAGCCCACGCCTTGTGTCCAGGAATTAGATTGTCACTGCAACCCTCTACTGGACAAGCAGTTAGGGAAGAGGGATACAGGTTTCATAGCCTCAAATCAATTAGCAAAATGACTGTCACTTTTTTAAAAGAAGAACATACTTTGCTTCACCACCTAAAATTCCATACCTTCTTTGTAAGAAATTCTCCTAATATTGTTTCAAAGACATAAAAGACATAAATGTTCAAGAAAGATGAAGGTTAAAACATAATTTATTTAGCAGCAGTTTTGTTCAATGGAACATGCAAGTAAGAATAAGGATTAGCCACATTCCATAGAACAGTTGGGGTTAAGGGCCTTGTTCAAGAGTCCAGCAGTAATATGATTATTCTGCCAGCAACAGGATTTGAGCCCATGACCTTCCTGTCTTGGACACAGATCCTTAGTCAACTGAGCTACTGTTGGCTGATTTTAAATCAGTAGTACTAACTCTACATTACTTCTCAAACATAAACTAACGTCACGATTTTTATACAAGACAATAGCTGACGCGCAGCACTGATTAAACCATAGATCAGTTACTTGGGTGTGCTACACAAGATCAGTTTGTGAAAGGGCTCTAAAACAGACTACACTTGTAGATTCAACAATCCTTTAAACAAAGATTTACATTAACCGGTGGAATGCAACATTTTTGTGGGGATTCTATTAGCATTACTTTATATCGGACAATATGGTCTCCACAGACTTCATTTTGATCTTCACACAGACAGTGGCAACAGTATAACAGAACAAAGAGTGTCTCTATGTTGCCTGAATTGAATTTAAACAAATTTCCTTCCTAATCTGACAGTAGTATGGTAATATGCATTTAAACAGAATGTATAGACTATAATGGGCCCATTCAAACAACAAAGATGGTGTGCGATACAACGGAACTCAGAAAATCTTGGCTGCTGAGTCAAAAAAACAATTCACAGGCGATTAGCATGATGTTTTCTTTATCAAAAACTTTTGATCAAGTGTTTCAGTGCCAAAAACATGTGGCCCTGTTACTTCCTCTCTAAACACCAAAACGTCAGGCAAATTTCAAGTATTTCTCTGGATGTTAGCAGAAAACAATTACTTCATATAACTAATTTAACCGCAAAAACTGAGCTAATTAATTTAACGTATCTCAAATTACAGTGTTATTTAAGATATTTTTCATTTTGAACTCACAGCTTCTGAAAATTTGGCACCTAAAACAAACTGGCTGCAATAGGCTGCACAATCTTTTGTTTATGAATATACATTTGTCTTGAATGAAAGTGATCACCAGGACAGACCTTTCTACAAGTGCTTTTCATAATGGAGCTTTACTGAATGTCAAGAAGTTAATTTCATCAAACAATCTTCAATTCACTCTTGAATTAATCAAAATGTTCTCTTAAACCATTACTGATAAACATATATTTGGTTTCCCGTACAAGGATTAAGACTAGTCTTGGACTATATTGTCATTTCAATGGAGATTAACCATTGTAACTGAAAGTTAGTCTAGGCTTAGGCTTAATCCTTGACTGGGAAACTAACAATCTTCACTAGACTGATCTTCCTATGGAGTCTAAATTACGGACCATAAATTGTAACCATATGGCTGCAGAGCACCAATAACAGTTCAATTACAGAAGCTGTAATTCTCTTTCTTCACTCATTTTCTTTTGAACTAACCATATGTGTTTCGTTTAGCAGCATTTTCACTATTCATAGTGTACTGGGGAGTGGGGACTATATACAAAGGGGAACAAACATAATAAAAATTTAAGATTAATCTTAATTTTCACAAATTAATTCATATATCTTCTAACTACTAATCTTTCTCAGGGTCCCAGAAACCTATCCCAGGCAGGGCAGGATGGAAAGCAGGGGTAATTGATTGATGAGATGCCAGTGTATTGTAGGGTACATGCATGCATACTCACACAATTACACTCTATAGGCAATTTATTTGCAATCTATAGTCAACACACTGATTTGCCTAACTTTCTACTGTCAGACAGTAGAGAGTATTTCATATTGTAATGTATTTTTATACAATAAAACAACTGCATTTAACTGCTAACAGTATGACCCTAATAAAATGAAAAACAAATGACTTGCCTTTTCTTATAATTAGAAGATTTGTCAAGTTTCCTTAAATTACAAATAAAAATATGCATGCATATTAGGCCTATATACTGTGAAATACTTTTTCTGTTCAAATATAGAACAGTCGCATTCTGAAATTACACTGAAAAGAATGTTTTCTACCCTGTAATAATCTCGGACAAGATAGAATGAGTTTAAATCTGAAAAAAGGAACATCCATCCTCTGAGTGATCCAGGTTCTACCCAATAAAGTTCAGTGTGGAACACTGATAGCAATACATGGGTCAACAATTCACTTAACCTTGGACTCTGAAAGCTGAAGCACCCAATGGCAATCCATGCAAATAAACAAAGAATGTGCACTGAATTGGAAGAGCTGGATTTCTATGGGCAACTCTGGAGCATACAACCTACGGTAAACCAAATTGGTAGTGCTACAGTACAATAGCATAAAATACACAGGATAAAATATGCACCCATCTTCCCAAACTACTTAGCCAATCAATAGAGGGTCATGGTGAATCATAAGCCTGTCCCATTAAGCACAGAGCTCGAGATTGGATGTGGTGGCAGTGCACTGCAGGACAGTCACGCATACTATCATATCCTATGAGCAATCTGGAGACACACATTTGTGTAATCTCATGTTTTTGCACTGCAGGAGGGAACGTGAACACAGGGAGAACATGCAGTGTATAGGTACAATAATTTATAGCCACTGAACTATTTTAACAACTAGCATGAAGCGTTTGAGGTTTTTCTTTCTTTGTGTCCCTGAAACCTACAGAAGGACGGAAGCCTGTGTGAGGAATGGAGAGAAGATCCTGATTATTACTCAGCTGTAATTAGACGTGAATACGACATGGTGTAACAATAACTATAATGCCTCTAAATACAAACATATTTTCAGGCTTTATATTTAATATAATTCGAAACATTACTTAGACATAATCGACTTTTATTTGCTGTGACACATTTGTTTTGGATGACCGTCAAAAAAGTCTGGAAGCATACCAACGATACTATGATATCATAACAGATTTTTAGACAATACATATTGCATTAAAAGTTAAATTTTAAAGATTGAAGACAGTTCATTTCGATGAGTGCTGAAAATGTATCCGAAAAATAAGTATTTCGCATATTTTGTAACGGTTATATTTCTGAATTATAATTACACACACAGAGAGAGATATACAATAGACAACCACATATTCTATACATAATAGATAATCCGAATAAAGCGAAAAAGTTACTGATTGAAATAGCCTAAGCAGGACTAGCTAAGAGCTAGCAGAGGTTTATAGAAGCTGACCCAGCCGTGGTGGTCCAGGCAGAGTTTACCTGCAGCGACGTACAGCGTGGTGCCAGGGGCAAATGAATCCGCAAACTATGGGACATCAACCACGAAATGCCCTCTAACCTAACGTCAGCGAGCATTCGGAATGCGACAAATAACCCGTTTAAAGAGTCCTTACCGCTGTCAAGCTTCACAATCTGGGGCAGCCTGTAAACACTGACAAGCCGATCTAAGGGGATTGACGCCGTGCTCCATGTCACATCTTTCAGGTTGTTATACAGCATTAATCCCACATCCATGTTAACAGCAGGTCATCAAACCCCCGGCGAAGCATCTACTTTTTATACAACATGATTCCCACTAGAAATTCTTCGCAGTTTGTTGCAATTATTACTTCTGAAGTGCAGGGGTTATCGCATAGCCCCCCTCTGTCATCTCGCGCTGACAGGAAACGCCATGTAATTCGAGACTAACACGCGTGCGCACGGCGGCCGACCAACAGCATATTCATATTTTTACGATTAAACTTTACTATGGGGTTTACGACGAAATATCATGTCTATACAACATGTGGCAAAATAATTTCCATGTGCTTTTTTCCCCCAAGATTATATCTGTGGAAAAAAAACACTTCCCACTCTGACGTCACTTCCGTCGCATTCCTAACTTTGGGAACAACGTCCTTTGTAAGGAAAGGCACAGTAAGAAGAGGTAGTAGTGGGGACGGCTGAAGGGTTGCTTTATGTGGTCACGATAAAATGTATCGTTTTACATGTACAAAAGCTGAATAAAGAAAATTAAATTGCGTTGCCCATTTGTATACAACGTTTATGAAAAATTGGTGTTTGTAGAAACAAAACCAAGTAAGTTGTAATATTTGTATTTAAGTGAAAAGACAGAACAAATTGTTTTCCCTTTCTTGTTTATTCAGGTGTTTTAAACAATTTCCAAAGTATATTACAACTTGTCCTTTATTTGATAGTATATTCTACAGAATTCACTGTCCCTATAACCTAATTTTGTTTTTTTAACTGCAGTAAAACAATGCTAAATTTAACCCGTTAAAAACACACTGGACAGGATGCCAATCCATCACAGGCTACACACACACAGCCGCACACACTATTTAGAAATGGCATTTCAGATCACTGTATTTTTGGACTTTGAGAAAAAAAACCTGTACAGTACAGGAAGGGAACAACATGGAAATTCCATATACTGAAAGTGGGAACAAAATTCAACCATGCATCAATAAAGGTATGAGATGGTAATGATACCTACTGAGGCACCAATCCAGTAAAATATTTAGTGTTACTAAAATATTTTATTTTGTGGAACTGCATGTTCCTTAGTACCCAAATAAATATAATGGGGTCGTGTTTCACTCAGACTTCTGGGAAAGCACTGCAGCAAGCAATCTCTAGAGAATGAATAAAACAGCTTATTTGGTCAAATGTTAATATAGGTTGTCAAAAGATTTTTGTTAGACTTAAGACATGATTCAAGATGTAGTATATAGATGAGTCCTTCTTTGAAATTATTTTCTCCCACAGAAGAAGTCTACACAAACCTAACAGCACATTTTCCACCCAAGTGAACTTAGCTGGGTAAAGACAACACTATATCACAAATTCACAGGCAAAGACTGTAAACTATAGAGCTATGCATGTCTGCTAGGAGGCCTGATGGTGGTGGATGCTGGAAACAACCAAAATATAAACTGATCTTTCCATCTTCTATACAAGTTATCTAGCACAGGGCCTTGTTCTCAACAAGGACTAATTATGTGCATGGATGAAAATCATATTTCCGGGACACATTGACATTCTGCACTTTTTTCTTGGGAAACATTCAACCAGCCCATTCTGGCAAGCTTTTATACAAGGTGGTGATTACAGGTGGGCCAAAAGGACAAAGAACCTGTGCCCTCAACCAGCTAACTTCCACAACCTCCCATGAAAGATCTTTTTTGCTAGGCTAAATATTAAAGTCATAAACTCAGCTGGCAGATTCCTAGCAGCAGCCTGGAACTCCATATGGGTAATCCTTCTTTGGACAGACTGTTTAATTAAATGATTTTATGCACAGATGGTAGGATTCTAAGACCCAGTATATTACTGAGAAACAACATACTGTGTTTAGTACATAGCAGACGTCATTTTGTCTAACATATACAACGGCATTCAGTATTGTTGTAAAACATGTTCAGATTTTCAATTTCTCTGCAACTTCTGCAGCATACTTGATTTTCTAGAACTTCTAGAACACATATGTTTCCTGTGATTTGTTGGTGCCCCATCCTTGTTCCCTACCTTCAGCCCATAGTGTCTGGGGCAGGCTCTGGACACTATTTAGAACAAACATGTATGGAAATTGATGGAGTTTATATGTTTCTCTATGGGATAAAATGGCTCTTGACCTTTCCAGGAAAATGCATTAATACCATAACAGAACAACCAGAATCATTTATTATGGGAAATGAGTGCTCAAAAGTTTGTCACAAGCCACAAAAGTACTCAACTGCTTGTTGGAAACATAATGAGAGGGGGGGGGTTCATCTGATCATGTTTTTGCAGTCATTGTTTTGCAGACAACTCCCCGTGTTACAAGAGATGAAGCATATGGAGGGAACATCACCTCTCTCAAAACTCTCACAACACTGTCTAAACCAACCATGCCAGAGTAAACTATTTTACATGCCAGAGTAAACTATTTTATTTAAATAATAATTAGTATCTGATGGCAGGTGACTGGGGACTTTGACCCCTCCCTTTCAAAACACACCCATTTCCTCCCCTCGTCTAACACTGTACTCTGTCACATCCCAGCCATAAGCAGTCCTTTGTAAAAGTCATGATATACAATAATGATAAACAAATTACACGATGCAGACCAAAATAAACTTACTTGTCTCCTTTTGGTCAGAAAGTGCTTTGAAACCTACTCCAATGGTGTTGGAAACCAGAGATGGCCCTGATGGCTTCAACCACCATTTCAGTACATAGATGACTTTGAGTGGGATTGGGAAAGATTCCATGTGTCTGGGTAGTTGACCACATAGTTCAGCCACTGCCCCCAAAAGTCTACACTACAGGGTAGTCAGGAAATGGGGGACTTAGATCAAAGGCAAAACTCTCTAAGCATGTACTACAATGGATCTGCTCCTGGAGATTAGTTCCACTATAAAATATGGTTACACTAGGACAGTGAACAGATCCTTGAAAGATGGACATTGGAGGAGGAAACTGGGGGATCTTATTGAATCTATTCTGGTTTAACCAACTTTGTGGAGATAAAACTGCTTTAACAAAGGACCAACCATCATGAAACCAGAACTGTTGCTACCTCCTTGCTAGTCCTCACTACACAGTTGGATATCATTTATATTATTTAATGACTACAGATGAGTGGAATTATGACACCTGTTCTTACAACTATGTTACTGAAAAAATCTGCCACATTGGTATACATAAATCAACATATACCCTAGTGTTAACTGCCGAGTTATAGAAGTGACCATCTCTGTGAGGTAATATCTGTGTTGATTATTCCTGTAGTGGTTATTTATCATGGTGACTCAACAGGATAGGACCGTCTGTCCATGATCAGAAGGTCACCTGTTCAAATCGCACTGTTGGGCCTCTGAGGGAGGCCTTTAACCACCAATTGCACCAGGGACTGGCTGACTCTGCTCCCTCAATTGTATCTCACTTTAGCATCTGGAAAATAAGCGCATGCATATGATTTTTGATTATGCTAATTCTGGTAGTTGGCTGCAGACTAATGTTATCTATCTTCCAGTTGATTAATTATTAGCTTTTTATTTAACAGTCCAAAATATGGCCTCATAAATATACACACTTCAAGCATGCGCTTATAATCCTCTCTGTTTGACACATTGCATAAGTTATTCAGTTAGACAGCTTTAGCAAGGAGTTAATAGTTGCTTGGGGCTGCAGAAGTGCTTCCTTAGAACTGATCCAAAAAGCTCTTGTCACACCTTTATTCTGGTTCTCTGTAGCTCTTCAAACAGATGTATTGTTTGAGGTAATGTAAGCTGGCAGTTAGTACTATGCTTTTCATCCGGTGGTGTTTGTTATTGATTTTCAGTGTGTATAATGTTTAAATCATGATGACTTAAAATGCACACCATCAAGAATCATGTCATTTGGGGGCGGGGCTTCTTGGGGGAGATAGTTAAGCGGCCAAGCCTTTTAATTGGTTTTATTTGTTCCTCAGCATTAATGTTTTGTGTTGACTGCCCTATAGTAATACAATAGCATTGACAGGCGCCTATAGCTGCAGTTTGCCCTGTTTTTCCATTACACTACACTCTGACTTCTATGGGGTTTGAATCATTTTTAAACCCTAAAGCACACAAAATTAATTTGGTTTTATTATTTTATACTTTATTCACCAAATCAAACATTTTTAAATTATGTTGATTCCCATTCCAACCATGCTTCACTAAAAACAGAACTAAATAACTTAATCAATCACTCATTCATCTTATATCACATGATTTTGTTCACTGTCCAACCAAGAATCTTTTATTAAATATGCTCTGCAAAACGTGCAGACGTGATTAAATAAATTTTAATTTAGTACTCACATATCTTTTCTAGCCCAGTTTTAAACTGCTTGTACAGATAAACATTTTACAGGGAAAATTTGGATTGCATAACGTATAGTATTCAGTTAATAACACTTAAACAACTCTTTAATAACAGATCAGTGAGTGCTTATCGCCACATTAAATGTATATATGTTGATATTGTAGCTACTTATTTAGTATAGCATGCATTACTTTTATAAAACAGGGAATAATTTAAGAAAATTATACACCAAGTCACTACTATGCCATCCAGTGTATACTCCAGTTCCTCCACTCCAGGACAAGCTGGTGAAAGGACGGAAGGATGGATGGAAATACCAAGGCACTGAACTGACTCAATCCAATTCAAAGATGGCTGTTAAATAAACAACTATTTTCACATGTGGGACAAACATTCTGCCAGTATTGATTTAACAGTTCAAAAGTCTCCGCCTGGGGTAACCAATGGCTCACCTTCTGGGCAGCACTAGGCAGCAGACCTTCATATCTTATGCCTTTGTAATCCTCTTTCTGAGCTATTTTATTCCTGTTCACCAGCAAGCGGCTTATGTTATTGCTCTACAAGAAAAGCTCAAGGCTACTGTATTGGAAGTGAGTATTCCAGATACAGACAATGGTTATCAGGTAAACATTAGGTCTGTTTCCTGAAAATGACCCCTTTGGGAGCCTCCTTCACGACCCAGATCTTCAATATACCCGTCTATATATACATTACTTTGACTTTCTGGGGACCATTTTTTTCGAACCCCACAAGGGGAAGTTCAATCTTATAAAAATGCAGTCAAAAAACTAAAAATGCCAGAAAACTTGTATTTTGTTTGGTTACTTATGGTTGGGTCTTGGTAGGGGTTAAGGTTGTCATTGTTGGCCGGGATTAGGCCTATAGAAATGAATGGTTGTCAGTAAACATTACACACAACTCTAATGGTCTGCAGCAGACATTTCTATATGCATATAAAAAGTTTGATGTACAAGGTTTACTGACTTACAATTAAGCAGATTTTTTTTCTAGAATAAATAAATTTTAATTTAAGCATGACAATTTATTTAAATAATAAATATATGTTATAAGGTAAATGTTACAATATATATATAGTAGGTCAAATAAACAGGAATTTAACATTTACAAAATAATGGCATAGAATGTAAGCTTGGTGAAGGAGCTTATGCAGAAAACCTTAAACTTCTCACAGATTACCCAAGCAGATCTGCCGGATGCTAATTGGCTGAGATGGCAGGCGGAGGTCACGACTATTCTCAGCATAGTGAGCTCTCAAACTAAGCAAAGCATTCACATTTTAGAGCAGCTATAGACCTATACACACGCAAACTTCCATTTGCCATTCAGAACAAGGTAAGAAAAATGATAATAGACCTGTCATTACAAATTTGCAGTATTCAGAGTTACAACGGTCTGAATTAAATGGAACGTCATGCTGGATAAGAATAGTTGATGTTGTAATTTTCTTATTTTTAATTCTTTCTGAAAATATTTTAATTACACATTTTAATATTTGGTAATATAGATATTTTCATTTTATGGAATAATTCCTGTTGAATTGAACCAGTCCTGTTGATCTGAGTAACAAAATAACTTTCATACAATGATAAATATTATTTGACAACTTTACATTTAACTACAAGTACAGCATGGATCATTTTTACACTTACAGCATGTAAAGACACTGAAGATGTTGAAATGGTCTGTTTGATTTTGGTTCCATCTCCATATGTATAACTTGAAATTGGTTTCATATTATATATTCCATCTTCTGTAAAATGCACTAAGTTGTATTTTATTATATTAGATAATCCCGTTTGACTTTTATTTTCAGTATTGTTATGTTCCGGATGATTAGAATTTATAGCACAGAATTTAGGCTGCTTCTACTGGTATATATCTTTTGTAAATATAAACAAATTAAATTGTAAAACAGTTATAAACACGATGCTCAGAAATGATGCAGAAGAAACTTGTTGTCGATGTGGATCATGTAGCTCGGACTCTGGATCATGTAGCTCGGACTCAGCATGCTTGTGCGGATAGCTATTCCATCAGTGGATTACTCTAAATCTACTGTAAGTAGACATCCAACCTCGGTACTGATCAAGGATCTGGCTGGGTCATATGCGTTTGACAGAGTATCAGTGACTGAGCAATACAATGTGAAGAGAGATTCCCCAGCCTGATGACTTGTGATATTTTAAAACAGATACAGCCTCAAAGGTAGATGAGCAGTGCGTTCAGAGAAGACTTTCTGCACGCTAATGTTGCTTCTCACTCGAGGCTTTCCTGCTTGCTTAGAGTCTGGCCATTCTCCACTGACCTCTCTCATTAACAAGTTGTTTTCAGCCACAGAATTGCCATTGACCAGATTATGTTTGTTCGTGACATCATTCTCTGTGAGCTTTAGGCACTTTAGTGAGAAAAAAACCGGTAGGGTGGCTGAGGTGTCACATCAAACACCACCAATAACTCCACATTCAAGCACAGATCATGTAGATTAGCTATTGTGATGTTTTGCCACACGACAGTGGAAACTCTTGGCCTTATCTATCTGATCTACATATTATATTATATTGTAGCCACACTATTTGCTATATTGAAGAGCAGGTTGTTAACAATAGTAAACAGATGCAAAAAGCGAAAATGGCCACTGACTGTAAATCTAGCCTATTTTGTGGTCCTGAAGTACTGAAGTCCAGTAGTAGACTAGGTCATGGTCATTAAGGTTTAGTTAATCCCATTCATTTATCTTATTTGACTCCATTAAGATGTTTTCTGAGTTGAACGATATGTACATAAACTCACTTGACATTTTCTAAAATTCTTTGTGTATTGCACAGATCCATACATACAAATTAAAATCTGACTTACCGCTTATAGATCATTTCCAGGGGATAATATAATGCAACCTTTTATGTGTATGTGTGATCATTCTTTGTAGGTTGATATGAAACCATGTTAAAATTCCATAATATCCTGTATCATTTCATTGAATATTTGCTGAATGTGCATGTTAACAGGAGATGGCAGGACCGAGGCCTGTTGTGCTAAGTGGACCTTCTGGAGCTGGGAAGAGCACTCTGCTGAAGAAACTTCTCAAGGAGTATGAGGGGGTCTTTGGATTTAGTGTTTCACGTACGTAAAGACCTGGAGGGCGAATGCTGTTGGGGTCCAGCAGGGCTACCAACCTTGAATTTCTGATGTTATTGACAAGACTCTCGTTTTTACCCTCATGCCATATTATTACTGGCACCCTAGTTTTTTTTTAGGTTTTACGGACAGTCAGATTTTTTTTTTTTTTAATTTATGTACAGGATGAATTTAATACGCACCGTCCATAAATTTGCAAACAGTTGCCAACCTTGGGGTCCATGTGCATTGAGGTGAATGTGTTGGGGGGGGGAGGGGTTAAAGCATTAATTTTCATTATGGTAACCCAGGCGTCTCCTCATTCTAGAATGATCTACATACCACTTTGCAAGCTATAGTAGATCTATATCTACTTCTATCAGAAGGCTTTTACAGTCTCAACTTTAAGTTGTATTTAAGTTTTTTGCATTAAAAACACATAGTTGACCTTTGGATAACAACTATTTCTAATACAAAAATGCATGGCCCCCACGATCCTTTCCTTTGGTTTAAGAACTGCCACAACTGCTGCTGCATTAGATGTTCTGGCAGTTATAAAATGATAGACAGGACTGATTTAAAAAAATATATTATAGTTCTTTTTATTTTAATTTAGATACAACGAGAAGCCCACGACTTGGAGAGGAAGACGGCAAAGGTAGAAATTTGCCGTTGTAACAAAATATTCTACTCCTACACACGCACACATATTATGATTTGGTAAACATTTCAATCAATGAGTTTTGAAAGACTTCATGGTTTTAACCAATTAACACAACATTACACCCCAACCACTTTCATTAATCTGTGATGTCTAGAAAATGAAACTTTTAAGATTCTCGTTCAGCAGGACCTTGGGATGGAGGGCAAAAAAGCTTGTTTGTGGTAATGGTTTTACACAAATATTCATTTTCAGTAGACTAATGTCTGTGGGAAAGCAATTCCATAACTCTGATGATCCGAGACCTGTACAAAAATATGAGTCTCATCAGAAAACTGTGAGTCAAAGCTAAGAAGTATATACGTATATCATGGTGCATGTTATAGCTTATTTCTGATGTATAGGTTTTATAATTAAGAGTTTTCATGCAGTATACCAATTCTTCATCTTGTTGTTCTCCTGCATGTGATATTTAAACTAATTCCTTAACTATTTTCATTGTTTGCTGAAATGAACCTCCATTATTATCCAGTTATTCAAATTTCAGCAGTCACATATGCAATACTAGTCAAAAGTCTGACTATCAGGTTTTTTCCAGAATTGTGTGTACATTATATGATATGTGTACTTCCACAATTGGATAGTGAAAAGTTATTACTTGAATCCTCCCCAAGCGTGGTTTGTGAATGGCAATGAAATTGTCCCTGGAACAGGGGGACAACAGTGTGAAACCCAAAGTTAGTTTGGTGTCTGAAACTGGCTTCATGGTTGAACTGTCTTTGATATGGGCACCCAGTGTGCAGTGCCACGGTTGGCACGGTTAAAAAAAAACACACTGAACACAAGAACATTCCTCTGGGTTTGAAGGACATTACAGGACCGACTGAATGGAGAATGTTTGGGTAGATTTAGTTTTCTGTGGATAAAAAAATGAAGGCAATGAAAGATATCTAAACGATTTACTTGTTGATGCATTCCTGTTAGGTACAGCCTTATTCATGAAAGTCCACAACATTAAAACCCATGAAAAGCAGAATATTTTGACCATGGCTACAATGCCTCTTAGCTATTGTCTCAGCATTATATGCATCCCGTCAGCTGAAGATTTAAACATTAAAGACTGGAGTATCTACCCTCTATTCTCTTTCCTACCCAGCTTTATGCACATACATGATCTGTGCATATATCAAGATCTATGTTTTCTCGGTACCCTTGTTATTTTACTGCCATGGTCCATATTTCTTTACTCAGTACAGGAGTAGTGAGTCTACTGGGTATGATACATTGAATTCTCCCCAAGTGAGCTTTATGAATGTCATTGCTGAAATGTCTTTCTCTTGCTAGTTAACTAGCACATTTAGGGCAAACTGCAAGGACTTTGTAAGTGCCTGTGAATACTGTACTGTGACTGAGATGGATTGAAGATTCTTTCACTCTGGAAGGTGTTTCTCCTCAGAATCAGAAAATAAGTTCATCAGAGTCACAGGTCTGGCATTTAACTGGACTGAAAACAGAATCTCAGCAGAAATTGACTAGATCAGTATTTCCCAACCCAGTCCCCGGGGACCTGCAGACAGTCTATGTTTTTTGCTCCCTGAGGAAGTAAATATGTGTCTGGGAGGGAGCAAAAACTCCATCTGTAGGTCCCCGAGGACTAGATTGGGAAACACTGGGCTAGAAGTTTCAACATCAAATATTAAAAAGAAGTTTCATGAAGCAAGTATATAACTGATAATACGGTACAATAAGAGAAAGATTTTCCCGGACAGATATAAACACAGATTTTGCACAGATACATCATACGAATAAAAGACACAGAAGATATTGTTGGTGGAGGTAAATGACTAAAACCCAGTAGTATGAAGTGGATATGGAGGAAATATTGTAAGCTGCTTGCATGAGCTTCATGTGTTTATGTGTGTTTTGATATTTAACAGAATCATTTCCTTGTAGATACAATGTTTCTCCCATATTTCCCCTACCTTTCCATATTCATTATAAGTGCATGGCATGGTCCCATTGTCAGTATCTAATAAGGCTACTTTTTACCATACAGTGCATGAATATTTATAGTATGTCATTATTAACCTGTCTGATATCCTTTTCATACTGTATACAGCTGTGCTTTTCTTTTTGCACTGATTTATTGTAAAAGCAATTGTTTAACTGCTTCTTTAAGAGTTCTTAAACCTATAATTATGCTAAATGTTGATTGCCAATTGGAATTAGCAGTATAGCATAAATTTACATGAGTTTTCATATTTAATAGGGTAATTTCCTCATAGATATTTAGGTCAATGTTTCTCCCACATTTAAAATTTTATGTATTGTTCTTAAACAAAAATAAGCCTCACCTGAATAGTACATTGCTCCATTCAGGAAAGAAAACAAAGCAGGACAGTTATTATACATGTTAGACCGACTGAAAGCTTTTTCATCAACATAAGGATACTATGCCAGAGTGAAGCAATGATTCTGATAAACACCAGGTTGAAAATCAAGTGTAACTTTATCATAAACTTTCTTTTAATTGCAATGATTCTAGGCCCACTGTAAAGTGCATGACTTCACTTCACAAACCTCAGACTATATTCTTGGGAAAAACTACATTTTTCATATTTTTTTTGCCGTTTTCTCCATAGGCTTGAATTGCCTCCCTTTGCTTCTCGGGCCAACATTACTGCCTGTAGCAGACGTCCTGCCAGTATCATCTGAAGGTGCACATCCATGTTTGATGTGACGTGTACTGCTGAATTATTATTTTGTATACATTAAAACACGATGATAAAGTTGCTAAATCCACATTTAGATGAACATATTATAACCTGGTTTTGCTTGTTTTGTATCGTGTTTCATCACACTTGCCATTAGCATTACAACTTTCCCAGTGCCATTTTAAAGCCTTCATAGTAAAACATCTATTTTTTTATATTATAAACCAGCCACATCTATTAACCATTAAAGGACAGAGTTTGGTTTTTCAACAAATTTCAATTTAAAGAGAAATACAGAGGAATGGTGACATTAAAATAAAAGAACCTGTTGAGGTCAAAAACAGGAAATGCCCAACAGTGTACTTGCTGTTTTAATTTTTTGGTGGGGGCATATTTGCTAAAACCATGTACTAAAGCCAAAGA
This sequence comes from Pollimyrus isidori, assembly GCA_019775955.2. Classification (NCBI taxonomy): domain Eukaryota; kingdom Metazoa; phylum Chordata; class Actinopteri; order Osteoglossiformes; family Mormyridae; genus Pollimyrus; species Pollimyrus isidori. Next base: position 26,633,901 of record JABFDZ020000001.1, read on the forward strand.
ACATCCATTTGTTTTCCATAACCATGCATCCAGTACAGGGTAGTGGTGAGTCTGGAGTCTATCCCAGGAAATACAGTGCAGTGGGCACCCTGGATGGGACGCCAGTCCATCACAAGGCACACAATCACAATGCCACTGTAGAGACACCAGCTCTTGAGATTCCATTTGGACTGCAGAAAATCACATGAATACACACATACTGCCAGTGTTGGGAGACAAACCCACAGCCCTGGGGCTATGAGGCTACAGTGCAAAGCATTCAGCTCCCAAAAAGTCCTGTTAAACCAGCAATGCCTGTTATATACAATTTGTCTTCATTAAATAATGTAATGCAAATATTTATATCATGATTACGTATTAAAATGTGAGGCAGGTGAGAGGAGAAATAGGGAAAATTAACCATTTATCAATTTATCAAGAGTGATGCTGATTCAATTTCACCTTATGTTACCTGTGATTTCAGCTCATAACTATACCCTTTTGAGGTCAAGGCTATTTTGTTCAACATAACTTGATATGTAAATGGTACTCTTTAAAACAAGATGAAACTAAAGGGTCTATTAGCATTGGACAAATTTATTTTGGTACATATACATACAAATATGTTGTATTGCTAATGAGCATGTTTAGGTGTGCAAAAAACTTTTTGTTGTTGTTGTCAGTGTTTTGTCTAGTTTTGTAATGTCCTGTGATATATGCAGTTTCATAGTAACTGTAGTTAGTTTCTAATGGATGTTGCTGAAGGAATCAATTCCTTGACAACAAACAACGGACTTCTTGATGTATAAATTATAAGCCATAGAACATGTAAAACACAAAACATAAAAAAATACTCTAGCAATCACTCATGTAAAAAAGTGACAGTGCTTCAAGTCATATCAACTAAAGCTGATCATTAGATGAACGGGAATAGACTGATACTCTCTTTCTACTTGCACTAAATTACTAGTAACATCACTTTTAACAAATAAAGCACTCCATGTAGAACTCTTTCAGTGCAGTAACATTTTTGAGTTCATGAGGTGCTTTTTTCAGACTATTAATTGGGTCCAAAATGAATTAGTGGTTTTAAAGCCAAAAAAACAGAATTAATAGTTTCAAAGACAAAAAATAATCCAGAGGCTGATACGGCAGAATTATCTTCAAACTACCAGTATGTTTAATTACTAATATAATTAACTGACTGCTATACTGCATGAATAAACTTTTAGGCAGTTATAACCAATTAACCATGACCAATTAATGGATAAGGCCTCTGGAGCTGGGGATTGTCTGGGTTGACTGTTATGATGGGAAGTGAGTATCTGGGATCTTTAGGGATTTGTGATGTGGAGATGCATATCTCAAGGATGCCAGACTGATATCACTATTTGGCACCCAGCTGCTCCAGAGAGTGGCTGCCCCAACTTTCCTAATTGCATGAGTTCCAGATCTTCACCCATTCATCATGTCTGGAAGTTTGAAAAAGGTCTGTGAAACACTTATTCAGTTATTTTGCCAAAGATATGAGTGGCAGTGGTAAACCAGTCCCAAAACCATGAGCTTCCCCTGTTGCTGGAATAGAATGAATTACTGAATGACGTGACATGTATTATTTCTGAATGACATACACCGTGTTATATTACATTTTACATGTAGTAGTAGTAGTAATAATAATAGTAATAATAATAATAATAATAATAATAATCATAATAATAATAATAATAATACATTTGGGGGTGTACGGCTTTCTAAGTTAGGCTGCTGTGCCTGTGACTGAAAGGTGCTAATTCAAACCTCAAGATTGACAGGATAATTTCACCACTGGCCCCCTGAGTGAGCCCTTAGCCCCTAATTGTTCCAGGGACTGGTTGACGAAGCCTTCTCAGTTGTACATCACTTTGGATATGAGTGCGGGCTAAATAAATATAACATTTTGTTAACTCAAATTCTGCTAGTTTAATTTTATGTAGTATACTACTGTACAACTACTATATTTCCACAACCCACAGAAAGACCTAAAAAAATGTCCAAAAATGTTTTAAATCAGACGAGGGCATTTTCTGAAGTGCCATAGCTAGGAACAAGGTTTTACAAGATGCCATAGTTAGGAGAGCTGTTGTGCTGTTCACATGGAATGAATTTTACATGACACTGGCCATCAATAGGTAAAATTGCCACCGCTCAACACCACGAGTGTAGGTTTAAGCAGTAGAGTTAGCATGCCCTCCTTACTGTCATGTGATTACTTTGCTGAACTAATGTGTCCTTCAGTGGGATATTTAAAGCAGAAAAAGGGCAAATGCATTTTCACAGTATTATAGGAAAAATGGTACAAGGAACAGCATTTAATTCTTTTATTCCTAATTAAATTCAGTGTCAGATGGCTAAAACACTGAAGGAAATTTTAATTTGAAATACATTGTTTTACCTATATTTACCTATATTTACAGTATTCATAAAATTAAACTCAAAGGTAGTATTTACATTTGTAGTATGGAGTATTTACTATCGTAGTGGTAATGATGTGAGAAATGATGATTCAAACCCTCAAAGAGGTATAAATCTGAAACCCACAATGAGTTTGACGTCTTTAGATCTAAAACCTCCATTATTCCTTTCTATAGAGGTGAGCCTTATAAAGAAACCTTATACAGCTTTAACATTGGTATTCTCTCATTCTTATTAACATAATTCCTTGATGATTTGGGGGTGGCCTACTGTTTGTTCAGTATTCATCTATTTTTTTCCCCCAATTTGTTCTTGGATGAAGATTACCATTTTGTGACCAAGGAGACGATGCAGCAGGGAATCGACAATGGCAAATTTATAGAGAATGCAGAGTTCTCAGAAAACATGTACGGAACAAGGTAAATTCTGCAGCAAACAGCAGAGGCCATAAACTACTCCCATTAAGACTGAAAAGTCACTTTTTTTTCTTAACTACCCCAATGAAACAAAACTCCCCAAAACTCATACAAAGCAGTGAGATAAGTAGTGACTAAATATGCAAAAATAATATTGATGTACAATTTATAAATGTAAACAACTCAAAATCTCTATTTGAATGGTTTCCACACTGACATGCAAATATCTTTGTTTTTCATTGCATGTTCTTGTACCACTTAATATAAATGAGGTACATATACAGTAAGTGAACTATAGCATATGTGCTTTCAATGAATTTCTGAAGCCTAGTGTTTCAGTGATATTATCAGCTTGGAGAGTGTCTGCTTAGGGAACATCAAAACATAATGTAACACATTAGTTTCTGCGGAATCAAAAATGCCTAAGGAATACATTTGGTAGTATGGACAAGGGCCTGTTGCAACATTTTTGGTAGATTTGTAATTAGCCAAATTGATTTTGTTGTTTAAGATCCCCCCCTTTGTTGAGAAAAAAAAAGTTTCTTCAGTCGTATAACTAAATGCTATTTCTTCAAACAGTACATCTGCAGTGGAAGATGTTCAGTTGCAGAACCTTATATGCATTTTGGATGTTGATATACAAGGTGTGAAGAATATTAAGAAGACTGACCTCAACCCTATCTATGTCTCCATCCAGCCTCCATCTATGGAGATCCTCGTAAGCCTCTTATTGATGTCTTAAGAAACTTATAAAAAGTTTTTCTTTTCTTGGAAATATATATAATATACAGAGTAGGGATGTGCATCTTCACCACTGAAGCTGATGCACTGCCAACAATGTGATATATTAAAGATACATATGAATCAACTACTAATGCAATACAATACAATTCACCACAATTGCAAATCAGTGCGCATTTAACACATTTTGATTAAACACAATGCGAATTGTGTTTACTGATGATTCGACATTATGCAAAAGAGTATGATGCTATGCAATTCAATGTGGTACAGAATGGAGATGACAGCATGCTCTTGAGGAACAGTTTACAGAGAGGGAATCATCCTAAAACATTATTGGTCACAAATTATTGGTCACATTGCTAAATAATAAAGATAAAGAGTTCCTTGTGATAATTACATATTAATAAACCAAATTTTCACCAATGGAAAGATGCTAGAAATGATACATCCTGAGTTTATCCTAAATTGTGTCATGTGCACACTTCCATCCTAATGTTGTGTTACATTTCATTCATAAGAGGCTTCAGTTCATTAAGTGTATGGATTCAGCATGGTGTTCAAAGCATTCCATGAGGAATTTTTCTTAATATCAGTATTAAATATTCATTAATTTAGATTGCCCGCACTTTCATAATGCTATGAAAATGTTTTCATAGAACATTTAGTGCGCCTTCATAACTCATAGAACATTTGTAAGTAGCATGCAACATCCATCCATCCATTTTACAAACAACTTATCCGACCAGGTTGCAGGGGGTCTGGAGTCTATCCTGGAAGCAATGGGCACAAGGCAGGGAACAACCCTGGATGGGGGGCCAGCCCATCTCAGGGCACACTCACACACCAATCACTCACACATGCACACCTATGGGCAATTTGGCAACTCCAATCAGCCTCAGCATG
>JABFDZ020000001.1:26638493-26655624 GCA_019775955.2 Pollimyrus isidori
CCACACACAGGAAGCCCAGGCGGAGACTCGAACCCAGGTCCCAGAGATGTGAGGCAACAGTGCTAACCACTGCACCATCATGCCGCACAACATCGCAACATATTTTTCTATTTTCTTTTTTTTTATATGTAAAAGGAAAAGCGTCTCAGGGACAGACGCACAGAAACAGAAGAAAGTCTACAGAAGCGTTTGGAAGCCGCTTGGATTGACATGGAACTCAGTGAGGCTATTATTTATTTATTTTAATTACAGCACAATCTTTTCCTTGTACACACTATACTAAATTATGTTGATTTGTTTTTAGCTGAAACTTATTTCAGATTTAGTATATATGGTTTCTGGGAATTGTATTAATTATAGTCATCTTGTAATTTTTAGGTAAGGAACCTGGAATATTTGACGTAGTCATCATTAATAATGATTTAGACGAAGCTTATGAGAAGTTGAAAGAGGTTCTAATTGAGGTATGTTTGTATTCTATTGATTGAATAACTTCATATTTTCTTCTGTTATAATCATGAATGAACCAATGCTCTATGGACAACAAGCAGATATAGCATCAAGGTCCACCAATTACGAACATCCACCAACTTGCAATCAACTCTCTCTACCATAGATTTCAATGGGCGTTGATCTGAAATATTTATGCTCTTCAAAATTTTGTACTAATTTGCCTCTCCAACTGTTTTACAGGAAATAACAAAAGTGCAACAATCCAAGAAGTCATAAGAAATGAAAATCTGAACACCACAACCCACAGGCTTCACCTTGCAAAACAAGCCAAAGCCTTTAATTCCTAACATTGTGTTAAGGAGATTACCCATAACCCAACAGAAGCTGATACAACCCTGCCCACATGTCTTTACCTAGTTGGGGTTTGGCTGTTGTCAAATGAGTTTTAGGGTGTAGGGCCCTATGCGTACTATACATACAGTATTTAACCAAGATTTCATTGTATACTAATTCTTAGGTATTACTATGTAAGTGATTTCAATATCTATATATTACACTAAAGTACTGCCAAGTAAAAAAGCAAAGTGATCTCTCGGCTACTAGTTTACTGTGCAACTTAACGGAATAGTGAAATAACACATAAAAGCTGGCCAAGTAGCTATATTATGATCTCAGGGCTGCACATATCAAAGTAAGACAAACATTATAATATTATTCAAAGCTTTTTATCGGTGGGTTCCTATTTCAATGCATTTGCGAGATTATAGTGAAAAAAACTAACAGTAAAATACTTTGGAACAACTAAACCAAGAAAAAATCTGATTTTGCAGATGAAGAAAAATCTACACACAAAACAATAAGAACTTCCTCTCATGTACGTAATTCCCAGGCCTGCAAAAACCAAATTTTTGGACTGGGTTTCATAAAAGCCATAAAGGAGGGTTTATCCACCCTAGAAGTACATGTCTAAAAATGTTTCAGTAATCATTTGTCATGCCTTCTCATGACTGCAGATTCTACCACAAAGAATCATCAACAATTCCCCTCATCCCAATGCTAATCAACTCTGATTATATGCACCTGTGCATTTTATTGCATATTGTCTGTGACAAATTAAACCCTCCAGATACTTGCCTTGATCCAAAGTCTTCTTTGTCATTTTTAAGATTTAGGCTGGCTTTTGGTTTTATTTCAGTTTTTCAGTTTTTATTTCAGTTTGCACCCAGTCATGTAGCTAGATATTCTGGGGTGCCTGACAAAATGTCCACCTTGGGCCTAGTTTTATGCATAATCTGTAGGGTATGCATGCCCCTACTGTGCCCTGCTTTATACCGACAAAGCGGGGTTACTGGCTTATTGGGGTAACTTGTCAGATTTAAGATAGGTTACCCCGAAAAGCCAGTAACCCCACTTTTTAGTACAGGCCACTGATCTAACTGTGCCAGGCTGAATTTACCTTGACACTGGATTGCCGGTTTTAACTTTTGAAATTAAACCCTGAATAATACAGTATATTAGTTTAAAGTAAATTTAATTTATTTAAAATGTTAAGATAATATTTTCAGGTGGCTGTTCATATTTCATTCCGTTTTTAAATATTCCCATTGATTGCGCAGGACACCGAACTCTTGAGTTATTTTTGATGTAGCTAATGCAGCTAAAGGAAGGTTAGAGGCACATAATAATTTTATGCATTGATTTGTGCTCATCACCAAAGCTTGGAGTTCGGAGTCCTCTTCATGAAGTTTATGGATCCTTCAGAAAGGCCGGTACGTGGCACCTTCTTCCCTTTTTGGATGTTCTGGTCTCTTTCCCAGTAGAGTGAAAGGGTTTGTCCGGCTTTCAGTGACCCTTGCACACACACACAGACCATCATTCATTATGGGTACTTCTGAGAACCCGCAAGGCCTAACTGCGTGTTTTTAGACTTTATGATGAAATTTGAATACTCACAGAAAACCCGTACATGCAAACTCCACACATTCAAAGCAGAGCCAAAATTAAAACTCACAACAGTGAAGGTGTGAGGGAACAGTGCAACCCAGAGTCAACATTCTGGCTCAGTTGGCAAACCTACTGCCTGTAAATGTGTAAAGAGGAAGGTGCACTTACACTATAGCGTCTTTCCTCAGTAGTGCAGCAAATCTTATGAGGAGCCAAACACACTGGCTTGAAGCTCGCAATGTGATATATACTTATGCCTTTGAAAATGAAGCATCTCGGTATTTTAACTGCTTGTTGCTGATGTTGTTGCACTTTGTACAGCAGACACTGCCTTTTTCAAACAACGAATGTTATTATTCTCTAGTGGACACTAGAGAGCACCATTGTAGAACACGTGCTAGGATGTGTGAGCCTTTCAATGCATAATGTGATGTTACAGTAGGTGTCAACATGCAGATTCCATCACAGAAAGGTTTGGTCCTTTTAAGGTAGGGTGTAACTTCTATGAATAAATATGAATTATTCACTGTATTTCGCAGGAGATTTTGGAATCATGATCAGATGAGTTTCTTGTTCTCCTTATGTTAATACAAGAGCAAAATAACTGATCAAAATCTGTACTCCACTATTGTACATCAGCATGTATATTGCAGCATAATCAAAATTCACAATCAACTGCACAAGGACATTTTCCTTAATTGTGATTGTCTTGTATCTTAGAAATATAATGAACAAAAATGTTTAGAAAAACTCACCTTTACTGCAGCCTTACATTAGTACAGAAGTGTACAAAGCATTTTCCTCGATTACGCCTATTTTCAGGTACACATTTATTTATACAACTTCTTCAGGACCCATTTCAATATACAGTAACACTATATAATGCGACATCATCCTATTTACCACGAATCAGCTATTTTCCCTGTGGTTTTAGTTAACTGAAAAGGGACCGCAAGAAGACTTAAATTTTGTGTGCTAATGTAGAAAAAATGACACAGTTGGTTGAATAACGGTTCATTTGTATTAAATTGTTAAGTGCAATAACGAAATGTATTTATTCATTAATTCGAGTAATAATTAAGTTTAACTTTGTTTTGGTCACATAGTAAAATCAGTTAAGGCCAACTCCGCTACTTTGTACAGGGTAATCGGGTTTGAGTCAAAGTTCAACATAAAAAAAAACATAAAAATAGTACTAAACTTCACTAAAGTGTTTATTCTACACGTACTGATCGATCATTTCATGGCGTGAAATATAATGTGACATACACATTTATACATGAGAAGAAGATCGAGGGCTTCCCGAATTCTGCACGTGCAACGGAGGACCCCGTTTCCATGCCGACAAGGCAAAACAAAATAAGTCTACTTACGTTGATCGACTACAAACAGTTAACGAAAGAAAACAAATAAGAAAGTCCGTAGCTTCTGCCATAATGTCTCATGGGTATGTATAAATATGACCAATATGTACATGTAAGCTTTCGTGAATGCTTAAATTGTGTGAGTTAATATTTATTATTACCAGGTAGATCAGCGAGTTTACTCGCTGAACTACCTTGCTCGTGGTGTAATCTCCAGTTAGTATGCTTGTCGGTAGCTAAGGCATTAAAAATACAACCTCATATCAAGCTCTTATACGCAAACCTCATAACAAGTTGAAACCATTCAATTGAATACCTTCAATTAAGTAATATTGATGGATCATTTTTATGCAACCCACGCTTCTTTTATATATTTCTTGCAGGCAACTGCATCATATACCTAAAGGATTTTTCTCTCTTTTTAAACGTGATTTGCCAGCGAAAGTCAAGTTATTATGTAAATTGTACAGACATGTATTTCACATTGTATGTAGACAGCTTATATTTTTCAGGAATTTATTTTGGTGTCACTTTATAATAAGGATGCCCATATGAAGTGCTTATAAATGGTTTATAATCTAGTTATTAAATGGGTTGTAACACTGTAAATTATTAATAGACAATTTTAAACAAGTTACAACACAGTTTCCTTTTTACTGAGTTACTACAAAGTGGCAAAAGGGAGCCTTATTGTAAAGTGGTACCAAAACCTTTATTTAAATGGGTGACATTAACAATTGAACCAGTATATTTAAATCACACAGAAAGAAAAAGTTGTATTCTTAAGATACAGTAGGTTGTAAACTAAAAGAACAGGCTGAAAGCAAACTCTGTCCTTCAAAAATGACAAATGATCTTGTTGGAGATATACTCATAATGGAACTTTGCCTCCCTCTCTAGCACTTACAATAAGATTTGGGCTGATGCCCAAATGGAACTGAGAAGCTTACTGACTCATGAACTTCCTGCCGAACCACTCCGCCCTGAGAAAGACAGGGTCATGTTCTTCCAGCGCCTAGCTGTGCTCTATGTGCGTTATATTCAGATTTTTCGGCATCTGGAGGAAGCCTATGATCAGATCGTTCACCCCCAAAAGAGGCGAATAATTCGACAACTGCTTGACAGCGTGATGGGGCGTGTACTGGAGCTCAAACATGAGATGGTGGAGAAAGAGTTTTCTGAGTACCACTACATGGATGATGTTATCCAAGACTTGAAACTTACACCGGTAAGATCAAGGAAATTCTATTGACCAGATCTGGATGAAAGTGAATGGTTTAAAGATAAAGGTCATAAAATGTTTGCATTTCATTCAAGGAGGACCTTGAAATACCCATCCCGAGGTACTTTATCAGGGAGAACAGAGCTGTCCTACAGGAGAGAAGTCAGATGCTATCCTCCATTCTCAAATCAATCGGTATGGAGGAACAACCAAAAGTGAGTTGTAATTTATACTCTATAAGATACAGCAGTAGAGAGTTCAAAAGATTCAGTGTGATTCACCATTAGCTAGAGTCAGTATCCATAACTGTGGCAACCCTATGCTGAACACCACAAAAGGGACACAAAATAATTAATACAGAATAATTCTACATTACAGTAGTAAGAATACTTGAATCCCCAACCCTGGAGGTGAGAGGCAGAGAAACTACTGAACCACCAAGACATTTTTAATGACTCTTTCATTATCTTCTATTATACAGCCTGTGGGAGTAAGATCTTTGAATTTCGAAGAGGCCATCAAAATGATTCAGGTGTCAGAGAGGGCACGGCAGGGCCGATTACGCGCTAGATTTATGAAAGAGATCCATCAGGACGAAGAAAGGCAGAGGAGAGCCAAGGATAGGAACAAGGAATCAACTGCCCTTGATGAAGCTGCTGTCTGCATTCAGAAGGTGAGTCAAATCTGCACTAAACCATCAGAACATTGATGTTTTACTGCATATTTTAATGCAGATACAAAACTTTCTGAGTAGTTTTTATCAGATGCTAAAACTAATAATGAACTTACTGAATTAGAAGTAATGTTGATGCTTTGTTGAAAACTGAATTAAGTGTTTTTGCTATTTACACAAGTACATAGAAATTCTTTAGTTTTTGCATATCTCATTTTGCTCTCTTTAGAGATGCATACAGAGGTTACAGCTTGCGTCAGAGCTCAGGGTCAGCCATTTAACTGGGGCCACTGGAGTGTCTTTGGAGGGTTAAGGGTCCTGCTCAAGGTGACTAATCTGTTCAAACTGGTGGCCTTTTAATTACAGGCATGGAGACATTACCTGCTAAGCCAACCTCCTAAATTAGTTTTGTGATGGATCTGGTTTGTTTTTTTTTTATTTAGGTATGGAGAGGTTTTCTGCAGAGGAAGAGAATAAAAGAAGAAAGGGAGGATGAGTTAATATTCTTGGGGATGGTGAGTTAAAAAATGGATACTGAATCTATAGCATGAAAATATTTTATGCCATGTAATAAATAATCAGTAGTTTACTGGTGTCTAATTGAAAACCAAATAAATTCCCATGAGGTATTATTTAATAAAAATATCAATTATTTCATACAAATGAAATAAATTAATTTTAATCTTCTATAGCGGTACAATTTTTGGTTGTGTCAGTGCATTTCATACTGCATTCAGGCAAAATTTAGAAAAGTCCTCTTTTAAATAATATGCACACTAAAATCTGAGTGCAGCTTGAGCTCCTAACCTCAAAGTTCATTTACACAGTGTTGGGAGTTGACTCGAATTCAGTCTTTTTGATGTATGTATCTTTACTATAAACTTAGAATTATAATGAACAGAAGATGAATTCCTAATTGCTACAAATTTACATACAGGTAATGTATCGTGAAGTAATGTTCAAAAAACTGTGATGGTCCAAGGCTCAAAGCTTCTGTTGTCTTACGTGTGTCCTTACACTTTTTTTTTTACTAAACTCAGAAGCCAATCAAATTGTATCACATAAAAGTATACTAATGAAATATTAAATCCAAATATTCAAATGTACATATTTAGTTACAGCACAAAAATGGCTCTAACATATCCTGGCCCCTAATTCACTAGACCTTAACATATCATATAAAAGAGGTAAATATTCCTGGGAGCACCTTCTGCAGAATAGATCTGCCATATATTGCACTTGGTTCCAGCGACATTTGGCTTAGACGTCATCCTTAATACACAAGTCTGTGTCAAGGGAATGGGCAACTTCTACATGCCCTGCTTTCACTGTCAGGCATGTGAAGAGCACACCATAACTTTGGACTTCAACATCCTCTTCTAATCTCGAAAGGGCCAAAATAATCCACACCTGTGTTTGTAAAACAAAAATGTGGTTTATCAGGAAGCAGATGGTCTTGTGGCAAGTCTGCCATTTTTGTTCTCCGGCCTTTGCATGCAGTCTTCTGAAGATGTTGCACTCTGAGATCATGGTTCTTACTGCGGCTGGCTCTAGGTATCCAATACCATAGTCTTAATCCTGCCAAGACATGGTTTCTACCACCGTGCCCTGTCAATTGGTGGACGTGATGGCGAATAAGGTGTGCTATCTGGTGCTGTTTATACAGAAAGGCTGGATGCTTGGCCTCCTCAAGCATCGCCGATCTGTTCAGACATCCCACTACTCAGAACACGCCATTTTGTACAGGTAAGTATCCAATTTGAAAATTGACACATGAGTGTTTCCCTGCTTCCAAACTTTTAGGTTAGTCTCTGACTGTATTTGATCAGTTCCTTTTCAGCTTTGGACAAATTTTCAATGAAAAGAGTTTTCTTTTTCAGATTCTTCTTGCACATAATCATTTGTTGTTTAACCACAGATTAAGACTGTTGTACATTCTTCTCAAACTCTCTTTTCTTTTTACTGCAATGTTTCTGTTAAGGGCAGAGACCAAGCGGTTGCTTTCTTCAGTTTGTGCCAACTGGAGTAATACACCATAAGTTTGTTCACTGGAACTGCGTTGTCTACCACTGAACTTGTGCACGACATAGTAGCTAATGTCTTCATCTCCTCATCATGTTCCGGCAAGCAGATTATTCAGGTTGCTCTGGCCACTCATTCTCATTCCTCAAGAAATTAGGCCCTTGAAACCAGATCTTACTTGACATAAAGCTCTCAATCTTCAAGCCTTGTGACGCCTGTTCAGCTGGGTTCGGAGAGGTGTTGACATACTTCCATTGAGCAGTTGTGGTAACTTCTCTTATGAAAGAAACACAGTTTGCCACAAACATTTTGAAATGAAGGGCATAATTTCCAATGCACTACTAGTTCATTACTCGTCAAATTTCCAATCTGCCCAGAACATTGAATCCATCCAAGAAACTTGAAGCTTTCCACTCCATTCTGGTAATCGTCACCTGTTTAAGACTCAGGATTTTCCCATCACAAAACTATCATGTTTATGTTCTTGCTTATTTGTTAACAGGAGATATGACACAGTGCGATATCCATCTTGACTTGCATCTGAGAAATCATGGATTTGTGCAGCTTTTGTGGGCCTGAATGAGGGTGACATGAAACATCAGCATACATTGAGTTCTGACAGCTTGTCAAGGTCTAATAATCAATCCTTCCGTGTCTGGCGTGACTTCTTTGGTATTTTGTCATCCCAGCCTTTTTTCTCTTTACCGAGATCCCTCAAAATGAGCTTAACCGGTAAGAGGGATGGTTCGCGTTATACATAGAATTCACAACAGATAGGATGCCTCATCTTGTGCATGGCTTGTCTAGCAGCTGAATCTTGAACTTGAAATTATCAGAACTTGTGGACCACTGCATGATTAATGCCCAATCCACTGGTACATGGTTCAACATGCTGTAAGTCCAGATCTTTAACTTCAACTGCTCTTTCATTTCCAGGAATGGAGCACAGCAAGGTCCTACTGTTGCTTACCCACTTCGTCAAGTGGAACCCGCTTCTGGCACACAAATTTGTCAGCTCCATCACAAGATTAACAGTTTTGTCTTCTGTGGCAACTGACTTCAAACAGTTGTCCAGACAGAAGTTTTTGAGGACTGTCTGAGTGGCTTCAAGTGAAGTCACCACACCTGTATCTTTTGCTGTTCTTCTTAGTGCATACAAAGCACAACTGGGGGATGACGTGGCTCTGAACCGATGCACACACATCCTGTATTCGACAACCTTCCCATTCAGATTGCCATCTGGCCACCAAAGTAAGCGCAGTGGTTCTGCGTATTCATCTGGAACCTGCATCAGGTAGAAAATAGATTCAATGTCCGCTATCAGGGTGACATGCTCTGATAAGGGTGCACCCCATGGTGTGGGATGAACCGTACTCTACCATCACTGCGACTCAACTGCTCTTCTGGAACCTTTGTGGCATATTGTCCTTTATACTACTGAAAGAAGTCTGGATTCCAACTTAAAGCGTGCATGAACTGTTTGTCAGGTTGTGATGGCTCTCGCTTCTCCTCACATTGGTGTTCTGGAAAATCGGCTTCGTAGTGCCGCATCAACATGTCCTCAATACAGATATGCGGTTGACAAAAAAAACTCTTTCAGCATCATCAGATTCCTTCTCTTGACATCTGCTGATTGGCCCATTGACTACTCAACTCAAAGCTGTCTTTACGGCATATGGTTTGCTGTTCTGGCTGTTAATTATCTCCCACACCTCCATAGCCTTGTAGGCGTTTGCACCGATGAGACGACCAGTGTCTGTGACCAATGTTGGGAGTTGACTCGATTCAGGCAAGACCACTTCTCCAAATCTTTCCTCTGTGGTACACTGGCTTTCCTTGCAAGTATGTCCGGGGCCGTATACACGTTTGGCAGCATGACAAATCGTGTCCATCTAAAACACACACCTCCAGATCTGTTAGGACATAACTGCTCAATTTCTGCTCTTGTGCCATGGTATGAAGAAGGAACTCTTTCTGCCTCAGATGTTCATCGTCTTCACCAAGTCTTCAGTGCAGAAAGTCGATGTGCTTCCATAATCCAGGAATGCATAAGTTTTGTTGATCCTTGTGCCTTCCTTGTGTTTTATCTGAACAGGTATGATGGGAAGTATACGTGCATTATTCCTGGCCTGAGTATGCTCACCTCTTCCACACCCTGCCAACACAAGTGCATCTCTACTGTTTTTCTTTAAAGTGGTATCTTCCTTTACCACGTGTAGGATAGCAGGATGCTTAAGGGAACAGTCTGGGTTTAAGGCCTTTTTCTTGGTCCATAGATGGATGACCTGCTGTAAGGCAACCGAAACACAGCCCATGTAACTTCAAGAACTCAAATCTTTCTTTCAAAAGCTGATCTTTGGCTGATCATGTGATTCTTCTTTCAGCAGGGATTTTGAAAAGCACTGGCTGACTTAACTGGAGGTTTCTTCTCCACCTTGTCTTTAATGGCGTCCTTCTCAGTAGCAGACACACTCACAGCAAAGCTACTCCTTTTGGACTCATCTTTTCCTGAACCTTCTCCTTTGAGCACCCCTGGTTACCTGAGGTCACATCCAGCACATCTCTAAACAGCGGGTCATTGGCAACCTTAGCTTGATGGTAAAGAAAATCCACCAGATCAGAAAATCTGGCTTGCTTTCTTCTTTTTTCTTGAATGCCGTCTGCCGTCTCCATTTCTCTTTCAGCTCAAATGGAAGTTTGGATAAGATGCACTTCATGTTAGTAGGATTCTTCATCTCATCCATGTAACCCACATCATTTACTGTGTTACATCATCCAATCAAGAACAAAGCAAATGCATTCAGTCCTTTTCTGTCTTTTGGCTTTATATGAGGCCATTCCATTGCCTTCCTGATATATGCATTGGCAGTTGTCAGTTCATCTCCACAGTGACGATCAAGCAGTGCTCTGGCTTCTCTATAAGCTTCGTCAGGCCTCATATCCTTACAGCTACGAACGAGATGAAGTGGCCCCCCACTCGTAGACTGTTCTAGATAATATAAGACAGACTTTTGATGCCGCAGCACTTGATACAGGTTATTGTTAGAATCAGACTGCTGAGCATTATCTGTCGCAGACCATAATGAAGATTCTCTTCCAACTGAAGAAACAACTGGTGCAGCTGGTTTTGAAAACAGACAATGGCCTACCAGCTCCATAATGCTCATAATCATCACTGTCACACCTTTCTACCAGCCAAATACAGAGTCAGTTTTAGGCCTTGGGAATGGCTCTAAGAAATCATTCATATACAGTACCCATACTGAACTCATACTGAATATCAAAAGTCGAACTGTGAATGCTGGCCTAATATAAATTGCACGCGCCAGGAAATGAGTCATACTACAACAATGCAATTCTTATTTGAATGCCTTCTTCACAGACTGGACGATTAACCAAATAAAGCAGTGCGACATTACAGCAACTAAAAATAAACCACTAAATTACGTGTACTATTACAGCATTTATGTCAACTTTTAACAGGTAAATGAACTGAAAACCAGTTCTCACTGCTTTACGTAATATTCGGGAGAAATAGCAGATTACACATTGGAACTGCCAGAGATACAAACGTCATGCATGTAACTAAACTCTTCAGCCAATAAGGGCAAAGGTGTGTCATCACGATGGTGGTTCCTCGATTAGATACAATCTTCCTGGACTTAATACAGAGGAATAATGACAACAACTAGAAACAGCTGATCACATGGGGATCCCACACAAGATTAACGAGGGTGCGTGGCACATGGAAGGAGTGGAAGATTGGGGCAGGACAGGGGTAATGTTAAGGGATAAGATCTTTATCATTTTGGAAGCCATTAAGAAAAAAATGCTCTCCTTGTTTTATCCTGTTCATCTTGTGTTTAAATGCTTAAAAAACATATTTAGGTGTAATTTTGGGGGACCGGGAACAATTAATTGGTTTTCCATTATTTCTTATGGGAAAAATTTGATCATAACTCAATGCTTTTAGAATTCGATCCGGAGTCCGAAACGGATTAAGTTCGAGAACCGAGGTACTACTGTATTTATTTTTTCCTTTACAGCTTTTTCCGTAGGCTTTGGCGCCCTCTTTTGGTCAACAAATACATACATATACTTTTCTGCCATTTCGTTTCAATCATATATCTCCACACGTAAACCAGGACAATTCCACTAATTTGTCACGGCTTCTAAACTCTTGTAATACATTCACAACCACTTATGAAAATAGTTGCTGGATGTGTGGGATCGTTTAGCACGAAACTCAACAGCTTTTTAAGCTGGATAACCTATGCATATTTACTTTCACTTTCCTCCTTTAGCTAGCTGACTGGTGTCGCTAGCAGGCTAATGCGTAAGAGAGAGTATCGGACCTGGTTCGCGGAAAAAATGGTTTGGCCTACTCAGGGTACGTCTGAAATCAGAATCGGTGGCAAAGGGCAGCGCAGGTGGAGTCCGACTTATTGCCGACAATGCAGACCAAGCTCTGACACCAGTTGTACAGGGACCGTACAGCCTTTATAAGGCAGCCCGATACCCCATTCACATATTGCACTCCCCACAGGACTCCCCAAGGGACATGGTCGAATGTCTTCTCCAAGTCCACAAAGCACATGTAGACTCGTTTTGCATGTTTCCCATTCACCCTCCAGGACCCTGCTGAAAGCATAAAATAAATTTCTACAACCAAATACCACATAATAAAAAAAGAAGATAAGAAATTTCTTACTGTCAAATGATGCATTTGACAATCAAGGTGGTGACCTCCTACAAATATCTGGGTGTCATATTGGACGATAAACCGGAATGGTCCCTAAATACAGATTCTCTTTACAAGAAGGGGCAGAGCCACCTCTTCTTTCTGCAGAGGCAGAGGTCCTTTGACATGAGTGATGACATGTTGCACATGTTTTATCATTCAATGGTAGCCAGTGTCCTTTTTTATGCTGCTATATGTTGGGGGTGCAACCTAACAGATAAAAACACCAAGAGGCTGGACAAGCTGGTGAAAATAGCCAGCTCAGTGCTGGGCAAGAGGCTTGACTCACTTAGAACAGTGGTAGAAAGGACCACGTTGAATAGATTAAAAGGTATAAAGGACAACAGTCGACACCCTCTCCACAACCTCATAGATTTGCAGAGCAGCAGCAGTGGTAGACGGCTCCTCTCACTGCGCTGCAGAACTGAGCGGTGTAGGAGGTCCTTTGTCCCCACTGCAAGTAGACTTTGTAATGGTGCTCACTGACCTCATCCTCCCTTTCCACCCTCTG
Source organism: Pollimyrus isidori (assembly GCA_019775955.2). Taxonomy (NCBI): domain Eukaryota; kingdom Metazoa; phylum Chordata; class Actinopteri; order Osteoglossiformes; family Mormyridae; genus Pollimyrus; species Pollimyrus isidori. Next base: position 26,651,424 of record JABFDZ020000001.1, read on the forward strand.
TTGTTTATCTATTATAACTGTGTTGATGTTTATTATTAGTAGGTTTTATTTTAGTAGGAGCTACTGGTTATCCGAATTTCCCTCTTGGGGATTATTTATTTATTTATGTATGTATGTCTTTTTGATGGCCGTATTGAGTAATTATGATGGCTGTGCATTCTTATTTGTTATGTTCCTTCTTCTGTGACGTCTTGTCATCATCCACTTATATTGAATTTGGAATGTGTCACATCAGTCTAAGCCCACACACAGCTTAACAAAACTACACTAACCTTGTTTATTTGTCTTTTTTTGTGCAAGAATTTTGGTCCCGACCACTTCCAAATGAATCCTTCCATCCTGGCTGCACAAGAAAATCAGGCCAGCAGACAGAAGAAACAAGATGACTATGAGGAGGACTTTCAGAAGTCCATCATGTCCATCATTGAAAAGCTCAGAGATATGGAGGGGCCTGACATGAAGGAGAGCATGAAGGAGCAAATCCGCCAGTGGTTCATTGAGTGCCAGTAAGTCATCGTTCAAGCAGAGGGGCCAGCCTTATCATAAGGTGATGATCTTCTTTCAGTCAGTAAGTGACAAAGGAGGGAATACTCTGGGGGCCAATCAGCTTTCATCTGGGCCCAGCGCCCCTGTGCCCCCCCCCCCCCATACACATGCTTTTCAAGGATTTAAGGGGTATTTGTCACATGCAAGGTAAACATTACATTAACCTGCAGTGAAATGCAAAGTGGTCAACGGTGCCATAATAAATAGTGAATGCAAAAATAAAGACATAAAAATAAACAATATAGTAAATGTGTCATAAATTATTTATTTATTTTATTTACCTTTATTTAACCAGGCAAAACAGACTAAGAACAAGTTTCTTATTTATAATAAGGTACTGTGGCCGGGCAAAAGGCAGAGCCTTTTGAGAGAAAGACACCAAAATGAAAGTTATACTGGAAAAAACAGACCAGGGATGTGCAACACAGATCAAATAAAGTGCAAGGTGTATAAATAAGGGGAGAATGTAAATCAGAATTCAATTACTGTAAGCATTAAGTAGCCTAATGGCTTAAGGGTAGAAGTTCCTTTTGAGCCTCTCAATTCTCAGTTGCCAGTAAGGATACCAAGTGTTTCATAGGCTGTGATGGACATAAATGTTTAATTACTTTAATTCAGTGTTCCACCATTCTGACGTACGTTGTTCTGATAAAAGCATCTGCTGAAAAATAAAAATGTTAATGCCACCTGATTATCATCTGATTATGTTGACTGATTATGTTGATGTTTGCATGAGTGAGCAGGTGCACAGATGTTTAAAATAAAGTGCCCGGTGAGCGTATGGTGCAATTAAATGCAACCAAATAGAAATGTGCATGTTCATAAGTGCTGGATTTTCAGGATCTGCCAGTGTGTGACTCATTTAGAAAAACAATTATTGAAAAATATAACAATATGAGTTGCATGCATGTTTCAGAAACACTTTGCTCGGAGCTGTCATCTTTAATGCCTTATAGTAGATACCTTTATAATGCATTATAATGGTCAGTATACAAATTAATAAAGCATTACAACTTCTTCTGAAAGCCATGAGTCATTAGTGTTGATTATAATATTTCATAAGCTCAACTGAAGATCTCATCTATGATGCACTATAGTTACCTTCTGCATTAATTATAATACATTATAATGGTCAGTATAAGAATTAACGATGCTTTGTACTGCATTGTGATGGTATCTATAGTACCTCATACATGAGAGCTTCATAAAGCATTCATAATGTTATAGTGTGCTATAATTTGTTATGTGCTATGTTTGCCATTTATTTATATTTATAGTAATGTTTATAATGCTTTACAAATGCATTATAGTGCATTATGATTCTGTTCATAGATTCTTATACACATGGCATTTATAGAAAGTGTGACCCATGTTTCCAAAGTGATGCCACAGGCACTTTCCCAGACTACCCAGAGGAAGAAGATGGAGGGTCTGCATTAATATTCGCTGAGAAAACTCCACAACAGGTGGGTTACATATCAAAAAGTCGAAATTCTTATTTACACTCTGCTGCACATTTACCACTAGACTTGTTCCTCTTTATTTTTGATCATGTATACCCAAAGCAGACAAGTTCATCAGTTTTAAAATATCATTATTTGAAGGTTAATCATAGTGTGAATTAGTCCTAAATCTCTTTCTGTTACAAAAATGATATATGCGTCTATTTCAGTAAATTTTAAGCGAAATACATTGTTTTCTGTTTTCTCAACCAGTTGATTATGTTTGAAGGAAATAAATATTCAAGTGACGGAGGTAACCTTGTTTTCAGTTATTGGAGGAAGTAGCTGCCAAGGAAGAAGAGGAAGCAAACAAAAAACCCAAAAGAAAGGAAGAAAAAATGGATAAAGGGAAGAAGGATAAAGGAGAACAGGTATTGTAAGGTTTTGTAAGAAACTTATTTAGCTCTCAAATTCATCTTTTCCCTGATCTCTTGAGACTCGACTATAGACCCCTAGTTATGTCTCACCACAGACTTGAGAACTGGGTAAAACTGTGGTGTTTGAATAGCTGGTAATGTGGCAGGTGTGTGGTATATGGCATCTAGTAAGTTGAGATATTTTAATACCTAATGCCTTCAAATGCAGGAAGAAGAGGTAGGTCTGAAAATGATGCCATCAGCTTTCCTTTTAGACCTGGAAACTGGATGCAGAACCTACCAGGGTAAGAAAAATAGTCAGCCATGTTTTGGGGTGACCAATATATTACCATCCATCCATCCATCCATCCATCCATCCATCCATCCATCCATCCATCCATCTTCCAACTGTGTGTGTTGTTCAATTTGTTCAAAGTAGAAGGATGGAATAAAGTACTTGGCATGGGTCCATCTGGGGATCCCCTGTTGTGTCACTCCCTCCATGGCAGGGGATTCCTGTTAAGAGGCCCCACCCACTCAGAGAGAGACTGAGTGGATGGGACTGCCAGTGAATTCACTTTGCACAGCCATGTCTCTTCATGCTGTTATTATTTTAGTTCCAGAGGCACGTAGGATTTTGGAAAGAGTTTGAGAGTTTTGTCATCTGGATTTTTTGATTGTTTTTTACCTTGATCCCAAGTTTGCTTTGCCCCTTTTTGGATTTCCCGTTTGCTAATCTCCCAACGTTTGCCAATTCACCAACTCTGATTGCGCCTGACGGTTTGGATGTTGCTTTGCCTGTTTTGGTTATAATCTGGACTGTCCAACTATGATTACTGTCTGCTGTGCTGTCTGCTGTCTCTGCTCCCCAGATTTAGTCTACATTTGCGTTCTTTTTTGTGCACCATCACAGAACCATCGTAAATGAAAACAGATCATTATAATATATCTAAGGCCTGAACTGCAGATGAAGTGATCGTATGAAAATCACTCAAGAGCTCAATAAGAAATCAAACCAGATGAACAGCAATTTTCTCGCATTTCAGAAAAATCACAGTATTAGTTTATGTTTTACACAACTTGTTATTATAATACACTTTAGTTTTAATATGAGCTAAATGCCGAAAGTGACATTGTGTTTGTATGTGAAACTACGGCTTTCGGAAAGCTGAGGAGTGCTCTGTAAAAACCAGACCTAATTACATTTTTGTCTTTCCCGTGCAGCTGTCTGGCAAAACCGTGATGAGTCAAAGAACTTTAATCAGAGGCATGAGGTTGAACTGATCAAAGAAGAAAAACGGAAAGATCTCGAGCATGAAATCCGATTGCAGGTAAATCAATGTACAATTTACGTTTGAGCACATATATTTATTATTTCGGCTGTGCCTCGTGGGTAGGACCATTACCATTACCATTACCTCCTTGGGGCCTGAACCCCACCTCTGCTCTGTGTGTGGTTGTTTGTTCTGCCTGTGTCACATGAGTTTCCTCTGGGTGCTCAAGTTTCCTCTTGCAGTCCAATGGCATGCATTTAGGCTAATTCTTTTCTTTAGATTGCCCATAATGTATGATGTTGCGTATGTGTGTCTGCGGCCTGTGATGGACTGACAACCCATTCTGGTGGAACCCCAGCCTTGTGCCCTGAGCCACTTGGCCTTGGTACCAGCCCTCCTCTACAGTACAGGCCAAAAGTTTGGACACACCTCATTCAATGTGTCTCCTTTATTTTCATGACCATTGGTAGAACATTGGTAGATTCTCACTGACGGCATCAAAACTATGAATGAACACATGTGG
>JABFDZ020000001.1:26655724-26670676 GCA_019775955.2 Pollimyrus isidori
GTTCATTCCTAGGTTTGATGCCTTCAGTGAGAATCTACCAATGGTCATGAAAATAAAGAAAACACATTGAATGAGAACATGTGTCCAAACTTTTGGCCTGTACTGTATGTCACCCTGATCTGCACAAGCGTTTGGAAGATGGATGGACAGATGATTAATGTCTTTTTTAAGGTGGATGAACTCATGAGACAGGAGCTGGCTCACTGGAAGCTGGCTGTGGACAAAGACAAAGGAGGAAACACCAAGGGAAATACGAAGGTAGCAGCTTGTCCTTTTCATCAGTAACTCCCAGTCGGTCCTCGGGTACCCACAGGCAGGGAGCAAATACCTCGACTGGTTTTTTATATTAATATGAATGATTTATATTAATGATCAATGATATTTTATGTAACTTTCATCCTAGAAGAAAAAAGGGCCGAAAAATGAAAAGAAAAAAAAGAAAGAGAAAGATTTGACTGCTGATAGGTGAGTTATCTCTTCAGAAAGTAAGTGGGACAAGCTTTTAAATAAGGGACTGTATTTCAACAAAATAGCAGAGCAGCAGAGAAGGACATTAAGATCAGGTAACTTGTATTCATAATATTGTAAACGGAAATAATGCCCTTTACATGCGTTAAATAATCATCAATTTACAAACTTTTAACATCTCTGCATTTTTTACAGGAGTATTGAGTCACTTTTTCATGAACTGGTTGAACAGGGCTTGCTGAAACAATCTAAAGCTATTAGGCTTGAAGACTATATAGGTAATTTTACATCATATACAGTTATTTATACAACATGTATTTGATGTTTGTAGCTCATGTCAGCATATTTGTAATGTTTCCAGATTTTTTTATGACCCCTTAACAACATTATATATCTATTACAATTGGTTTAGTCATATATAACTATACACATGATGGCATTTATCATTTTTACATTGTACACTAAAACAATAATATACCAGAAAACAATATTTTATTACATAATAAGGTATATAATAGTTGTTAAAAATAATGCTATCTTTGCAAATAGATGTATTTATTTACACATCTCATTAATGTGCCACTTAAACCATACAGCCCTGCTTTAGAGGAATAACTCTCATCTTCTGTAATTAACACTGAGGTGAGTATAGCTACCTGGGGACTACGCTACGGCAGACGGACATTGAACCCATGCCCTCCCTGTCAGATGTGCGGCAGGTCATCGCTTTGAATGCTGTCTTGCCCTTAGGTAGGTACTGTTCATGCTTTCACCGTCTATGCTAATCAATGTGTATAACTTGTAGAGATTTTCATGCCCCACATCTATTCATTTTCCAAAACTGCTTGTTCATTTTGGGGTCATGGGGGGCCTTGAGCCCATTCCAGGACGCTCTGGGCACTAGGAAAGGGGCACCTTGGACATGATGCCAGGCCATCACATCGCAGTCACAATCACAACGATGCACTACAGGCAATATAGAGACATCCCACTGCATGTCTTTAGACTATTTCTTGCAAAAGGGAGAAGGTCTGTGCTCCATGTACACAGGCACAACATAGGGGAGGAGGAGGTGGTAGCTGGGCTTAGGCAGCATCACAGTAATCCCCCCCCAACCTCACTCAGGAAATTTTATTGGGAAATACCGGAATAGTTTTGCTTTTTAAAATATAGTCAATACTGTAGACCGCTGTTTAATGTCAGTATGACAGTATTGAAAATTAGATAACGCTGAAGCCTAGTGCTGGCTGCCTAGGCATGTGCTGGCTGGGAGTGTGCTAGCTGGGGGTGCACTGGCTGGGGGTGCGCTGGCTGGGGTGTACCAGCATTAAAATTTGCTGCCCAGCACTAGAAAGTGAAGGTGAAGTTTGCTGACTGGGGTTGTGGCGGTAAAATATTTAGCCGGTGAAATTTGCTGCCGCTGAATAACAGTGTGGGCAGTGTGTGGGTCAGTGAGCTAAGCCTGTGTGCCTCTAATCATGAGGTCGCAGGTTCAAACCCAGCCTTGGCACATCTGCGGGTCCTTGAGCAATGCCTTTAACCCCCAGCTCACATTTTTCTTTTGGACACAATGGAGTTCAGACCTTAACGCTACTCAGGCAACTTGCTACCTGCTTAAACTTAATTGCTGTACTAAAGCATATACCGTGGTACCTCAGTTCTCAAACTCATTAGAACTCGAATTTCTTAAAAGTCGAACCAACCAGTTCGAAAAAAAATTACCTAGAACTCGGTCTGAATCTCAGGAAGTCAAACCATGAACGCCGACCTAAGATAATTTGTATGCGCGGGGAAATGAGTCATGCGGCAGGTTTGTCAACGGAAAAAAAGGGTCTCGCTCCAGTCTCAGACTCGCATTCGCTGTGATAGCACTGTGCATGTTTACACTTGCTGATTACAGTAAAAATACATTTAGACAATGATAGACAGTAACAGTAATTATTATTATATAATAAAATACATTTAAAAATAACAATTTCCTATTAATTATTTAATATTAACAATAAACCATTAATACATTTCATTATAATAATATTGTCATGCCCAGCGGAGAAGGAACAAAGGCGCAGATGTCTGGGTATCGGGGAACATGGGGTTTAATTACAGGTAAGGCAGGCAAAATGCAGACGGACAGTACAATGATTGGGGAAACAAACTGAAATGCGGAGGAAATACAGAGGGCTAATGAAAACAACCAGAAACAGTTGATCAGACGGGGATTCCATACGAGGTTAACAAGGGGGTGTGGCTCACGGAAGGAGTGGACGATCGGGGCAGGACACATTGGGCCTCATTCACCAATATTTTCTTAAGAATTCTCTTAAATTTGTTCCTGCGAAATTTGTTAAGAACAAGTAGCAGAACAAATTCAGATAAGAAAACATTAGTTAATGTAACCGTTGATGTTTCTCTACACTTCAGGGTGTCAGATGGTCCATGAGAAAGCACCTCTGGTGAAAGCGATACTACTAGCAGGTCCAGCTGGTGTTGGAAAGAAAATGTTGGTCCATGCCATCTGCCAGGAAACAGGGGCCAACCTCATTGATCTCTCCCCTCTAAACCTTACGAGGAAGTATCCAGGGAAGAATGGACTGCAAATGATGCTCCATGTGGTTTTCAAGGTACTAGTAGTAGTAGTAGCAATAATTAGGGATGTAACGATACCAAAAATGTACTGTATATCGTGATAAAATGTTCACGATGCGATACGATAATTATCACGATATTAAAAAACAAAAAACTCTTAATAACTCTTTTCCCTCTACTCATCCTTTACAATTGCTCCATGGGTCTACCCTGCTATGAACTCAATTTGATGGGTGCCTGTTTGGTGAAGCACATGCAGGAATATTCATTCCAAATCTTCAGAAGTGTGAATGTAGCTCAGAAAAAAAACCAATTTATCGTGGTTTAAAACATTTCTTCTATCTTCCTTTTCCTTTAGCTAATAAAAAAAATCTTGTTACAACACATAAGCTGTAAAATCAAATTTATCAAGTTTTCTATTTACTGTATTCTAAATCCTATGGCAGCCAGCCTCTAACGCTTCTGCAGAAAAACTACCCGCGCTCTCCAAGTTACTTTGTGACATCACCTCACTATCTGCATACAATTGTCTTTCTTCTTAAAGAGATAAATTATTGTTCACTACGGAGACCCTCTGGTGACGTAGGAGAAAAAATACACTGCTCAAAAAAATTAAAGGAACACTTTTCAGTCAGAGTATACTGTAGCATCAAGGCAGTTCAATTTCCGGGATACTGATCTGGTCAGTTAAGTAGCAGAGGGGGTTGTTAATCAGTTTCAACTGCTGTGTTTCCCAGTCAAGTCTCAAGGCCTTGGAGGACATTCCAGAAGATAGGCAATTACTCTAGATGGACAGGGTCATAGAAGGTCCTTAACCCATAACTAGGACCAGTATCTGCTTCTTTGTGCAAGGAGGAACAGGAAGAGCACTGCCAGAGCCCTACAGAATGACCTCCAGCAGGCCACTGGTGTGAATGTCTCTGGACAAACAATCAGAAACAAACTTCATGAGGGTGGCCTGAGGGCCCGACAGCCTCTAGTGGGCCCTGTGCTTGATGCCCAGGGCCGTGGAGCTCGATGGGCATTTGCTGTAGAATAACAGAATTAGCAGGTCTGCCACTAGCGCCCTGGGCTTTTCACAGATGAGCGCATGTGACAGAAGTGAAAGGGTCTGGAGAAGCCACGGAGAACATTATGATGCCTGTGATATTGTTCAGCAAGACCGCTTTGATGGTTGGGTCAGTGATGGTCTGGGGAAGCATATCCATGGAGGGACACACAGGCCTCTACAGGCTAGACAAAGACACTTTGACTGCCATTCGGTATCAGGATAAAATCCTTGGACCCATTGTTAGACCCTACACTGGTTCCTCCTGGCGCACGACCGCATGTGGCGAGAGCATGCAGGCAGTTCATGGAGGATGAAGTAATGGATACCGTTGAATGGACCCCATGCTCGCCTGACCTAAATCCAATGGGACACCTCTTATGTTTCAGTCCATCCACCAGGTTGCGCCTCAAATTCTGTTCAGATCTGGGAGGAGATCCCCCAGGACACCATCCATCATCTCATTAGGAGCAGCCCTGACATTATCAGGCATGTCTACAAGTACGTGGGGGCCATACAAACTACTGAGTACGATTTTGAGTTGCTGCAATGAAATTTCAGCAAAATGGACCAGCCTACCTATCATTTTTTCACTTTGATGTTCGGGATGTCTTTGAATTCAGCCCTCTGTGGGTTGATCATTTTCATTTCCATCAAACGATGTGGCACCCTTTCATTCCTAGCACATTACCCAGTCTATATCAGTATAGATATACTGCATGATTTTCTTTTCCCATTGAAATCTGATGTGCTTTCAAAGAGCTCCTTTAATTTTTTTGAGCAGTGTATATTGTGTGGCCACGGGATAATTAAGTGGTGGCCATGACATAATAATGCATGGCCAGTGCTTGAAGTGGGAAAAAATAAGTGCAGGAACTCAAATTTTCCGACATTTGTGCGGTGAAAAAGAAATCAAGTCTTTAGGATACAGAAGTTCCGGAACTGCGTTACGCTGCATTCCGGGCCACTTCAAGCACTGTGCGCGGCCACGAGATTTCCAAATGCCTGGAAACACATGGACAACTTCGAGAGTGGATAAAAGTAAGTATAATTTTATAAAGAAATTATAGTTTTTTAATTGATAACATAATTGTGAGAGGACACATCTTAACTTCCGAAAGGCGTTATTGACAAGTGCATTAGACCAGTGTACAACATTGATTTTATTAATCCCACAATGGGGAAATTCCTTTCCATCTCGGAAATCTAACTTGTTCTCACGTTTTAAGAAAGTCGTGGCCACGCAATATATATTTTTTTCTCCTATGTCACTAGAGGGGCTCAGTAGTTTTGTGATAGATTTACTGATCTATTGTAATGTGGGTTACACACGGGCATTAGAGCACAAAGCATTTGTTAGTGCAGTAGGTATTTTTTGAGACCGAGCTTATATGAGCGAAATAATCATTTGATATCGTGGCCGATATCGTAACAGTCCGACAACGGTGTTGAGGTATTTTTTTATTGTGATATCATGTTTATCGTTACATCCCTAATAATAATAATAATAATTGATACCAAGCCACATTCTTCATGATATGAGGTTTCATCAAAACATGTTGTCTTGAAAACATGTTTACTGTATCTCAGTTTTAGTACTACGTCACTGAGGTTTCTTCGTTGATTATAGGTTGCCAAGCAGTTGCAACCTTCAGTTATTTGGATCGGAGATGCTGAGAAGATGTTTTATAAAAAGGTCCCCAAAGAGGAAAAGGAGGTACTGTAATGATCTTTTAGGTTGCACTTATACAGATTCAGATTAACAAAGCACAGCATATATACAGTACATGAAAATATGCATTATTGAAAAAAAGATTCATTTAGCCTCAATATACACTCCTGAGTGTATATTGAGGATCACTGGATATTATTGTCCTCTGTGCAGTTAGACCCAAGGCGTCTAAAGAAAGATCTGCCTAAGATGCTGAAGTCTATCAAATGTGGAGACCGTGTTCTCATTGTGGGTACAACACAAGACCCAGGAAGTGCAGACCTCAAATCGCTCTGCAAGGTGTACAGCAAGATCATCCTCATTCCACGGCCGGATTATGCTTCAAGATACGGTGAGATAGTAGATTATTTATTGTTTTGCACCGTTCATTAAACTCTTTCTAAATGCAAACAAGTTTGGTGGTGGTGGTGGGGGTTGAGGCGATCCCCCCCCCTTGTATGTAAGCGCTTTGAGTGCCTAGAAAAGCGCTATATAAATGTAATGAATTATTATTATTATTCATATTTTAAATATGCATTATGAGAATGAATACCACAGAATACCAATTGATTTGCTGCCAGAACTGTGCATCCCGACATGATTTTCGGTTCTGGTAAAATCTTTCTTTTTACATGTTATATGGCTGTTAAATATCTAAAGAAATTAATTTCACAACCACATTCATTGTGTTCTTTTCTTTCCTTGCCCCTACTCTTCCAGATACTGGAAAAAAAACATTTTCTGTGGGTCACAATGCGCGTTTCCTGCTGTTCTGTGTCACTGAATTAATTACACTTATCGTGCCTCTAATTGTAAATGCTTAAATCCTAGTTTTGTGGAGAGAACTGATTAAGAAGGCTGGTGGTGAGGTGACTGACTCACTGGATCTGAGCTGTCTGGCCAAAATCTCAGACGGCTACACTCAGGGTCACATGGTGCAGGCGGTCCGGGAGATTCTGACGGAGCACCGCCTCCAGCAGCTGGCCAAAAGGCCCCTAACGGCAGCGGAGTTTGTGTCCCCGCTGGCTAAGACTGACCCCATCTTCCATGACGAGGAAGAGGCTCTAAAAGTAAAATACTTAACAAATAAAATGTATCATGCTCTGACTTCTGAAAGCGGTAATGACTGGAATCTTATTCCTTGCAGCACTGGTACGCAAAAACTCCTCTGGGCAAGAAGCGGGCAAAGGCTGCCTCAGAAAAAGATGAAGAGGAGGCACCAGTTAAAAGTGGGAAAAAGTCAGTGAAAAACACCAAGAAGAAATAAAGAAAAGGACTAGGGAAGAAAATGTCTTCTTTTCATTATATTCTCGACTGTCAACAATGTGGTGAATATCGGTAATAAAACGGAACAACTTCCTGTTGCACCAGCATCAGTCTCCGTGCGGCCGCTGTGATTGCACGTCCTGAAGTACACACCATCCACCGAGGCAAGGCTGACTGGGTCCCACCCTGAAGACGTCTGTTAAGGATTTTGTATTTGTGTCCACCGTATTTCCGCCAGTTTACCACATATCTCCACAATATATTTGTGTACCAATAAATGTTTGTCTTGCAGCGTCACACATTGTCTGCTCTCCTTTGTGTTACGGCCAGACCCTAGACCTGGTCATAACAATAGATAAAAGGTAAGGGCCAGCCCAAGGCAAAAATCAGCTAAGTGGCTGCTGAGGACCCACCCTCATTTTCCAAAGTACAACGCATCCCTGGATCAACAATGGCTTGCATTTCAGTTCTTTTAAACATGAAAAGCTTGCATTTCAGTTCTTTTAAACATGAAAAGCTTGCATTTCAGTTCTTTTAAACATGAAAAGCTTGCATTTCAGTTCTCTAAACAATCACAGTCTTCATGTGTATGACATCGTCACAATAAATAGAAACAGTGTTTTCTGTTAAATGGCAAGGTGCATAAATGTAAGTACCTGTGTTATCGTGTATGCTTTTTGTTAACGGTCATGGATACAAAACATGGGAACATGATTGTTTGTAAAAGGCTGTACGGAGCAATGTACAGCTGTGCATTTCATGATTAGAGTAAAAAGGATAAGCTGGGTGTTCAGCTGTTTAATTTATTTTGATGTACAATCAAAAGTATATATAAAATATACATAAAACATAAAATACAGCAAACTCTTGATTTAGCATGGCTGAGTCTATTGTAATTTCATTTATCACAGACTCAGACAGTGAAGTTAAATATCATCAATCAGCTCGCTTTCTGATCTTTGGGGATAAAGATTCTGGGTTTAATGACAAATGGACCCCAAGAGTAAATGTGCTTTTCCCCCCCTAAGACAATCTGCTGCCCTCCTCTTCATAGGCAATTGCGATTCCTCTCCTTCCATCCACCGCCTTCACCACTGGAGTTTCCCCTAGTTTCTTATCCAGCCCCTGCCAACTCCGGACAGATAAGAAAGAGGCTTCAGGAACAGGAAAAAGAAAGAAAATTCATTAATCCAGACCAGCAAGCTTTTAAGTTTTATTTAGACAATTTGAGTCAATGCAAGATGTAGGGATGTAGTCATTTTTGAAAATCGAACTGAAAAATTGTCTTTTTATTTTAGGTCAAGCGAATGTCAGAAGGGGGTGTGGTGGCTCAGGAGCTCGTCCTGGGGCTCACAGCCTCCTGGGTGTCATTCCTCTGTGGCGTCTCTGTGCAGTTTGCTCCCGGTGCCCACGTGTCACTCTGCGTGCATTTCATACTACAGCCATAAATCTTGCTCTAGTTCAACTGAACTGAAATCAGCCGGATTGAGCAAATGTGAAGTTTTAACTTCCACAAACCTGCTGTGTTAGCCTGTGCCAGCATCAGGGTTTGGTTCTTCTGCACCACAGCTGATCCAGGCACAGCGTTCTTTGGCTCCAGGGAGGAGAAACCAGAAGATCGTAGAGCTCCAGTGATGAGCGACACATCAGTTGTCTCACCATCGTCTTCATTAACATCACTGCAGTCTATATGACTACAAGCTCCTACAGCAAACCAAAGTGGTTCAAAATATTTCATTACATGCAGCCACTGGTGATATAAAAAATAATCTTTTCCACTGTGTATTGAAGGCCATTTCCGCCACTAGAAAAAAAAAGTTTTCACAATTCCGACCTATTTCATACAAACTTAATATCTTCTAATTCTGAGTTCTGGAGCATTTTTTTTTTTTTGGGGGGGGGGGGGAGGTTAAGGGCCTTGCACAAGGACACAACAGAAATGTGATTACTCTGTCAAGCGAGGGACTCAAACCAGTAACCTAGCGATCACAGACACAGAAACATAACCCTACTTACCAGGCAACAGATCCTGAAAGTCTATTATGTAATCCCCTGTCCACTCTCGCTGGTTGTTGCAGGCAATTTCCATTTCGAAAGGTGTCACCACTGGGCGATAGAATTCGCTGGAATCCAACAAGGAGTTCTCTGGGCAAGCAACTAGCACAAATATGTCAATCTCCAGGAAGTTTGCCAGCTTAGCAACATTCAGTTTGCCCATGGCAAACAGGTAGCTCTTCTTACCAGCTTTGTGAATTATTTTTTTCAGCTGGTCAATAATATTTAGGTAGTTAGCCACGCCAAGCGTGCCAACCAGAATGCCTACAATGCTGGCATCCTTTGCTTTTTCAATCAGGTAGTATCGCTTCATCAAAGCCCTGTTAATGTTGATTGTCTCAAACCTGCCTACCATTTTCTCGGGGTCAAATGAGCAGAAAGAGCACTTGTTCCAGGTCATCATAAAGTTTGTTAGGGTGACACCCTCTTGTCCCACATAAAAAACGTTGTAGTCCTCAATACTGCATCCTTCCTTGAGGATAAACTGTCGGCCATATTTATGAACAAGCCTGTCACCGTACAGGGCTAATTCAGCTTCTGTGTGTCCAGTGTCTTTGGCTTGTTGAAGTATTTGTCCATAACTTTTGCAAACCACACCATCCACATTTAGGACTGAAGTGATCACGTTTACATATTCAGGCTGCAGGAGCTTCAAAAGATCATCTGAAGATAAATATCGAAATAAAAAGTTAAATAAGAGTAACAATTACCAGACCAGATTATGAGACACACACTAAAGTGGTTAAATTTATTGAATGAATTGTACAGCTAACACTCATCTATTTTTATTACATGTTTTACCTATGATGTGAGAATAGACGACATCATAGAGGACAACCACGTGGCTTTGACGGTCAGGGTAATGCTCTTGGAAAGCGGTGGCACATTTGGAAAGGTCAACGGGCCTCTTTCCAAACACATACATGAGGGGCAGCCTTCGCGACGGACTGAGACAGGCCCGTCCGTAATGCACAATGCACTGAGCCCCAGCATGCTCTGCGGCGACCTCGTCCACACAGCAGCTGTGAAAACACATACACCACTCAGTATATTAACTCCATCCCTTCTATAAATTATAAGTTTCTCAACAGGTGGGTCATGACTTCTGTTGTGAATTTAGGTCACGACTTAATGACTGTGGAATATTATGGGTCCTGAGATTAAACTGATTGAGAGCTACTGCTCTAATACCACCTTTCCAGCAACACGGAGCCGGTGCTGGGCTCGTTCTCGCTTGGTGTCTTTTGAGAACCTGCCCGCGTTTCCACTGGTTCCAAAAATGAAATGAATGGAAATATTACATAGGTAGATTTTGAGAGTAAAGATTCATACGAATACTGCTTTTTTATTATTAATTTTAGTTTGCTTTGGATTACGTTTTTAAAAGCTGTTGAACCAGAAGAAGTAACACTTTAATTCTCATAGTTTTCAGAGTATGACTTGTGTTCTGTCTCTATTGCCTGTATCCACTTTTGTCTCCTTTAAGGCAGTATTTCTTCCCAATGTGTGTGTTCATGAGTTTATTCACTCTCGCTGGCTGCCATCATGGCATACAGTTGGGCCTTAGGCTGAGCCAGCCAGTCACCGGCCCACAGACTGCAACATTACTCATGTTCCCTTCTACTCTCCAACCATTTAATTATTTATTGATCATTGCACAGGGAACCTGTACTACAAATTTTGCATTGTTGTGGTCTGTACACCTCCATTCTGAATTTATGGTTTCTTATTATTACACAGCACTCTTTGCACATTACAGCTTCTTGCATTCTGTATATACAGTAAGATTTACTTCCTACTTTATTTTAATTAACAATTTCTATTTTTTAATATTTTCTAATTGGTATAAGTATACCAGTGACTTTGTGTTTCATTGTCTGCTTATGCTGTAATGCCTGAATTTCCTGGATTGATTGACTGACTGATTAATTGAGATTAAAACAAAGTATCCATCCATCTATCCATCCATCCATCCATCCGTCCATCCATCCACATTTCAATATAACATATAATATATACCGTGTTTACCTGCCATACGAAGTGTCTCCAAGAATATATAGCTTTGCACCAGTAGTTTCCTGAAGCCTGGATGCTATTGCAATGGAATCCACTAACAAATTGTCTGGGAACTGCAGTGCTACCTAAGAAACACCACATATGTTAAAAAACTTTACATTTCAACCGAAGTCTTTGCACATTAAATGCAGTTACAGTGAATAATATGTGAAGAACACAGAAAAAATAATGTTTATATGAATGAATATCAGCATATGAGTGACCGGCACCCAAGACAAAGGGGCTACACAGCCGTTGGAAGAGTTTGACTGCTTCTAAACACTTCTAGTGAGTACCCCTAACCCCACCACACGTTTCTACTGAAAGTTTGCTCCTCTGGTGACTGGAGAGTCTTATTTCTCTAATATTAGAAGGGCACCTTGGCTCCACTGCTGATTGATATCATACCACAGGTTTTCAATAGATTTTCGATGAATGCAAATTACTGGCTCCTTCAAAATAACAAACTACACTCAAATATAATACATTGCAGTCAAGTCCAGACTCACTTTATGGAAATTGTTCTCCCGGATGAAATCACAGGTCTCCTTAATCTGATAGCTTTCTTCAAGGCTCTCCTTGGTCTCCCTTATCGTCAGGTCGACAGCGAGGCTTTTCTGGATGGCCTGAGCACCATCACTGCTGAATGCAACTGACATAGTTGCTACTGGAAAGGGAAATTGAAATATAAATAGACCACTTTCAACAAAATACCACATTCTATACACGCCTAAATCTAACCAATCAAATGACATATGATCAACATGAAGGTGGATTACATAACATTCTATAATTAGATAGTATATAACACTGAAGAGCTGCTGTGGTGGCTGAGGGGGTGGCACTGTTGTCTCACACAGGTAGGGGGTGTGAATCCCACCTCGGGTCTCTATGTGTGTGGAATTCACATTGTCCACAACAGCCCTTGTGTTGTGTTTCTTGCTGTAGTCTAAAGACAAAAAGCTGGGTTAACTGGCAAGATTTGCTATATATGTCACCAAAACGATGAATTCAGAATTCCGACTTATTTCATACAATTCAAACTTTCAGACCAAATCCACCTGTACAGTCAGATATGTTCTGCTCCTTGCACAGGTTACGGCTTGAATACACTTTAAGAGTCAACTAGAGTTTGGCGAAAACTCGCATGCTATCATTTTAAAATTAGGAAAGCTCCGGAGAGCCGTCCATCTAAGTTATTCAGTCAGCACTTTAGTTTCTCCGGGCAAGCAATTTAACATGTAATTTAGTGAATGGGTTAAAACAGTCTTTCAATGTTTCTTAAATGTGTTGTGAAATGTTTTGAAACTAATGTTAATTTCTTTTAACATCCCTGTCCAGATCCTTGCTAATTAAGTCAATCCTCCCTTATCCGGACAGAATGGGACTGAAGCCGTGTCCGTAACAAAGAAATGCCTTAACTTAGAAATACATGAACAGAACAGTACAACATACATGTACATGTGTACACATACAAACTACATGATATTTATGAGGTGCAAGGCTTATAATATGATGTTATTTCAGTCCGTGCTACTATAGCGAATCATCCCGTTTTATTCTTGCAGTGGTCATCCAGTTTTTAACCACCAGCAAGTGAGCTGGATGATTTTTTCTTTACTCTTCCAAATATCGCCTACCGTAGACTTCAATATATTCAACTCCAATATGTTCTGCAACAACTCTGTGTCATTTTCCGTTTCATATCTCTGTAATGATATTGAGCTTCTTTTGGAGGGACGCAACACTACGCTTCCTTTTTGAAGCCATGGATTTTGCACAGTTTTACGTGCCATTGTAAGTCCAGCTCCGCTCACAGCCTTGTCTGTACCTCACACTCCGTTTGAGATTCACTCTGCCTCCACGTGTAGACTCCGGCCACAAATCTCTGTATACGGCATTCGTCACTTCCATCTTCTGAAGTGAGAAGTCGACCACAAGACGTCTTGGGAGCTCAGCTCACTTATTATTGTTGTTGGTTCATTTTTCTTTGGTGGATATTACTGTGTATGATTTGTCCGGTTTATTGGATTACTGATTTTTGCTTTGTCCTCGTCTGTACTTTCGCTTGGGTTTACTTGCTATTTGGTTTCTCTCGTCCACCCTTTTGGTTAACGTCCTCGCGCTGCCTTGGACATTTGATCTGTGTGTGTGTGTGTCAGGTGCATATAGGAAGTGACTGTTTTGCGAGCTTATGTTGTATGTTGTTGTTTGGATTGGGAGTACGGTGTGTAATTTGTCATTGTGTTTTTGTTTTCTCTGCTCTTCGGTAAATTAGCTTTGGGTTGCATTCGGAAGCTGGATTTTGTTTATCATTTTCGCTATAGTCAATCTTGAGTTCTTTTGCACTGGGGGGTATTCCATGAAGCTTGACTTATTTTGACAAGTCAGTCTTACTTAAGTGAGACTTCTGTTTTCCTGTTTTATGTTCCATGAATGTTACTTTCTGGCTTAGCATGGTCTCAAATAACATCAGACGTGTGCAACAGATTCCAGAGATCCTTCCCTCAAAGTTTTTTTTTTTAAAGCTACATTCATGGAATACCCCCCTGGTTTATTTTTTCTATGTCAATAAAAACAGAAAAAAAATATTTAAAAAAATATCCCTGTTACGTCCTGCTCCGTTCGATCCTCCCGTGTGTGCCGTGCCCAGCTCGTTACCTCCTGTGATTGCCCATTGTTCTTACCTGTGTGGCATTGCCGCACGCCTGTCTTGTGCCTGTCTAGCGTATTTAGGTCCCCGTTCGCATGCCTGAAACTCCCTTTATTCGTCCTACACTCACCCGCGCACGCAACAATCCCTTTGTCCACATGTGTTCCCTATTCCATCCCTTACTCCACATCCCCTTTCCCTTTCACTTTGTTACGTCAAAACTCTAGACTGGGGCTCATAACAACAGCTGCTGGTTGTGTAAAATGCGCATGTGCGTGCCTCGAGCTGGCCGGTAGAAGGAGGCGGCTGTATATTGGAGGTCTGGATAAGGAAGGTTTGACTGTACAGTGGTACCTCATTTCTCGAACTCATTAGAACTCGAATTTCTTAAAATTCGAACCGACCAGCTCGAAAAAAATTACCTAAAGCTCGATCTGAACCTCAGAAGTCAAACCGTTAAGTTTGTTTCCCCAGTCTGGGAATTGGGTGCGTTGCACTGGCTTAAAGCAACACATTCTGATC
Organism: Pollimyrus isidori; assembly: GCA_019775955.2. NCBI lineage: Eukaryota > Metazoa > Chordata > Actinopteri > Osteoglossiformes > Mormyridae > Pollimyrus > Pollimyrus isidori. The sequence continues at coordinate 26,670,089 of JABFDZ020000001.1, forward strand.
CTGATGCAATGCATTATGGTTTGATGCAATACGACCTCTCACCCGACTGCACAAACTGTAACCACCTCCGTGACGACACACCTTTGCCCTTATTGGCTGAAGACTTTAGTTACATGCATGAGGTTTGTATCCCAGGCAGTGCCCATGCGTAATCTGCTATTTCTCCCGAATATCATGTAAAGCAGTGAGAACTGTTTGTCAGTTAATTTACCTGGTAAAATAAAATGTAAGTAATTAAACGACATAAATGCTCTAATAGTACACGTAAGTTAGTGGTTTATTTATTGTTAGTTACTGTAATTTTGTGCTGCTTTATCTGGTTAATCGTTCAATCTGTGAAGAAGGCATAAAAGTAAAAATTGCATTGTAGTAAGAATCATTTCATGGCACGTACAATTTCAAGGTTCAACTTCTGATATTCAATCAAGTTCTAGGTCAAACTGGTTCGTTGGACTTTCAAGAAATTAGAGTTATAGTGAGTTCGAGAACCAAGTAGGGCTGAAACGATTACTCGAGTAACTCGAATGATTCGATTACAAAAAATGTTCGAGGAAAATTCTTTGCCTCGAGGCTTCGTTTAATTCGTCA
>JABFDZ020000001.1:26677469-26688326 GCA_019775955.2 Pollimyrus isidori
CAGCATATCAAATTTTTTGTTCAATTGTTTTTTTAATCATTTTCAAACTTTTCAATTAACTATTTTTTCACTGTTGTTTAATATTTAATTACTTTACCGGTAAAAAAAAAAAAAAAAAAAAAAAAAAAAAAAATTTGATTTATATCTATAAAATACTTCAGTTGAGGAGGTGAATATTTCCTACAGTCACTGTGAATTATCATATATTGCATGTGCTTACATTCTCTCCTTAGGTTAATTCTTTAGGTTTCACAAAGTGCCCTTCTATCTTCACCAGCACCAGAAAATGTTTGACAAAGTTATTATTTTAATCCAATCAAATCAAACAAACATAGGTGCCATATCGTCTGTGAAACACCTTGTATTCCCGATAGAATATCATGCAACAGAACTTGGAGAGACAAATAGCATTACTTCAAAGCTGGTGTGATATACCTCCATTATGAGTCAAGAGATGGACTTTTAGAAGCCTTGCGAAACATGGTGGATAGGATGCTATTTGAAAAATAGAGTCTAGATATACAAAATAACACATTTAACAAGAGGTCAATGATGACAATTTCTAGGCCTGATGTCTACAGACAAAAAAACAAAACACTCCTTTCCGAGGCTTTTAAGATCCGGAAAAAAAGAAGAAGACGTGCATGAATATGCTGACTGCGTATGTTAGAAGAAAAAACAAAGGAAGAGAGAAGACAACTGAAAACAGCAGGGAGCTGGTTGCTGATTGGCTTCCTCACAAGTAAACCCGTCTCAGGTCCCCTGGAGACGTGATGGTGTTACACTGTGGGCACAACTTCTTGGCTCCCTGTAAGAATGGTGCAAACGAACAGAAACCAAATATCATCATCATGATGTATGGTAATAACTATAGTTACCTCATTTTGCCTGCTGCTAATACAACTGTAATCAATCAATCAAAAAAGAAAACTAATTGTTATACTACGTTCAAAGGTTTTGTGTTTACATATGTTCTGCTGTCCATTTTATTACTATTACTGTGTGTGATTCTTGCACTAAGAGACCCCACTACCTTATTTTGTTGTGCATGTGCACAATGACAATAAAGCTAACTTTGAATTTCGAAATGATATAAACAATGACTTCAATCTACAGTAGTAAAATTCTCCTAAATTTGAGGCTTATCTTACCAGAGTCCTTAGCCAGCACTCTTCACAATGTACATGCCAGCACTGGATGGAAGTCAGGGGTATTGTGTAGGCGTCCTAAATAAAATGCAAAGATTACAGGTCATTAATTTATATATAAATGGCAGCAGAGCTGAAGGAGTTCCACAGGAGTCTGTACAATGAGAAGAATCCACCTTAAGTGGAGATTAACCAGGCCTGCTGAAACTGTCGGTTTGACCTCTAGCCTAAGTGCTGTACTTAAACTAAGGTCGATTTAGATTTTTTTTTTAACAAACATGAATAGGCAGTTAATTTTATTACATGAGATCAAAGGCCTGCAGTCTGTTTATATTGGGACTTCATGTAAATACCAATACAATACCATATACTGGCGGAAATACCACACACTGGAAAGTTCGACATTGTTTCTTTACAGACTTCTACTTTATACATAATCATTATTCATATGGTTGTTGGTTCAGTTCTTTGTTTTCTCTTGAGTTTGTCCTCTCATGGTCCAAAAAACATTTGATTTGGGATTGATCCCAGTACAAAATAACCTCCATGTTGTAGTTTTTACTTAAAAAAATCATTTTATGAAATTCCAAAACTCTTCCATGAGTCTTCAAAATCATATAGCTTAATACAATATAACAATCATAGGCATTTAAAATAATTAATATTAACTGTGCACAAGAGCTTGTACTGTATCCATTTCACCTGTTACTCCAATGTAATTGGTGATATTTTATCAAGGTTAATGATACATCTTTTGTAATAGTTTGTGCTTGGAAAAAATCAACAGTACAATTAGTGCACCGTTTAATTTGTCAGGCAATTTTTGTACAATGAGGCAGCACACATTTGCAGTACCACAGTTGAACACTAAGGGGAAGCACAAATCTAAGGATGATGACTGCAAGCTGCACATTGCACTAGTGTACGATAAATACCTAAAGAAAGCTGCTAGTGTGTTATCAAACAAGGATATTTCATATAAAAAGCCAGTTCTCTCTTTTCGTTGTCATGCTTCCAAAATAAGAAAAAAATATTTTTAATGATTAATAAACACATTAAAATAATTCAAACAAAGTAGTAATATCAAACATGCTTGTGATTTATTTAAAGTGATTTATTTTTACAGTAGGAAAAATAACTATAGCTAATTATTGAACATACTCACCATGCAGATGAGACACTTGTAACGGTCTCCTCTTGACAGCTGTTTCTCCAGCTCCCGAATGCGAGATTTCAGGGCTTCAAATGTAGTCAGAGTGGAGTCGTCAATAATCCTGTGAGGGAAGATGAGTTTCTTATAAAGACAGTACATGGGATCAATCAGAGTTACGAGATGTAATACTTTTTCATTCCTTTCATTTATACTCTAGAATTGCATTGTTTAATATAAGTTATCTATTATAAACCTTCAGGCCGAATTATATTAATACATGCCTGAGTTACAATCCAGTTGTAGTCAAGTAAGCAAAGAAATCAGATGTGAAAGAATAGGCAATTTAAAAATCGGCAGCCACTGTTATGAGTACATTGGCTAAAAATAAAATGCATTAGGAAACATACAGAAGGGTTAAACACATCGCTCTTACACAATGTTAAAAAAAATCTCACTTGCATATGTTCAAAATTAAATTACTCCAAAACATCTCTGTTTAAGACAAAACATTTAATCAAGTTTAAAACACACAGGGCGGGGCAGGGGACATGTGCAGAACCCTAATCCGAACTGTGACAACCTTAACTCCTACCCTGAGCTAACTTCACCCGTAAGTAACCAAACAACACAAAAGCTATTTTAGTTTTTTGTTTGCAGTCACAGACTTTTATACAATTGAGGACTGGAAAAATGCCCCCCACAAAGTCAGAATAAGAGTACAGCACCACCTGCTGAACCTACTGTATAAATAATGTTATCCAACATTTATTTGTAAATTTCATAAAGAAATCTATATAGACCATATACAGATTATTATGCAGCTGAGAGGCTACAGTAAACAGTGCTTCATAATACAGCCCCCTTAAGTAATTCATTGTCACTCCCCCATATTTCACACAGGGGAGAATATGGATTTAGGGAGTCTGGGGCTGTTTTGGGAGAGAAGACATCAAATCACTCACACACACACACACACACACACACACACACACACACACACACACACACAGGTTTGTAATTATATCTTTGTGGGGACTCTCCATTCATTTCTATGGAGAAATCTCTAATCCCAACATGACGACCTTAACCCCACCCAGCCCTATCCTTAACCAAACAATATACGAGAATTTTGACATTTTTAGTTTTCTGAACTGAAAAATGATCCCCACAATATCATATAAACATAATTTATACACATCCAGACACGCGCACATACATATATTCATGTGTCATGTGCAGAGGTCTCCAAGCTAATACCAGTGGTGACTCTGAAGAGGAGAGGTCCTCTCTGCATTTATGCTTCCCCTGACAGCAAACAGCTGGAGTGATTCATACTCCCGGCAGGCTAAAGTGTTTAATGTCCCCACGACGTGCCGAAGGAGAGAGAGAGGAAGGAAGCAGCCGAGACAGGCAGCAGTAAATCAATGGGGTGTCGGGCCTCTGCTGCTGCATTTGGAAACGCCATTCTGGCCACTGCGAGATGCGCCATGTCAGCCTCACACACGGACAGATGCAAACAATGCATTTAGGCCTCTGTCTGTGTGGGTGTGTTTTTTCCCCGTTTCATACTTTTATTGATATCACCTTTTTTGGATTTTGGCAGAGATGACCACCTTTCATTTCACTACAGCTTATAGCCTGACTGTATACTTTGCATGTGACAAATAAACCTTGAATCCTGTGTGTTCCTCTTAGCAAATGCGGATATCCATTTAGAATTCCCACGCACAATGTCAGACAGCACAAATCGATTGCTCGCAGGCCACCTGTTTACTTGTATCCCTCTTGTGGCTGTCCCGTAAAATATTTACGTGATAACTGTGGTCCAAAAAAATAAGGAACCTGAAAGCGGTGACCCATATGAACTTTGAATATTACCCTAAACTAGGTGCAGAACAAAGGCAGGCCTGATGTGGAATGTTTGTATTGACTGCACTTTCAGGTTCCTTATACCATAAGTTCGTATTATGTATCGGGTAAAGCTTTTTTATGTACTAGTATGAGGCTTTAGATGTTGTAATATGTGATTCAGGACATGATTACGGAAGATAACAATGAATAATTTTTTTCATATCAAAAACAAAAAAAAAGGCAAACAGTAAACTGACACAGGGCGGATGTGTGGTTCTGTGAGATAGGATGGTGTTCGGACGCTCAATGCTTCAAATCCTGGAAGAGTGCTATCGTTGGGCCCGTGAGCACAACACTTAACATCACGATTGCTAACGGGACACTAGCTGACCCTGTTCTCTTAATCTCCCTGGATAAAACCATCTGGTAAATGTACTAATTTTATTTTACTACAACTTTTTGTCATGTTACAAGATGGGCAGGCAAGAAAAACTAGAAGGTAGTTTTTTTTGCAAGGTGACTCGTGCGGCTTAGAAAAAACCCTGAGCACAGCAGTTGGGTAGATCTGAATGCTTTCTCATCCTGGCTTTTATTTGTGGATCATTTCCCGTTCTCCAAAACTTCAGCAAGCTCTCCTTTAAACCTTTTGCCTTCTAGGTTTTATGCTGAACGGGGCTAAGGTTAGGTTTCTTCATCTTGAAATGGCATTTAAAGATACCGGCAGACGAAACTCTGAAGCTTCCCCTAAAATGTGAGATGCTTTTGCAGGCTTGTGACAAAATGCATTTCATGGGTTGTAATGTCATAATTTCACTGCATTGATATCTATGCTTGAAAAGAGGTTTACACTGAGCTCCGTTATCTTTGCTATATATATATATATATATATAAATCTTGATACAGATATTATGCATGCAGCTACATATGGAGTTTACGAAAATAAAATTTAAGCCGAGATTTTACACATACACTAAAAATCTCACTATAAAATTGTGCTATAGATTCTAATATGCTATAAAATTAAACCTTCAATAAGGATGCTACAGAATCATAATAAAATACCAGGTACTATATGACATGAATTTCCAAGAATCCTTTAATATTTTCTGACATAAGGGTCAAATAATACCCCACTATGCATGTTATGGCACCTATAATTTATTATCTCCATGTTATAGTAAAAGTTATAACTGCAGGAAAATGGGATAACTGAAACGTATAGTTACAATTTTTTAGACTGATAATATTTATATAATCCATCCATCTTCCAACAGGGGGAGCTGGAACCTGTAACAGGCAGCACAGGGCCGAAGGCTTGGTTTGCACCATGGATGGGAAGCCAGTCCACTGTAGAATATTTCAATAATACTGTATTCCCAGAAAATGTAACGTGTTTCTGGGCACAAATGAATACAGAACATAACATCTAAAGAAGGAATACTCAGCAGTGTGGGGCATTTTCAAGTGCAGCTTATATTTGAAAGTACATTTCCATAAACTTTTATCATTTGAAAGAGGTGGCTACACTTACTTCTTGATGTCACTGGATTTACAGGTTCTCTGCGTGGGGTCTGTGCAGAGATCCTGCGTGCTGCTGTCCCCCATGCTTGTGGACGGCATTTCTGCAGAGAGAAGCCTTTTAGAAGCCTCTCATAAGCTCCAGACACAGTTCACACTTTCCGAGCTGTACAAAAATCATATTTGCTTAGACGTGACTAAACAGACACAGGTGCTTACCATCGCTGGCCCGTTTAGGAAATTCAGACGTTACTCTGCTACAGGAACTGCTACCACTAAAAGACAAAAGTGAATTATTTACTTTAAAAAAGGGATGAGGTATTTTAAAATTTTGGTAAATGAACTGTGAAGCGACCAATGTCCAGGTCAATGTGTGAATAAGAGAGGAAATGCATCATTATCTAAATTAATGATACATTTGTGACATCTGTCATTTTTGAAGAAAACCATTACCCATGGTAAACTGTTAAATGACAAAAAAAAATTCAAAATCCACTGAATATATAAATGGATGTGGAGGCAATGTGATTCATCTCGACGCACTGCAAACTGCCGATACGTTAAAGAGACATACAGTATGAAGCAGCTGCTATTGCGATACGATACAATTGTGATATTGTTATTATTCGACACGACATGGTACACGTCAACAGATGCTCCTCCAACTCATCCAATACTTGGCCTAAATCTTAAAAAAATAAAGTCTATACTTAAAAAATAGCAAGGCAAAAATTAAATACAATTTGGACATCCTCACTTTCCCATAAACATAGAAACAGTTGCCGATTCTCCACCCCTCACAGACACAAAAGACATGCCATCCTGTGCTATGGACGCATAATGACCCTCAAAAACATTAATTACACCAATTGTGAGCAAAATAAATAATATGAAATTAATAAAGCAAAATTTTAGAAAAGAGGTATCCTGCGTTCATCCAAAATTGCCTCCAGTTTTTTGATTCACTCATTTCTCAATTTATGGGTCAGTGTCTGTGAATAATATACATAATTGCAAACTGTAGTCTGGTTCCTTGTTTCACATTAATGAAGGGGTTTTCCTTGCTTTATGGGACTTCAGTCCTGCTTCTAGGAGTCGGATACGAACTGTCCTAGCAGTGCACTGTACACACTTAATGTTTCCTCTTACTTTTGTAAGTCACTTGATGTCATGCTCTGGTTCATGAGAACTGTTAGATAAGTAAATGTCATCTCTGGCATTAGAAAGTCACTTCTGCTGTTTACAAGGCTGGTATCTGGTTGTTTCCAGTGTCTCCTGCTTCACATTATTCTTGTGTACAGCCATTATAGAAGTTTTGAACCTAGAAGAAACCTGCTGCTCAAAGTAGCCTTCTGCCAGCAGAACCAAAATTAAACCAAGATTTACAAATGCAGATTTGTTTAAAAATAGAGTGGTCTCCAATTTTTTTTCCATGGCTGTATGTGTATATATACGCATGCAATTAAATGCTATAGCCAGCCCCAAGCCAGGGGCTGAATCACTGTTTTATATATTATGTAGCCTTTTAATGAAATGCATTTAGTTATAAGCATCATTATTCTTTCATACACTGATGTATGTCCTTACATACCTAACTCACAGATTACCTCGCCTTAACTGGTTTTTAAGTCACATGAAAAACATGACCCAGGGAATATGAAACCCCTCCAATTACTCATACCTACAGCTGGTTAAAAGTTTATACATTCAGGTATGTTTGTAGCAACTTTAATCCTTCCATCCATCTTCTGTTTATATTCCTCAGGGTCACGGGGTGCAACTTTAACTTTACTGTGACATTAATATTAGGTCATCAGTGATTACAAAGAAATTTTATTAAAACTAGGGAATAATTATTTTTTTAAAGGAAGTTATATTTAAATGTATCTACTCTAGTATTCTCAGATGGTGGTGTAGAGGGCAGTGCTGTCGTTCGGTAACCGGAGGGTTGCCAGTTCGAGCCTCTCCTGGGGCCTGTTTCAGGAGGCAGGATTTCTTACTTAGCTGGATAAGTTGTCAGATTTAAGGTAGTCTGGGCTAAATGGACTTCATCTTTGTTTTATATTTACCCCAGACTACCTTAAACCCAACAAGTTATCTAGCTAAGCAAGAAACCCTGCTTTGTGGAACTGGGTCCTGATCCCATCAAAGTGTTCTTGAGCAAGACGCTGAACCACAAATTGCTCCTGGTGTGCAGGTTGGCACCTTGCATGGCAGCCTTCACCACCAGTGTGTGAATGGGTAAATGTGAGGCATAAGTTGTAAAGCGCTTTGAGTATTCGGAAGAGTAGAAAAGCACTATATAAATGCAGTCCATTTACCATTACCATTTACTTCCTACAGAGAATTAATTGGTTACCAACAACAACAAAAAATCATAATACCAATTAATTTTTTAAATAGATAATTCATTTGTTTAATTAAATCAAATTATGAGTGCATGGGTCACATAGCCTACAAAAATGTGACATTTAAAACAGTCTGAAAAATCATTACAGCTTATGTCCAACATGGACAAACTACATCGGATGTCACAAGTGGAAGCTTACTGACAAGGACAGAAGGATACTAAGTGGGATAGCTGCTAAACACCACAAAAGTAAGGCATCAAAAATTGCAACAGAATTGAAACAATTCCTCCATAACCCAGTCTCAACAAAAACTGCAAAAACTTCACATGGCTGGAGTTTATGACAGAGCTGATCATCAGGAACCACTTGTATCCAAGCCCAAGGAACAAAGATACATAACCTGGTGTAATGACCACAAAAGCCGGACCCCTGAGCAACGGAACACAGTAATATGGTCTGATGAGTCATATTTCACACTATTTCCTGTATCCAGGTGGGTTTACAGTTGTAAAAACCCACAATGTCTGTTGCTGACTACTGAACGTGGCGGGCGATCTCTAGTGGTATGGGGAGTCAGGGGCAGCAGGGGAGTTATTAAGTCCTACAATATCCCTGCATGTCTGTATAAGGGCCAAAAAATATGAGGCCAATTCACAGGACCAGGTGCACCTTATGGTGCAAGCACATCCCCCGATACTCCCATACTCCAACATGACAATGCCCACATACACACTGATAAACTCAAGTAGGAGTTAATTAACATTAAAATGTCTTTCATGCTCCCCCAATCACCCAATCTAAACATTATTAAAGGTCTATTGGATGCTCTAGAGCACAGAACATGCAGTAGATGTCCACTGACTTAATTCATCAAAGATAAGTAAACTTTAGTTCTTGAGAAATGGTTCAATATCTCACTACAGTTCAGAACAACATTCAATGAAAGAGGCATGCCTTCAAAGAGACAGGTCTTCAATATTAATATATTTTGGCAACACTTAGAACGGTCATTAACAATGCATTATAGGTACTTTTGTAATACCTTATGAATGCATTATAATGCATTAGAAACATGACTATAGCTATTTATAAAAAGGGATAACACATTATACCCCTGTCACTTATGCATTATGAATGCTCTGTGAAGCTTTTATCTATAATGCAATATAAATACCTTCATAGTGCAATAAAAGCATCCTTAATTCTTATACTTACCACTATAATGCATTATGAAGGTATAGATATGAAATATGAAACATCTCTAAAATTTCTAACAAAAAACTGTAACTATCAAAAATAGCCGTGTGAACTTTTGCACTGCTGTTTATATTATCATTATTTTATTTTTGTTTATTTTTAAGTACATGAAAATTAGGGATTAAATATTGAATCAGCAGTGTACAGGACCAAGTAAACCTGCAAGTACATCTTGTAATCAGGATGTGTAATAGATTAACAGCATTGGGTTCCGGGTGTATAATATATTAACTGATTTTGACCAAGTGATCTTTCCATCTGCCATCTGGCAATGTGTGGAAAACACCAGCACAGATTCTGATGCCTGTACTCAGGCTAATGAACACTCTGCAGAGATTGTGTACTGTTGGGCCTACGAGTTCTCAAGACCCAGGTTCCATTATTTTTGACTCAGTATCTCCGACAGTGAGCAGGAATAACCTGGGGTGCTTACTTCAAACTGGACCCCTGCAGAGCTTCTCGCCTCTGAGCCTCTCCCAGCTCATCTCCTGAACATAAAATCACGTCCGTCTCAGTGTATCTTGGTGTAATACGGTCAGGAAACACACTGCTTCTAAAGTGAAAGTCTCTCTAATTGCTAACTTAATTTTAAATCAGCCCTCATAAAGGATTCTTACGTAAAGATTAAGTACCGAAGGACTGAGCATATGTACATGTCAGATACAGATACAAAATGTGTTGTTTTTTGGATGACTGCTCTGGGTGCTATTTTAGTATATTTGTAAAAATAAATCTTGACCCATTTTCTGACATGTTTACACTTTATTTCTCAGGATATATGAGACGTTGTACTATCAGTATGGATAAAAGAAAAGGATACTGTGTTTTCCCATACTCCAGTGTGTCGTCCCCATCCACATCCAAGTCCACGTCACTGTCAAGATTCTCTTTGGAGTTGTATGCAACAAAACCTATAAAGGACAAATAGGTGAAAGTGATTGGATCAAGTAATACAGTTTCACTTTGCAAAAAAATATGAACATAATTGCTTAAATAATGTTTTTTGAAACCTAATTGAAGTAGTTTTTTATCAAATTATATAACAATCAATCATCTAAAAGACCATCACATATTACACTGCACGACAGTTTTTTTCTGACAAATTTTGCTTCCTGAAAAGTTTTTTCTGATTGTGACAGGTACCTGGTGGGTATGCACAAATATAGTTTTGGTTTTGCTGCATCACGTAGGAACACATAAGAAATAGACGCTTAACTGTTTACTGGCAATAACAGATTTAATCGCGTTTATGATTCTCATACGTTATTAAGTTCAACATAACTATAAATGTTTTGTTCTTGATTTTTGTTTGTATTCAATGTCAGGTGCATGACATTGCAATGTCCAACCGTAGTCAGCAGAAATTTTCACACCTGGTGACAGCAAACACCATTCCTGCAGTCTCAAACCCAGCAATTCTCTCTAACCAGATCATTTAATTCTGACTGTGTTATGAGATGTGGATCAACTGATGAGGGAGGAGGAGTTAAGGAGCATACACTGATTACAGTGCATAAGGAGCATACGCCGATTACAGTGCATAAGGAGCATACGCCGATTACAGTGCATAAGGAGCATA
>JABFDZ020000001.1:26688426-26700713 GCA_019775955.2 Pollimyrus isidori
ATTACAGTGCATAAGGAGCATACGCCGATTACAGTGCATAAGGAGCATACGCCGATTACAGTGCATAAGGAGCATACACTGATTACAGTGTGTTGTCACACCCACCACACGACAAACCACCTCAGGGATGAGAACCATGTGGCAGGTAATACCTCAGCACCACACAAGTCTGAATGGACGGTTTAAAAGGGAGCACCATTCCAAATCCGGATCATTGTCACTGCCAGTTCCCTGTATTGCAGTTTCTTCATTTGGTTTATTTAAGGTCCACCCTGCTGGTGGTTTTGGAATTGGAAGGCTGTCATCATGTGGCGCATGTCTCATTGTTGAAGGAAGATTAGGGTATTCAATTGACTTTTCGTTTTTGGCAGAGAAACCAAACACATTAGTGAAAGAGAAGTAACAATCCGTCACATGGTCTTTCTGTTCTCACCATGTCATCAGGACAGCAAACGGCATTGTCTCTCGAGTGCCTCTGAGCCAGGCTCTCACACAGACAGCACATGTCGCATGACAAATGTGAGGCGCCCATTCCTTGTCTTGATCACCGATTTTACAGCCAAAATACAGATGATATGCTTTCTTCACAAGAGCAGTCATTGAGCATCTCTGAGGCGCAAGCGTATATTCGTCACAAATATAGCAGAATCTATCGTGACTGTTATATGACATTGACGAGACACACCGACCAAAACCAATCATCCTGGAAATGTCTATAGTATCTAGCTTACTTGTTATATTCCTACTGTAGCAATGCTACATTATGAAACAATACATACACACTATCAGCTCTGTATTAACCCAATGAGTAACATCTGTGTATGCAGGCCACTTTTATAGCCTGTTGAGGCAGCGTCAAGCTGGCTCCGGCCTGCTCAGGTATGCCCAGACTGCAAACTTCCAGCCTGGCTTGATTTCATGCCTGGACATTCCCAGGCTGTACAAAACATTGTTGATATGTCGTCTCTTGCAGAAACAAACAGTTTTTACATTAATATAAGAAAAAAACATGACAAAACTAAAGACTTCGAAGGCACGGTACGTCATGGGGAAATTTGGATGTGATTTTTGTGATCGGCAGCAATTTTGGGGTATGGGATCACATTGGGAATGCAAATCAGAAAACTTTAATTATCCTGGACAAATTTGTGATTATCGACTGCACAGTACAATGATAAACAAAAGACAAAAATAGACAATACACAGTACCACGTATAACAATTTCACTAGAACTTTACTTAAAGCAGTACTCATAATGCATAGATACCCTTACAATGCATTATAACGCATTCGTAAAATATTAAAAACACGGCTATGATTATTCATAAAAAGGCACAATATGTTTATTTTGCATGTCATCTATAATGCATAATGAAGGTAAATATAGTGCATTATAATGGTCAGTATAAGCCATCATAATGCATTATAGGATGTTATAATATTTGTTATTTTATAAATCAAGTAACAAATCTTTCAACACACAAATTTACCATGCAGTCAAACTACAAAGGGCCATCTTTGGAGTTTATGCGCTTTTAGAAATAGCATATTGGCCTTTTCTCCATTCTCTATGACCTGCCCACTTCATACTGTTGCAAGTAGAGGAAAGTCATACACAATAACTAAAGCTAGACTCAAACATGTGAATCAACAGCCATCCGCATGGTCATCCAAGAACAAGAGTGACTCACTGTGTACAACAGCAATAGCAAACCATGCAGAAGGCTTATTACAGAAGCGCTCTTAGCTTATCTCCCTCCAACAGCAGCACTATAAAATGCCCTTTCAATGGCTGAAACACAAATAAAATGCATCACAAACGTCAGCCCGTTTACAATAGGACATTTGTTTTTAGTGGTCAAATAAAAGAGACCTATTAAATTTTATGTGATCCCAGGGCCAGTGAGGAACATATGTTCGCAATAACGAGTTAGTATAAATAATCCTACTTGCTGCCCACAGTTCCAGACGATATAACAGCATATTTCAAGAGAATTCTTGAATGCATAACAACTGAAGGTAGCACCACTGAATAGCTAGCAGAGTCATAGCATTTTACGTATTTCTCTACATCTACACTATTTTCCTGTGGTTCCCCAGGGGTTGGAGTATGTGTCCATGCATACTCTACACACTGTGATTCTAGACCCCAGACTGAAATTTTTACAAAATGTTAAAGAAAATAAAACAATATACTGTATGTGATTGTATAAGCACATATATGTACGTACAATATAGATATAAATACCCTATTTATGCATATTCAGCAAAAGCGGGAAGACTGCCCAATCTCCAAAACATGCTGTACGACTCGCCCAAATGTTTTTAAACAAATATGAGCTATTTGGTAATATTATTGTAATATTAACATTACCAACAATATCGATGGTCATTTTAATGTCATTTTCTTTATTTTACAAGAGACCTGTTTACTTGACATACTTTTTGTATGTGGATCTCCGTTTCTAAAGCCAGAAAGTCAAACTTAGGAAAGAAATAGTGATAGAAAAATAAAACCAATTTTGGCTCACAATTGATTTTCCTTCTTGTTCCGTCATTTCCTTGTCTGATAAAACCAACTGTCTACTTGAAAATTCCACATGGATTCAATTTATATAAGAACTATAAATATCTTTTAACTTTAAAAAATATCGAGTTTCAGAATTGACTGAATTTCTGGTCAATTAAATTCATTAGAGGACAACAAATGACAGGACAGTGAAGGTAACAATATTACATCTTTCATGAAAAGAAAAATGTTATACCTGTATGACAATTGAGGGTTCCAGCCATGAAATTCATTTGACAGGAATGATGGGTAATTTATTATTTGCCCTGTTAAAAATATAATAGCTTTGCAGCATGTGTCATCAGCTAATGTCACATACTTACATATATATTATAGATAGCTTGTCAAGATTAGAGAAATACATAACACAGATTTAATTTAATTTAATGTGCACAATATACATTCAGTTCTAATCATGATGTGTATATATAATGAATTTTCTAAAAAATATATATAATAGAGGGATTATAGTTTTTTTATGTGATGTAATTACATGTATTGCTTTACTTTAACTTTTGAGTTTAATTTTTATAAGTAATCCTGAGATTCGATTATGAATACCCTCTTCTGCTCGCTTCTTATTTCAGAAGTAAAAAGGATTCCTCATTTTCTGGCGCACTGTCACTTTCATGGAACACACAACATGTACCACTATTTACATTTATTTCCCGGGTTAATTGACGCATTTTCAGAAAAGCAGTTATTAAAAATTATTTTTCCAGAAATGTCTGTGGAAGTGCTAATGCACCATATCAACGCTTTATACTTTCTGTTTATTATATTTAAATAACTAGCTAACTGACAGTTACCCATTCCACAAACCCTGAATTAAATAGCATTTGGATTTACATAACAATACCATTCAAGACAAATTATAGCACATATTAAATAAATGAAAAGGTAAAATATAAAATTAATGCATCCATAAATTCTATGCATCATGGATGTTTTCTCCACAAGTCTAGAAGTACTTAGATTGGTTTTACGCAAGTTGAAACTATACTGTATTAGATTGTATTTGTTCAATCTACGAATATCATAATACAAGAAATACAATCCACTGTTCAGCTGTGAAACATAACAAAAAGTCTGACACCAGTTTTGCGAACCTGCATGAATGACTCCCAAATGTGATCATAAATCATAATAATAATGGCAGCGTTAAACGGCACAATGTTTTGCTCTGCCATATATTTATTGCATAAATGGAATACTGAAGTCACATACCTATTCTTCATAACAGAATCCTGTTCAAATGTAATATAGCCTGACCAAATAGTGATTTCATTGGACTTCAGAATTAGACTGATCAAAGTTTATAAGACTAGAAAAGATTGCAAAAGGACTCGCAGTGAATTGGGCCTCCATAAATCCACAATCTGGCAGATTACAGTTTACAAACTAAAAAAAAAACAAATTGCTAGTGAGTGTTCTACAGAGATCTGAACAAGAACCAAAGAATCCTCAACCAAGAGAAACAATGAACCATAGGCTGACATCTAATGACAGGCATCTGTTGCACTTGATTACATCTCTGAAAGGATCAGTCCCGGCCTTCTGCCACCTCCCTGTTTGGGTAGCTGGTGTCACTGGCCATCCCATTCTGCGTGTCTCCCCCTGCCCCATTTTACACTCTTCACACTCCCAAATGTGTTGCCCTAGCTACTTGCCATGCAGCTGAATGTGTTGAGTCTGCAGCCAAGAGCTGTGTTCCTACAAACGTGGGTTTGAGGCTGGCCAGAAGCCAGATGCAGCTATGGCTGTGTCCAGATTCAGAGAATCAAAGGCGACATTTGAAGACCGAATGCAGCATGACAATGCTGTCCCATTACAAAGCCTCCTTCAAATGCAGTTTAGAAATGCATCTTCTTTTTAATGAATGCAACATATCCCAAGATGCACTGCAAAGAGGTAAAGTGGGCGTGTCCCAGCGAGGTGATACGAGCAGCGCTTCATGACTCAAAGGTAAGGACAGGAATAGCTGGTAATGGCCAGGCCATCCCATTCAACAGCGCTTTCCATTAGACCTTCGCAGAACACGGCCTGTAAAGGCTATGCCTTTTTAGACTGCGTCCTTCAGAGGATGTAGTCCCTGAATTCGGACACAGCTAATGTTGGACATTTTGAGTTATTTTCCCCCTCGTTAATCTTCTTGTGTTTATGCATTTCAGTATTGGTCCTTGTTTTTGGTTTTAGTTCTTAGTCATCGCCTCTCATATGTAGTTTTGTTCTGATTCACCCATGATTCTAGTCTCTCCTAGTGTCTGAGGTCCTTGATGTTTGTTAATTACTCTTACATGGTGTTTCAGGATATACCTCTAAATCTTCGTTCCAGCACTGAAGGGACCCGTAACCTCTTCTGCCTGCACCACTCGTATTCCTCTAAGTGAGTATGATTCTCTCCAGAGATATGTGTGGATTCATCTTCACTTCTGCTAACACACTCCTTCTGTGGGGTGAAAAACACACTTAATTCAGAAGTAAGGGGTGGTCAGCCATTAAACATGAGACACGTCCATATTTTTTATGACAGACATGTAATACAACATTACAGTTTATAAGCATGCAACTAAAACCTTTATTAATAAATTATTTCTTTCAACAAATCAATCAAGCTCTCAAATTAAAATAAAACTGTAAGTTTCCTTAAGAGTTTATATTGTAGGTACAGTATCTGTTCTACATCATCTTAGTACAAAATACCTTTCAATATAAAAAAAATGGCAACCCCTTCTGCCTAGAATTAATTTTTACTGCACTTGAATGGTTCTAAGACAGCCATATTGCTTTGTTTTTTAGCCTCTCAATTCTTAGGATTCAGATTTACTGACTCAAAGAAACACATTTTATGATACACATACTTGCTTTTTAGTAGCTACATTGCAGTGTCCTGATAGACACCCTTATCGGTTTAAAAAGGCTACTTTTCATTAGGTGAATTACTACATTTATCCTTTGATTTACCCGTCATACCCAAATCTTTGCAAATTTTTGATCGCTCTGTCTCTGTGTGCAAAATGCATTCAGTTTTTGTATGCTGGAATCTATATTTTTACATGTTGATCAAGATGAGCATTAACTCCAGTATAGAGCCCCGAGGAACACTAAATATGTCCATTCAGCTTGACAGTTACCAGTGAATGCTGTAGACGTACCTGCCCCTCTTCGGACCTCTGGCGCTTCATCTTCCCTATGCGGGCTGTACAACAAGACACAAACATTCAGAAAGGATCCGCCTGAACCATCTCGCGATAAGCAGTTACTTCACCTGTGAATCTTTGCTAAAATAAACAATCCATATGGGGTACCAGTGGAATAGCAGGGGTCAAATATAGGACACTATAATGATAAATGAAATACTGAGATCTTTAATCCAACCTGAGCAGCAAACAATGCTTGATATATGCTTCTGAAAGAATTACTTGCTCCAGAAGATTTTCATAGACTGCATTCACATCGTTATTTAATTAATATGTTTAGCAGATGGTTTTAATCAATGCAATGTATAATTGAGAGAGAGGGTCAGCCAGTCTCTAGAGCAATTGGGGTTAAGGGCCTTGCAGAAGGGCTCAGCAGTGACATCACTCTTCCGGTCATGGGATTTCGTGCTGACCACGATCACATGTGCAGAGCCACCTACTCACCCCCACTGTCCCTTTCGCTGGCATTACCGACAGTCACGATTTTACAGTGCTATGGCATTGCTGAGAAGAACGAGCAATAACATCCAAACTTTGTAGGATGCTCCAATTTCTGACATTTAAAACACAAAACTCATTCTCTATAGCTCCACTCAAGTGCAAGTTATTATTATAAATTATTATTATGTGGTTATTATTATATTATAAAAGAATAACAGATTCATATATTAACTGTCAAAGTGGCATTTATTATATGTACTATTTATCTTATCAATGGTCTGACTGTTTTGACTCAGTTACATGTATGTCAGAGAGCCAGACAGTTTTGTATGTTGCTATATTTCATACTTACTACAGCAATTAAGATATAAATATAATAATAATATAAATACATTTTCAAAAACAAGAACATTTGTAAGCTACATACCGTGTAAACGTGTTTGTCTGTTTGCCCTCACTCGTAAGAATGTCTGTGAAAAGAAAAAATAAAGCACACAAAAGAATTGGTTTTTAAGACTTACATATTAATTACTATAATTCCTTTAATTCCTAAGAACTATATTATGGATATGGCCACAATACTATACACATCCTTTCTTAGATCTCTTATGTGTTAATGCTTCATTATAAAAGATGCAAGTGCACTCAAATAGCCCACAGTGTGTGCACCATGTGACGGATCAGCAGCTTATGCAGAATATTCCCTTGCCTTGTGCTTCCTAAGACAGGCTCCAAACTCACCTTTCAATTTGAATAACTATTACATTAAATAATAAATAATAGTTTGTCCCCATTGTAATGATGGGCTTGATATAGAAGCTACAGTAGTTTTATTGTAATTCACAATACTGGGGCAAAGTGAGATTGTGTGAATTACCTCAATTAGGCCATCAGTACTTTCTAATCATAATGGATTATACAAGTCAGAAAAAGCACGCTGGATTCTGTGGCACCAGCAAAACTTTGCATGTATATTAGGAAAATAAATGGGGGGGGGGGGTATTTCTTTGGAGGGGCAGGGTCAAAAGGATAAGTCCTTCTATTCAATCCATCCATTATCTGTAACTGCTTCTCCTATTCAGGGTCTCGGGGGGTCCACGGCCTATCATGTCAGATACGGGTGCAAGGTAGGGAATAACCCAGGATTGGGTGCTAACACATCAAAGGGGCCCCTCGATTAACCTATAAATAGTCAATATCTAGATAAGCTAAGTTATAGAACAAATTACGCATTTGTGTGCTGTCTGGAAATGATGGGGACTTGAGTTAGAGACTCAACCTCAAGGCAAACTCAGACTCGACTTGGATTTGGACTTGGATCTTGGGATTAATTAACAATAGACAATGAACAAAACAAGACTATAACACATTTAGGTACCATTACGTGCCTTAAGTCATCGCTTTTTGGATACGTAGACCCGAAGCATGTAAAAAGAATGAATGTGCTCTGGCCAATAAGGATGCTGAAAAAGCATAAATAATGATATTGTCTTTTTGAATACCATTGGTAGTTAGTGCGATAATAAAGACACTATTCAAACAGCATCATAAATAACATTAGCCCAACAAACACACAGCAAGGTTTATTGAGTCAGTGGAGCATGCCATAAGCTACTCTTCTGGTATCATCATGGAAGAGATAAGTGGTCCCTCAGAGGAAAGTCTGCTAGAAAAACAAGTCGGTGAGGAAAGCAACAGCTCAGCAGCCGCAATGTCTCTTAAAAACTGAGATGCTATGGATAAGGAAGGCAAAAAAGATGGTGGTGGTGTGGAAGGACTTTTTGCAGTTTAAAGTCTGACACACAACAGACTGGTGCTATGTACTATAAACTCTGCTGAAAACTTGTGCCAACTAAAATAGGAAATACTGCGAACTTATTTCACCACCTGAAGCATTGCCATTCTGCGCAACATCGCATTGTAAGTGCTTACAGTCACAAACACTAGCAGTTAAGATTTCAACTTTCAAGGTGAAAAAGTACGGGACAAATCAGCCCCAGTACTGGTTAAAAATGGAACCATTTTATTTTTGATTACAGGATGGGTGACAACTGTACCAGCAACGTCAAACCCATTCCCTGGAATGAGCAGTGAGGCAGTCAGACAAAAGACCCGGCAACAAACCATACTGTCTGTGTTTTCTACTGTCATGCTGTACGACAGATTTTTTTTCGTATGACTTATTTATTAAATTGAGATTTCAGTTTTCAGTCCATTCAGTCACATTTTCCCTGTTCTGATTGTGTTTAAGGGCAATGTTATGGCATTTTTAAGCAGAAATAGAGTCTTGAAATAAAGAAATTATGATTTTAATTGTATTCTGAAAATAATCAACTGATATGAAACAAATTATCTTTATAAAATATTTTCCATATTGTCCAGCCCTAGTGAGGGGATCTGCTTCGGGACTGAAGAATACAGTTTGAGTCTAGAGTGGTTTTCTACTACTAAATTCTACTACTGTTCACTCTTGAACTCTGAATTCGGCATAATTTTTCAGCCAATTTTACAGGTATGCTATATACTTTAGTACAGTACATTTAGCACAAGGACTGGATGCAGGCTGCAAAAGCTGTTTGTTGAAACACCTGAGTTATGGTACTTTTGCCCTGAGTAGACAACATTAATTCAATGGTTGTGTTATCTTCTTAATTATTCGAACTAAAGTATCAAGTAGGCTTATTTAAATGATTGGAGGTATGTACTCTAATTTCACTAAAACAATTTTCAAGCAAACCTAGAAATGCAATTGCATCTAAAGAATATAAAGAGAAGTTACATGACTTGGACTTGAGCTGAAAGACTCGAGATTTGACTGGTGACAATCTCTGCTGTCTAGTTCACCTACAGTATCTGTCTACATCATGAAGGTGCCCAATAAGTAATCCTGTTCTTTCTTCCAAATCTCTCACGTACAGTATCTGTTTGCCATTATAATGGACCAAATAAAGCCTTGTCTAGTTGGTACTTGTATACATACCTGGTATCTGTCAGACTGGTGAATGTACTCAGAACAGTGCAGCGATGAGGGAGACTCCTCCTCTCTTTTGATATGAAGGGATAAAACGAGAGACTGCAGACACAAATTGAAGATGAAGACAGTGTCCTGTTATTTGTATATGCTTTAATTTTCTTCAATAGTTTTCCTCCCCGACTGCCCGAGATATAAACTTCACATTTTACCATGTAAACTTCTGGCCCTTCAATTGAATTGCTGCCAGTTTTGTGGATGTGGAACTTAAATAAAGCACATGGTCATACCAGTCACAGAATTTGCCTGCATGGATGAAAGCTTGCATGCAAAGATGGCTTCAGTTTCCAACATGGGTGAGCCAGAATTAATTTAGACCTCATGGTTTCACATAATGGGAGTTCTATAAAACTAAAGTTGTGACAATTTTAAACTTTGTTACAGTTACTTCATATTTTCCTGAATAAAGAGAGACAACTTCTCCAAAATGGGGCCCATTCCCCTCCATTGTTATTTCTTTGAGAGAGATTAGGAATGACCATTGTCGTATGACCACAAGTTCTACAGAAGAATTCTTCATTACCTTAGGTGTGCCGCGAGTCATGCCGTCCTTGTTGGCTGTAAGCTTGCTGGAATAAGGAGGGAGAAACAGAGAAACTTTTTAAAGGGTTGTGAGGGTAAATTACATAATTATTTCTACTTATATACCAGCTGGCTATGTAATGCGAGACATGCTTGAGGGGGAAATTGCTTCAAACTGCAGATTTCAACGCCAGTCCTAATAACCAGGTTGTGGATTGGATGCAGTATCAGCCGTTTTATCAATATGGGGCTGAACCGGTCCATCCCAAAAAGGACATCCAAATTCTGTACCTCTGCTACTAACTGGGCATTTTCCTACGAGTTCTGCCTTACTCAGAAACTGTGGGTCTGATCACAAATGCATTATTTTCCTAATATACATTTGTGGCTGATTTAAAAAAAAAAAAACAATCCTATCCAGCAACTCACTGACAAAGAACAAAAAGTTAAGCATTGGGATAATATCACTGCAACCAATTATACACACATTGGACATACCATATAATTATTTCAAAATTGTATATTTTTTGGGTTTCTGGAAATAATATAAGCATGTTGTAACTTTTAACATCCATGTGATCTAAGATTGGGAAACATCGTTACACTCTCGTCATGGAATAATGTACTGTTCTGTGATAAAATAGGTCCAAAGAGATCTTAATGAAAGTTGATGTGGAATGATCTGGTTGAAGCTCACATCAGCTCAATGTGCATGACTCTACATCCCAGATATGCTTCATGGCCTCTATTGGTGATTGCTACTGGTCCAGCTTGATGGACTTCAGAACCTACAATTCCAACAAGCCTCGTGACCTTGAATGACTGTTCAATGGCTGTTGTCAGGGTGATTTAGATGTAGATAGGACTCCTTTATAATACCACCTTTGGCCCTGAAATTCCAGCTCGCAAACAGCCAGTTGAAAGGAGTTTCTCCTGCCAGGTGTGCATTGTGTACTACTCAAAGGTGATTCCAGACCCTGCTTACAGGGTCTCCATTTTCTTCTCTCATCTCGCCAAACAGAATTTTTCTAAAGCCATTTAGCAATTTGAACCATATTTCCATATACATAACCCTAACCCCCCCGCCCCCCCTGTACATAGTACATTGCATTCTGAGCTCCTCGTAGGATAAAATTCTAGAACCACCCAGACATATTTTTTGGACTGTCCTGTTACTGTTACTTTTCTCAAAGGATGTTTGTGGAAAATTGGCCATGTAATAATTCAATTAAGGTAAACTTGGCACTGTAAGGGACATCTTAAATGAACAACAAAGGAAGAATTTTATTTTCATAACAATGCAAACCGACCTGTTCCTTCTGCATGCTTATGACATGCCATATGCCATAATCTGTCTGAATTTCTTTTATGAATGCAACATGAGAAAAACTAGAGTATGACTAAATATTAGCAAAATTTGCAATTTAATTATTTTATAGATTTATCCCAGAAACATATGAGCTGTTATCTTTCTCAGTGGTTTTTGGGACAAAGTGATTGCAGTTACTGTACTTCCCCTCTAAGGTTGAAAATGAACTGCTCCAGCGCTAATATTTTTTGTAAGCAACAACTCCAAGATTTCATTATAACACCAATTACTCTTTCATTATATGCACCAGCCCCCATATCTTTAAATATCACTAACATTTTCAATAAGAACTACAGCCGGTTAGAAGCATTAGCCATTAGCCAAGTGAAATGACTCAGTACTGTACCTGAGGTGCAGATGGCTCAGCTGATCCATCTCCTGCACCATGTGCTGCTGCATCTCACCAGGCCGAAGAATGACTTGGCATATGGGGCAGACAGGTGCTTGGTTGTCATAAAGGGAAGCCTTCTTCTTGACTAAGAGAATATAAAGAGGAGGGGAAATTGTCACCATGTTTTGTGATCCATACACAGGCCAGAACTATGCTAAAACAGTCACTGTCCAGAACAAGCATGTTCGTTATTGACTTTATCGACACATTTATACAGGTTGAAAGTGAAGCTTGGGGTCTGATCCATTTGAATAATGTCCTTGGAGAATTACAGGGGGTGAAGGGGCTTGCCCAAGCGCTTAATGGACATATGACTGTTCTTGTGAAGAACAAACCCATTTCGACACCCTTCGATTCACAGGCACCGAAGCCTAAACCACTGAGGCAAACAAAAACATTATTGTTCAATTTCTACAATTTTTTGAGAATGAGAGTGCGTTATGACTCTATGGGAGGTCAGACTATCATGAGAGATGAGCTTTTATTGTGTCTGAAATACTTTGTATGTAAAATACTCTTAATCATTATGGAAATGGATCATTATGGTGCCACAGGATATGGTATTCCAAGCGAATTTATCAACAGAATTTCTACAGCAACACACCTTCACCCAGAGGAGAGATAACATCAACCATTCTTCTCGTAGGTCTGGCTCCTGGAGTCTGTAGCTACATTTAAAGGTTTATGTACACCAGGGGTGTCCAACTCCGGTCCTGGAGAGCTACCGTCCAGTCGGTTTTCTATCATACCCGGCTTCTGATGAG
>JABFDZ020000001.1:26724425-26736321 GCA_019775955.2 Pollimyrus isidori
TGGCCCCCCATCCAGGGTTGTTCCCTGCCTCGTGCCCGTTGCTTCCGGGATAGGCTCCGGACCCCACGCGACCCAGTACGGATAAGCGGTTTGGATAATGGATGGATGGATGGATGGATGGAAAGTGTTTTGGCTGCTTTGCCCAAGTACAATATTTGCTTATTTGGGCAAAAAAAAGCCTAAGATTGTGCTGAGTAATAACTGTGATTGTGTTAGATTGTCTTTGTGTGTGCTTTTTCTGAAGCCAGCTACTAAAAGAAGACTTCCGCTTACATGGCGACAATTTCCCATGTAATATTCATCTAATAAAAGGAATTGTAACCAGTAATTGTAATCCTGAAATGTTATTCATACTGATTCCCAGTAGTATTGAGAACCTTGATAGTATTGTGGTTAGTATCCCACTTGTCATTCGGCAGACTGGGCTTCGATTCTCTAGCTGGGAGGGGCTGTGATCAAAAATATCTGCTGAAACAATAACTGAAATGAGACATTCTCTGATACAAAGCTGCAATTTTTATCTTTGACGTCATTATATCAGTTTACTTTTCACACATTTATTATTCTACATTCCCGGTATTTCTGTGTGGTGTCACAAACATATTGCTTCATTCTATACTCACCAGCATTATTATTAATAGATCATTTACATATTGCCTTAATGGAAGACAAGACATTTGAGATCTAACTCACAACTGAAATATGATTTAACTATGAAATTGTACGTAGTTTCACAAAAAAACACAATATCTATTATGCCCTTACCTCACTTGTTTAAGAAGTAAAAACTAAATGGTATAAGACCACCTAAAGGGAACTAAACAAAAAGTTATGAACCACAGGCTTTGGGGTTGCATCATGCCATCTTTTAAGCTCTTCTGACCAGCAGGTGACTGTAGTGGATGTCCAAAGCTTTGAGAAATTAACCACTTTTCAACACAACTGGCTGGAAAACTTCAATGCTACGGGAAGATTCATGTGGCCATTACTAGTAAATTGGAAGAGATATTCGTGAGAAAATTTACTATGTAATGCAGTACAGTTCTAACTTCAAATCAGAAGGGTGTTAATTCTAAAAACCCACACATGTGGTTTCAAGCAGGTGAATCACAGTAACTTAACAATGTTCGACTTATAACCAACATTACATAATGGGAACTAAAAAAGCAAAAACTGGTGTAATTCAATTAAATTAAATTCAATTAAATTCAATTCACAATGGAGTTTGTCCACTTAACCTGGGTGTGTTGTGATACAGTTTAACATAACAAAGAGAAAATAATAGAAAAACTGGGAAATGGAAAGACAGAGAAATAAGAGAGCCAGATGACAATGGAGGAGAGGACACAAAACTCCTAAGTAGGAAGAAAATAATTTTGGGCACCAAGGTCAACTGCCGCCCCATGCAGTGATGCAGTCATCCAGTGATGTAATACACTTGTGTCCCCTTGATAAGTTTTACCGAATTACACATTTTTCTGTTTGGGGGGGGCGAGTGAACATTATGCATACCATGTTTTTGTGCCAGTCATCTTAGCTAAACACAATGGAAACGATAACAATCAAAGGAGAAGACAGCTAACTTTAACAAAAACATGACATAACAAACGAAAACTGATGACTCACGACAAGTGACAGTATGAAGAAAGATATGACGAGCAGACTGACCTTTTCCAAATGTTACATGTCAGCGGGATTTGGTCTCACTCTATGACAAAATGTCAAGAATATTAAATGCTTAGTCCTCGATATGCAGTATAACTAAACTGGTGCACACTTGCATCCCATCCAGGGTGTCCCCTGCCCTGCATTCTGTGTTTCCTGGCACAATTTCCAAACTCAATGGGACCAAACATGCCCAAATACATTTTTAATTATTATATAAAATTATGAATACATGAAATAATAGGATGGGTCCAGGTAGTTGGAGGTAAAAGAACATCCCAAAAAGTCTTTTCATTGTCAGTTTTGCCTTCAGTTCCTCTATTGACAGATTGACACAGGCACACCATCAATAACCCACCCTGTAATATGACAGGGTAGCTAGATTATTCCCGGTTTTAAACAGACTGATGCTTACACTGAAAAATCCTGCTGTAATTTTTAACCAATAGGGAACTAATGCAGTGGTGAGGTCAATTCTGGTTAGATGTATTTAGCTGACCTGCATCTGGGTTCACACAGATGTTGCACCTGTGTATCTGTATTAGCACTTGATTTATCATGCAATAGCGTTCTTATGTCAAACAATTATTTCAATTAGGATTACCAAATGAGGTAGACCGTGAAACAGGATGGGTGGCTTCAGGATTAAAAAAAAATTAAAAGCAGACGAGACTGAAGAGGAACCAAAACAAAGGCAGTGTGGCTGGACACCGATAATATGGTCACTACAACAAACCTAAAAACTAAGCACCAACTATGGAAGTTCCATTAACCCATGAACCCAAGAGCATGACATCAGCTAACCAGGACCATCCTGAACTGTGAACCCAAAACAAAATGCCAGCATGCAATTCCACAAAACCAGTGACAATGCCAGCACCTCAGGAGTAAAATAAAAAACTAAAATGGATAATGATTAAGCAGCACATAATGCTTATGGCTGTTTAAATAAGATTAATAGCTAACTACCACTAGCTCAGAGCAAAATCACACAGACTAGACCCAATTATCTACTCCAATGCAATTAATGTTCTACCAGTGCAAAACAGGACTAACAAAAAGTGAACTGAAGACCATAAGAAAATACTAAATACAAACAAAAACTAATGAAAATTGCAATGCCTCTGCAATCCTTCAGGCTGGGTCCTGTGACTGTTATTCAATGCACAGTTGTGGTGTAATACTACAGCTCCAAACAATGTGTGTGTGTTTTTATTTTACTTGCAGTGCTTTACTGTAAGCATAAGCTTATATGCATATTATCCTTCCACTTAGAGAATGAACAAAGAAAGCAGCAGAAATAACTGATAAAAGCGAGATTGCATTCCAGTTTAGTGGCGAGGAAAACAGTGAACTGCATGTAAGGAGAATGAGAGGGCAGAGACAGGTATTACCAGTATAAGACAGAGTGGAAAGCGCATTACCAAACCAATGTCTGGCAGAGTGATGTCACCTTTGGGCCCTTGAGCAAGACCCTTAACCCCAGTTGCTCCAGGGTGCTGGATGCTGGCTGCCCTGGCGTCTGACACCAACACCTGCTCTCAGGTGCACAGCATGTATCTTGTGACAGGTGTGTATATGTAACATGAGAAAAGTACCCATATTCCTGACAAGGATGAATACAGTGTCATTGTTTGATTCTATTCTATAATACTTTTCATTCATTAATAATGCATTATATGTAAGGTATCCCTTGTGAAAAAATAGTGCACTAAAGTATTTACTGAAAAACTACACTTGGCACAAATAATAAACTTTCAGAAAAGTCTATTAAGTGTGTTAAATCCCTAAAAATGCACTAAAGTGTATTTGATTACAGACATACTGTACTTTTATTCAAGTGTGCTTCAGTATACTTAATTATGTTTAAATGCAAAAACTATTTTCTGAAAGTAGTATAATGTCAGTGTATTAAAACAAATGTGTGTAAAGAGAACTTCTAGTGATCAAATCACACTGTTAATACACTTTAGTGCACTATTTTTTTCACAAAGGATGCTCATAATGTTGTTTTTAGCAAGAACCGAAATCCCAAGACAACCTTATAACGAATATTCCCAAGATGATGAAACACTGTAATGTAACTTTCTCTCGTATCTGTAACGTGCTTTTGGTTGCTTTTTCTGTTATATATTATTCATGTAAAGTTTGTTGAAATATTCTTATAATCATCTCTGCATTAATTTACTGTGTAATCATAATGTGCACCATAGAGGTAAGTTAGTACCCTGCGGGATACAGAGCAAACAGGAAACATGCAAACAGTAACGCCCGTCAGCAGGCTTCACCGGAAACACAAAGTGGAAGAAAATCACAAACCTGCCCCTGCACCGACAGTTAGTTACTGTAGTAGTACCAGTGTAATATCTCCAGCTCCAGAAGGCGGACCTGCTATCATACAATATCAGAAACTGCAATCAGCTCCTTTTGGCTGTAACCAAAGTTGACTAGTCAAGATGAAATGTCTGGTACAGCTGATCCTGGCTTGTGTGCTCTTCTCTGAAGGTACCGTGTCGCTTGCATTAATATTTACGTAAAACTGAGTAAGTAGCACCATATATAATCATAGATATTTGTTATCAGTAGGGCCTTATTCATCATTCTGGAAATTAGCTGGCTCTGAGCAGCAGTGAAAGGAAAGCAGGTGTAAATAGGTTCACTCAACAAAAATTTAAATTTAAAAAACGGTGGTCTTAGAGTTATTTTCATTGATTACTTCTCAACAGATATGTTAATTGGCTGCTGAAGAGCATTATCATTGTTTCCATTGAATTTCAGCATCAAATCATTTCATGACTGTGAATATTACTTGTGTTGTCTTTTAGCATATGCACTCAAGTGCTATGAATGTACAGGTGAGGAATCATGCAATGGGACTGAAAAATCTTGCCCATCTTCAGATTACAGATGTGGACGAGCAAACTACTTTGCGAGTAAGGGGGAGATGTGAAAACTTGAATTATATCATTTTTTAAGTGTACGGTATATATGAACAGATCTGAATTATGTACAGTTATTGTCTTCTATTGCGTACGTATTGGCAGAGAAATACTTTTTGGTTATTTACAGTATTTTTAGACTACAATGATGAAAGAAAACATACAATAAACAATAAATTGAAAATACAAAGGTATGTTTTCACATTTGTCAAAATGTTTTTTTTTCATTCTAGATGAGGGAGGTACACTTCATAGATTTATGCACTCAAAGGCCTGCATGGAACCTAGTCAATGTTCCTCTGGTTCTGTAAGCTTTGGTACTGGAGGTTTTGTGTACCACCCCGAGTGCTGCGACAGTAACCTATGCAATGGTGAAGACCTCAATGGTAATTATGAGGAACTGCATCTGCCAGAAGCAGCGACCATCTCACACGTACTCAGGACTAGGGACCAAAAACTTTAATTGGACGTTCCTCAAATTAGTAACTCCAGCAAGAGTATGAGAGCAAACAAGTAACTCCAGCAAGAGTAAGATAATGTGGGGAGCATCACACACATACACACGTACACACACACACACACACGCTCCTCCTTAGTCGACATCAATACCTTTGTGGCTCAAATGTTGTACAACCACTTTGTATATCTCTTCTTTATTACAGTATCTATCAGAAACCGCTCAATGAATGGACTGAAGTGTTTTGCTTGTTTAGATAATGTGTGCACAACTTCTGTTGACTGTCTGGAAAATGAACATTTTTGCATGTCAGCTACAGGTAAAAATTCTACTCCACGTATTTCTTAAATTTTGCCATAAACTCGCATAATTAGTTATGTTAAATAAATAATGTGATAATTCATTGATTTGCCAAACATGGTATGGTAGTGGTCCAGTCAAAATACATGTGGGTATAATGGATGGTTCCTGCAAATACTGGGGTAACTTTACAAATTACAAATTTAGGACTTCAGGCTTTGAAATGGCTATAGTCATATCACTTAAACATAAGTCACTCAACATTTGTTGACTCCCCAAGACTTCTGTGTATTGTGTATATGTTATATTAATATGTTTCTAACATGTAATATGGTTTAGGGTCTAATGAATATGACAGCTAAAATCTATTATACTGTTCTGGGCTGTATTTATATTTTTGTGGGCAGCTACCTAAAATAATAATAATAAGAAGAATAATGCATTTTATTTTTAGGTGCCTTTCTAGACACTCCATGACACCATACAGTGAATGCAAAGAACAACATAAATAATAAAACCGCAAACACACTCATTTCTGTATTGCACAAACAGAGTTTTACATAACTGATGCATTTTAATCAGCTCTGGCATAAAAATCAAATTCTGTTTCTAACAGAAATTACATTTCTCTTATTGTTTAAGCAAATATTTTCAGATTATCACACCACATCAAGGGATGTGTGTCTGAGAGCCTCTGCCCATCCAGGGACGTTAAAATCCACATGGGCCCTTTGTTGGGCATAAGCATGAAATGCTGCAAAGGGGATCTGTGCAACAGCGGCCGGCGCACGGAACAGCGCCTCCCCCCGGCCCTGCTGGCGTTGCTCACCTCCATCGCCCTCCTCCGCTGAATCAGCACAACGCCTCCTCTCCCTCCCTTTGCTTTCCCTGCCACACCCCCACCTGAATCAAACTCTGTGTCACAGCACAGCTTGTTTCCTGTTCAGCAGAGGAATGGATTCGCTCACATCGTGGCACACTGTACATATTCCCTTTTCTGTCTATAATATAATGGATTCAACAAATAATAAATTTCAGAAGGCGTGTGTGATTAGTGTGTGTGTGCCTGTGATGGGTTGGTGCCCCATTCTGGGTTATTCCCTGTTACGTGCCTGTTGTTTCAGGGATAGGATGAATGAATGCATGAAGTTTTTTCTTGTTTGTTCAGCTGTGTAGATTGTACATAGACGCACCAATTATCTGTCCATTCACTTCCATTCTATTAATTCCATTAAAAAATTGAGTATTTTCTAATGGAAATGTATACACTGGTAAATCAGATGCAAGAATGCAAGTTTTACAAAGTAAATCTTAATAAACTGACTTTTGACTTTTTTACATTATCTTAAGATATGTGCCCAGTTCATTTCAATGAGCACACCACAGTTTATTGTCGATTCATTCTGTAGATATCACTCTGATTGTATAAACTGAATGAGATATTTATGAGAAAGCTTGCTGTGTAATTCAATGCAGTTGACACTTCAGATAATGTTGCTCTCTGGGTAAATGATTTATTTGATATACGGTATGTCAAAATGTATTATGGTGGAGTAGCCATAATAATACATAAGGATTAAAGTTATTAAAGTGATGACTAAGGCCATTCTTACAGGCTGAGAATGACATGCTTATAAAATATGTTTACATATTTGAAGTATAGATATGGCGTAATTCATCCGCAGCTCTGGTCTCTAAACTCTCTGCTGTGATCACACAAATGAAAACAGAACCAGAAATACATTATTTGTTTCAGAAGAATTCTTAATTCTCTCATGAGTTCTCATTTCCCCCATTCCAGTTAAAACCAGTTCTTAAATAAATATTGAAACAATAGATCCCTGTGAGGATTATGATGGAGAGCTTTGTGTGCCCTAACCATCGATAGAACTATTTTGTCTGGAGCTTGAGCCAGAAGGCATCCCTTAGGCCAACAGGTCTATGACAACAGGCCAAACAAGCTATGATGCAAAAAAGTTCCCCAGTAAAAGGTACTGAGAAGAATGAGTTTACCAATCTCACAGAAAGACTATTGGGACAAACACTTGGAGCCAAACCTAGAAGTGAAACTTGCTTTCCATTGAACCTGGCCGAACTCAACCCAAAATTGCTACATGGAGCCATCTCATGGGGTCAGCACTAGTGAGATATAAAGCTAGGGTCAGGTGCACTGCTCTTTGGCAGCAGGCATGACTGGGAAGGACCCAGGCAGAAAAAACCTTGGCACTGGACTCTGGCTATGCTATCGTAGAATGCTACCTGTCGGTAGGGAAGGGACATTCCTTCCATGCATGAAGCTGGCTCTTAAGTGACAGTCCTCAGGTGGGTGCGCGTAGCAGTCCCCTGGTTGAGGGCTGTGCAATTTTTCTTGGTGGAAAAGAAGTCTGTAAAATGGTTATAGGGGGTCCATAGAAATGTATTGTAAATTGAATATTAATATTATTATCCATCTTTAAGCAATGTTAAAAAATAGCCAAAAATAATCATGCTCCTTGGTCTGACCAAAAAATATTTAAGGGTGACCCTCCTGGCTGAGAAACGTTGGGCCAGAAGACCTCACCAGAATGAAAGAGAGTTAAATAAAAGTGTCCTGGCATGTAATGATAAATCGTGAAACGGTTAAAAATCGATGTAAACGTATGATTTTTATTGACGTGGAAAATGAATCGCTACTTTAGAAGTATTTCATGGTACCTTAACAAAAAAAACTGGTGTAATATAACACTTGATCTCACGGCTTGAGTTCAACATCAGATGTCACTGCATATTCATGTCAACATTGCATGTCAGTCTTTGGTTTAGGCCGAACGCACGATGGCAAGCGAATTTGATATTGAGGACACACCACCTTGTTCCCGTGGCTCCGGCCCCCCACAACTCCAATTGGGATTAAGCAGTTTCAGAAAATGGATAGATGGGCACAGCGCCCGATCTTAAATCGGAGGTGTGGTAGCATTTTAGCTGTCCAATGATCACAAATGAAAATGGCAAGAAAAGCACAGACAAGACAAAAACTGCATGCAAACATTGTAAAAGACTGATAACATACAAATAGCACAATGAACACGCTTCAGCATGTCCACCGGCATCACAGTGAGCTGTGCGAAGATTATTAAAAGGGCAAACCCTGCTAAAAAGATGCACATGCAAGCCTTAGTTTTTTTTTTATTTGATTTTCTTTAATTTACCTACAGTATTTTCATTTTTTAAAAACAGTATTTTATTCAATTTCAGTTGCACTGTTAAGAAGAGGACACATTTTGCATTGTTTAGAAAGATAAATAAAGGAATATTTTTGAATAAATTTGTCTGTTCCTCATTCTACTAAAAAATCGTGAGAAAATCGTATCGTGAACTCTCGTGAATCGTGAATAGTATTGAAACGTGAATCGTATTGAATCGTGAGTTGAGTGTACTGTTACGTCCCTACTACCAACAGAATCTGGGGTTCCAATTCCATGGTTATGTAGAGAAGGATGGAAATACTTGGTGGGCTGCAACTGGGAAGAATCACTTCCTAGATCAAACCTTGAGTCTTACAGGATTTCTGTGCAAGTCTTGGATTGTATACATTCAAAACCAATGTGTCCATGGCACCAGAGCATTCTAAGCCAAAGGTAAACCTGTAACTGTGTGTTTCGTACAGCGGCAGAAGTATCACCTGATCCCCACTTTGTGGTGAGACGGGTTTAGCACAGGGAGTCAGATGGAACAGGATGACCCAGACCAGCAACCAGGAATTGCTGAGAATGTCTAGCTGAACATTGGCACAAGGTAGATTCAACTCACACCCCCAGAAAAAAAAAAAACCTGGATACCCGTGGTGAGGGAAGGTGTCAAGCTGGAGAAGGAGGCCTGCAGGGGCATGCTCCACCAAAGGCAGTTACAGAGGTGAAAGCTTGTTTATGGGGAGATTTTAGAGAGACCGTCTGATGTGATCCACTGAGAATAGCGCCTGTCTGCTGAACTGCCCACATGCCTCCTCCATGCCCCTGCCCACCGATGTTGTCCTGCCATCTTCCTGAATTTACATTATATAAACTTGTACTGCCTAGTGCTGACCAGAGGATGGGCTTCCTCTGGAGTCTGATGCATTCCAAGGTTTCCTGGTTTCTCTGTGGTTGTTTTTGCTTGCCATAGTCGCTTCAGGCTTACTCCCTGGGGACCTCAAGCCCAGGACTCTGTAAAGTGCTTTGCAATAATGTTCCTTGTTAAAAGCACCATATAACTAAAATGGAACTGAACTGAATTTAATTGAAGTGAATTATGGGGGAGGTTTGTGAAACTACTACACGGCACCTTGTTGATGAGTTTTTTTACAGAGTTTAAAAGGGGTAAATACCTGTCCTTATTAAACATTTCAGCTGCAATATAACACTCTGTATATGACTACATGGTATTTCATGGATTATTTTACTGCATAATAATCAACCCATTATTCTGTTGAAACTACTCTGGTGAGAAACTCTGCAAGTGGATTCTTTACAGTGACATAGAAAGAGTATTGTTGACTGTGAAAGCAGTATTCAGGAAAGGCTATGGAACAAGAGAGGTCATTGCTGAATCACAATGGATTAAAAAAAGAAAGAAAAACAGGAATTACCAGAATGCCACAGCAATTCTCAGGGTGGCCAGCAGAGGGTTGCAGTCCTAATAAATTTATTCATTCATTTGCCAAAAGGTTTCCAAATGATCAAGTCTGGTTTGCTCCTGTTTGTGTCTCAGTGAGTTCACCCATGTCCTCTTCTATTCCCCATGTAAGCTCTCCTTGTTCTTTGCTTGGTCTTGAATCAGTCTAGATGGAATCAGCTCTCAAGTTCCTCTAGCGCTTTGTGAATTTTGATACCTTTTTGTCATCTGTATCATTTGAGCTATCCTAACAAGTGTTGTGTGAAAATTTTTGTAGGTTACTTATCTTTCTGTGTTGCCTTTCTGCAATTGTTCTCAGCGTAGAACAGTATCACAATCAGCAGATTCTGGTAAAGACCCTTATGGGTTACTGTAACACAGATAGTGTTCTTTATTGATTTCAGCAGATTGTGTTCATCAAACACCATTGTCATTATGAAATGTCTACAAAGGACAACAGTCTGAACTGGAAAAAGAATGTAAAAATCTGACTAGTTCCAGGTAAAGGGGTTAGGCATACTATCACCAAACAGTACCTATTCAGTTTGCATGCAGAACAAATAGTGTGAGATGCTGCACTGGAGGAAGACAATTGTGAATTCAAGATTGGTCGTAGAAAAAACAACATCCTTTGATATGCTGATGAAATCATACTTGGGACAAAAAAAAGAAATATCAGATATCAGATATTATCAAAGTGATATCAGAAATATCAGAGTGATATCAGAAATATCAGACTGATATCAGAAATATCAGAATGAAAAAATGGGGCTGCAACAAAATGTAAAGAAATTAAGATTATAAAAGGCTTTGGATCCTGGGAACTATCATCCATAATAGTTTGAGGTCACAACAGAATCTCCCCATTACAACAAAAGGGACCACTAGTCAGAATTCAGCACCAGTGTTGTGGACAGCTGGTCCCTTGGTCTGCCCTTAACCATTGACAGCAGCTAGGTTCCAACCCTTGCTTAGGAATTCACCACCTAGTGGCCATTAATGATTTAACAACACAGAAGGAATCTGCTTTTAAAAGGCCATGCCTTATGCCTGTGTTTCACAACCCAACTCTCAGGGAACCCCAGACAGTTCACATTTTTGCTCCCTCCCAGCTCTCAGCCAATCAGCAACACCAAATACTTGGTATAGGTGCGTTGGGAGCTGAGAGGAGGCAAAAACGTGGACTGTCCAGGATTCCCCGAGAACTGGGTTGCGAAACACCCCTTTATTCAAGAGAATACAAACATAACTGATCTTGTTCTCCACAAGTCCATTTAATTTTCTTTCATGACATAGTGGACATTAGAGTTTTAGTTTAATTTCTGATCTTTTTAAACCTGCCATTTTCATTATTTTCATTGGTTGTTGTGGGAGCGTTTTCATTAACGATAATAACCTTGACCTGGATTGAAGCTCTACAAAAAAAGGCAACAGTTTGTTGATCAAGCAGAATGCTTACAACAGCAGCTAAAGTGGCTTTGTATGCTGCCCAATGTTTTGGCGGAGATCCAGGTTGCCAGGACACAAGGCTATTCAGCAGGCAGCATATGTTCTCCCAGAGACTTCAGGTTTTTCTTGGGAAGACGCCACAGTCTCTGCTGTCACGTGTGCCAGTGGTGTACAATAGATATTCCTTTTCTGGGTTTTCTGATAAGTCGTGCCAACACGTTTGTAAAATGGCTATTTATACCCGACTAAGAAATTAAGCAGAAAAGTACATCTCAAAAATTAGGTATATAAATTCGTTGATATGGATAAATACAATCATTGGTTTCGTTTTCACTGTGGCCTATAATCACATAAGTATCAAACCCGTTTTTTCCTCCCACCCCCTTTCGGGCTGACATGTTTTGAGATGTTTAGTC
Source organism: Pollimyrus isidori (assembly GCA_019775955.2). Classification (NCBI taxonomy): domain Eukaryota; kingdom Metazoa; phylum Chordata; class Actinopteri; order Osteoglossiformes; family Mormyridae; genus Pollimyrus; species Pollimyrus isidori. The sequence goes on from JABFDZ020000001.1 coordinate 26,736,281, forward strand.
GGTGGGGGGGGGGGGGGGGGGGGGGGGGGGGGGGGGGGGGG
>JABFDZ020000001.1:26749490-26771637 GCA_019775955.2 Pollimyrus isidori
GTAGGAGGTCCTGTGAGTGACTGTGAGATATCTGTAGGAGGTCCTGTGAGTGACTGTGAGATATCCGTAGGAGGTCCTGTGAGTGACTGTGAGATATCCGTAAGAGGTCCTGTGAGTGACTGTGAGATATCCGTAGGAGGTCCTGTGAGTGACTGTGAGATATCCGTAGGAGGTCCTGTGAGTGACTGTGAGATATCCGTAGGAGGTGAATCGCCTTGCATCATACAGACGCCTCACATTCAGCGGCCTTCTGGGTTCATTCCACACATCTGCACGGAGGAGCTCAAAATTTTGGACTTGCTCAAGCGTTTACTTCAAGTACTTGTTTTATAGCTTTTTTGTTACTTTTAGGTGGCCGCAATGCATTTCTGTAAACGTGAAGTTCAATTTCCCTAGATAACAAAATAAACTGCATTCTTAGCTTCCCTTGTGATGTTTGCATGTGCCTATAGACATGCGCCTATTTATCAGAATGCCTGTCCTTTGGTAAATTCTAACATTATCGATTACCCATTACCTTAAAATCACTAAAGAGCCTGATCTGTTTCTCTTCAGAGCTACGTATCTGGCTTGCTGGTTACATTGTTATTTACATCCAGCTGGCTATGCGGTTATGTTCTCTCTGTGTCCACGTCAAACATGAAACATTACCAACAAATCATGTTCTACTGAAAAAATATATCAATTTAAGAGCATATATTTTCTGAATAATAGCATTATTCAATACTAAATAATGATGAAAAAAAATATTCAAGAAATGTTATATATTAATTTTTGAGCCAGCTAAAGTGTCAGGTATGTGGTAATATGCTGAGTTCATCAAACCCCATTAAATAATAGTTTTCCCTGATACAGTTTGCATACTTCAACTACTTACTCTTTGTTTCTGACACCTGTCCTGCCCCGCTCATCCGCTCCTACCATGTGCCATGCCCCCTCATCTACACCCTGTGGATTCCCTGTGTTTAACAGCTGTTTCTCATTGTGGTTATTTAGTCCAATGTATTTAAATCTGCGTTTGGTATGCGTTCCCCAGTCTGCCCATTAACATTGTAATATTGTGGTGTTCTCCTGAGTTTGTGAGACAATAAATCCCTCATTCCTCGATTTCACTTTTCCCTGTTCCTGCTTTCCCGGTTCGTGCCTGCTGCCTACTCCTGCACACAGCACACCAATGTAAATATTTATAGAACATCATTTAATATTTTTCTTCCATGTTCTGCTTATCCAACACAGAGTCACAGTGAACCTGAATATTATCCTAGGAAGCACAAGGAAGGGAATAGATGTCGATCACAGGGCACAAGCAATCACTACGGGCAATGTCAGGACACTAAATGGCTTGTGGCATCACAAGAAAACTGCTGTAACTCCCAACACAGAGTGCGGGTGGGATTCAAACTCACAACCATTGGGTTATGAGGAAACACTGCCACCCAGTGAGCCACTAGAGACTAAAAGCATTTTACATCATGATAAATGCCACAAACGTCGGATCAGGATAAGACATTGTAAGAAGGATGCTTAGATTATGGTACATGAGTATGTACTGTAAAACTCTAGCTCAGTGTTACACACTTCTTTTAAGTAGCAGATCCTCATCACTGGCCTTCAGGGCAAATTATGAGGTGGTGAAGGATGACCTCAATCTCAGACAGTGGTAACACTGAAACTCAGAGAAAGACCAAAATATCATCACTCTCATCTACTGTATTGTCCTTTGACAGGCTCGTATACTTTGAGGCTCTAATCAAGAATGATCTAGCCCAAGAACAGAAAGTCTAAGACAAAATAAAAAGATATATTCCTTGTGTTTGTTTGACTCCCTTACCCTGTCTCCTGTCTGTAGTGTTGCTGCCCTTCTCATCCCTGTTAAATTATGCATCACGCATCCCTCAGTATGCATGATTAAGTTTTAATTTTAGCAAATTGCCCATGGACAGTAAATCACATGGCTGCTGGGTTATTTATCTGAACAAAAGACACCTCATTACATCACTAATTGATGCAGGTGGGGGGTTGGGTCTGCTGTGGTTTGGACACCCTCCTTGTCTTGCCCTTTGAAACTAGGACCTTGACTTCCCTCACGACACTCTGCTCTATCCTCCCACTGGGAACATCCAGGGAACTTTATCCTTTTATACCTACCGTGTTATTCAGACTGTAAAGTGAAACTTGTGTAAATACCACAGTGGCTATTGTAATTGTGTTTAATATTCATTAAGGGTTCAGTATTTGTAGCCATAGTAATGTGAATCCAGGGAGTATCTGAGAAAGTGTGCATGCACTGTGGGTTGATCATTTGAACAATGTTGGGATAGTGTCCGTTCTTTTTGAAGAAAGAACCTCCAAACTTATTTGCCCTGTAGAACATTTCTTTTCACTGTTGGGGATTCGCCATAAACACTGTCCACTAATTATGTCATTTTCTTAGCATGCCAATAACACATATCCATCTGTTTTCTATATACAATTGTCCTATTCAGGGTGACAGGGGTCTGGAGCCTATCCCAGCAGGGCAGGGAACAATCAAGTATGGTATACACTCGTATTCACACCTATGGGGAGTTTGGCAAATGCAATTCATCTTAGCATGTCTTTGGACTTTGTTGGGGAAAGTGGAGAACCTGGATGAAACCCCACAATGATACAGGGAGAACATGCAAACTCCATACATGTAGAGCCAATGCTTGGACTTAAACCCTCACTCCTAGAGTCATGCAGGAACAGTGTGAACCACTGTACCACAACCTCCCCCACCAAAAAAGCATGCAAAGTGATGCAAAAAAAAATGTTTAATTATAAAACTCCTTGGATTTAAAATCCAGTGCTAGATCACTTCCACCTTCACTAATGCATCCCACAACAAAATCATCACAAGCAACAAAACAAATCAATGTTTGGCATTTTTAGCTATTCTTAGAATATTAGACATATAACAAATGGGTGTGAATATATATTTATCAGGGAACATTCTTCTGGGAATGTATGTATCTTGCACAATTTTGGACAGTTGTTCGGAGAGAATAGAATCATTGTGACATTTTTTCAGAGGTCATCGTGTTGGATAAGCCATGGACTTAGAAAAGACAAAATGGAAAAAAAAGCAATTTAGTTTATTCAACGGTTGATAGGGCTAAAAGGAGGCTTGAGCGAGCTTGTTGCTATGTATAAATATCCTACACATGGGATAACACACTGCTTTTCTTAAGGTAACCCTGAAAAAGATGGAAATGGCATAAAGATAGTGGAAATCCTTAAAAAGCGACTGATAACCAGCTTTTTCCTATGATACAAAAGTGCGTGTAGCTGGCATCTACTGCTAAATCTTCTGAGGAACTGCTTGCTTGTGCACATGTGTGATATCCCCAGGCAAAACAGGAAGATGTGTTTTATGTTTAAAAAGGATCACACCCGATGTCACGCATTATCTGCCACATGGATAAGTCAATCTCCTCTTTCGTTTTGAAAAGTGCTGTGAAAACATCAAAACACACACAGACACAGACACACACACACACACACACTGCTCTCCAGCATGAAGAAACAGCTCCCAAACATTTCCTATTCCTATCCCAAGATTTTTCTGGTTGTTTTTTTCCCTGTTCCTGTTGGCAGAACTGTTCGCAATGTCTTCCCAAATATTCCGATAATGTTTGCATCTCAGGAGTGTGACGCCACTCCAAACCCTTCGTCGTGTTTTCCTTTCCCTGTAAGTACTCCAGTTTGTGTTTAAGATGTGTTTGCGTCTCGCTGAAATATCAGGCCTCATTCCAGATTCCGTTTCCTTGCTGACTCTGGGACATGTACTTTGAATCCAGGCTTCCTCACACCCTGTGACACTGACTGCACCATTTCCACAAAGCCCCTCTAATAAATACAGCCCTGTGCTTAACAACTGTAATACGTTTCCCCAAAATGCCAAATAGTAGTATTTGTCAACGCAACCTTCAGGATTTGTTTAGAGGAGTCCCAGTTTGCTCTAAGAATAAAAGTAAAAATCTGGCATTCGCCGGATTCGCTTGTCTAATTAAATAATCCAAGCCATAAGAAGTAAATTACATTTCATGGATTGTTAAGGTAACCTTTTTTATAATTCACTGAAAAGGATTTTTTGCCATTCACAATTTTTACTTTTTTGAAAATAGTAAGTAATAAAGACTGAGTATGCATTTAAATTTACAGAATGATTTGAAGTTCAATGTCATACTGCATAATTTGCAATATGTGAGTCATTTTTCTGTGTTCTCATCCATAACTCCATGGCCAGGGTCCCGAGGGCGGTGGGGGGCGAAAGACCAGGAACCAATCCTAAGCATCAAAAGCCACAAGGCTGTGCTACATCCTGGACGGGACGTGTCTATATTGATTTACTGACATATGTATTTTAAGTAGGGGGGGCATATTTTTCAGACTGAAATTTGCTTTGGCCTTGACTCCTGCGTTTGAAGCCCCACTGGAGGAATGCAGCGTGCTGCTCATAAGGGGAATTCAACGTGCTCTGACACTTTCACGGGACGCGTTTGATAATATTTCACACGTTTCCGTTTCGGTTATGATCTGATGACTGGAACGGCGATCGTCATAGGCTATTTAAAAAAGCACACAGCACTATACAAGTTTGGCACATGGGGGGGGGGGGGGGCTGAGGGGGGCTGAAAACAGCCCCCATTAACCTGAAATTTTGAAAATGCCCCCCTTTTACAATTAAGTGCCCATTTTTGATAACCAATGATCACAATTCAGCCACCCACCACCCCCCCAAAAAAAACAAACACACACACACACACACAAACATAACCACGTATGTTATAAAAATAAGAGAGACTTAGGAGAATAAATGACAGAAATATATTTCCCTAGAACCCTAGAACAGCAGTTCTTTTTACTGAAGCATGATTTTAACCAATTTGACAGCAGACAGATATGAAAATAGACATTTAGGTGAAACTGTCAAAAGGCTATACATCATCTTAATTTGTCAGCACCATTAATAAATTTCATTCGATGAATTGTGATCTATAACAAAACAAACAAATTACATAGTTTATGAACTCCCACATTTTCTGAAACATTCACAAGGGTTCAGAAAAATATCCGTATTTGACATTTTTCTTGTCACTACTTCTTTGAAAGTCATAGGAACAATGGTGAAAATAGTGCATATCATTTTTTTTATTGTGTTTAGAGGTACGTAGCAGAAGCAATATTTTTTTGTTAATGCATTTGTACCATCAGGCGGATGGCACGGATCTGCCATGGACTCCAGCAGTAAGACACGCTGCTGTCCTTCAGCTTCATTATCTGCCCGGATGTTACCACAAAGGCAAAAAACCCCAAGACAACGACACCTCTCTGGCTGCGCTGCGGCCAGCCGTCCTTCCTGAGGCCTGTCCCCTTCACTGTAGCCCCAAATAACCACGCACACCTGTCTCAGCTGCAGGGCTCGCAGATCACCATGGCAAGACCCTTCCCGGCTACGAGTAAAGCTGCGTCGATACGCTGTTCAGATAAAGATACGAATGCTAAAGCTGAGAAATGCGCTCTTTTGCGTAAGGTATTTCCCTGTACAGTCTCTCGGCATACAGGCAGCTATTTACAGATGTCTACGCGGCCAACACACAAAAAATGATTGACATTACTATTACATTGTTAGAAAAGAAAAGCATGTTCTTACACTCCCATATTATATAGAAGGAAAACGTGAAATGCCGTCTGAAGGAAAATGTGATGTTAGATACATTTTCATCTCCGAAGAATATTGTACTATTATAATTATTTTTGAACTGTTTAAAGGCATGCTTAAAGCACACATTATATTAGCAAAGAGTTTGAAGCAGCTAAGGAATAAAAAGGTAGTACTAAGTTGAGGTAAAATTTGAAGAGCTTTTAACATACTCAACACAATAATCAGTCACTTCTGATTATGCTGGGATCTCTTTGGGAAGACAGTGGGGACGGTGGTGGTGTAGATCTAATTGTGGGTGCTAGGGGCCATTAAATGCACAGCTGTTACTGTTCTTAGTTGTCTGGTTAGGGTGCATTGGCTGATGAGGTCAGTCATTGACCCTGTGACAGATATTGAATTTAAATATGAGACCACTGCAGAGCAAAAAAAATGCCTGATTAAAATGCAAGATTGAATCAATATTTGCGCTGACAGATAGATTACAAAGGCAAATAGATGATGCATAGTGCTAAATAATGAATGGTGGTGTAAGAATTTGGTCAGAGAGAGATGTGGAGACAGAAGAAAGGGCCCACAATTAACAGTGCGTCAAGAGAGCAGACACACCGTATGTCTGAAAAACAGTCAAGTTGTATAATTATTATTATTATTACTATACTACAAACACTATATGTGCCAATATTTGTAATTATTGAAAGATTTTCACAATTCATTATGCATTCATCTCAAGGATTCAAATAAACATTTATTAATAAATAATAATTAGCAAATGTAATTCGTTGTTACTCTATACTAAATGTAAATACGAAGAAACAAAAAAAATGTTTTATTGTTTCAAAATCATTTCAAATCCTTTATTAACCAGGACTATAACTCACACTTCATTTCCTCTACATTTATGGCAGAACGCAGCATAAAATGTAACTTTTATTTCTGATTTAGCAGACACTTCTGTCCAGTTTTCATTTAAGATTCATGCGGAAAATCTTAGTGTTTGAAAGGACTAGTGTTACTTATTTAAAGCAAACCGAATGTAGATTTTTTAAATTTTAAGCTGCTTGTCACAGAAGACCACTTCTCCAAATTGCAAGAAGATTAGATTAGAGCCGGTCAGAGTAGCATGGATGGATATATCTGATCTGCAAGGTAGACAGAGTGTTCGCAAGCTGCTCACTCCCAAATCTCATCTTCACATGTGCTTCACATGTAAGCGATGGCCATTTGTTAGCTCGTCTTAAAGGCAACGGATCAAAAAGTGGGTTTAAAAGGAGAATTAATGGGCTGAGATTGAGCCATGCCCTTTCACAGCCTGGGCCTATGGGAGGAGAACTCTGCCACATTCTTTAGGGCTAATTTCAATGGCTTTGGACTTTAAATCTTGCAAGATTGCAAGAAAGAGCATATACAAGTGCTGTCTGGTACTTGCCAGGCTGCAAGACACTGCAAAATAAAAGTTAAATATAATATACTGTATATGTTTGTGTTTGAGTGTATTATAGAATATATATTGGTCTAAAATGATATGCATTTAGTATATCAATGGAATTCTATTGGCTACGTAATCAATCCACCACCCCTAAGAACCACAAAATCTGCATGGAGTCTCCCCAGAAAGTTTTATTGTAGAGAGTATAACCTTGGCTTTGTGTCTTTGATGAAATTCGGACCTAGGGGAAAATAATTGAGCAAACATGGTTATTTGTAATATAGAGTAATATGAGATATAGTTTACATTTTTCTTTTTTTCTTCAGTTGTGAATTTCATTTAAAACTTCTTAAACCCATTTCAATAAATAAAAGCTTAGCTAGCGGATGGAGGACAACCTCAAAGAACACAGTCTGCAAAAACAAATCTAACAGCCAGCCTTTACTCAGTTTGTTCCAACTATCACATACACTCTTCTGACAGTAGAACAGCAACATCCTGATGGAAACATATTGGTGTCTCTCAGTCGAGAGCTGTTAATTGGTCCCTTGTAAATGTTACTAACCCTTTTCATGTGTACATGCTTAAAATTTTAGTGATTTTGACTTTCATTCCAAAGTAATCAGTACTGGAATATTGTGATTATTATTATTATTATTAGTCTTCTGCCTCGAGCCCGTTGCTTCCGGGATAGGCTCCGGACCCCCCACGACCCAGTAAGGATAAGCAGTTTGGAAAATGGATGGATGGATGGATTACTCTTATGCTTGTTGTTGTTTTAAATGTGTCATTGGACTGTGGGGGATTCAACAATTCCTCAACCATTACTGCTCTATTTTCTCTATAATGTATCCAAGGACCTGCATAAACAGACACGGTACTCTCTGTTCAGTTATAGTCCTGGTCTCACTACAAGAGTTCCCAAAGTTTTCAAAGATTTTCGAAAAAACAAACATCCCTTGTACCATATGCTCTGTAAGAAAGTAAATGTTTAAACAGATGTTGGAGCGATGTTCTTTTAAATTGGTACTGCTTAAGACTGCCTTTCACTAATAAATCTGCTGGTAAAGATCAACAAACACGGCGAAAAGACACAAATTAAGGAAAAGCTGGAGAAACTCATGGTTGGATAGAGGCAGCAAGAAATGAGACCGGGAACAGGATTAAAAAAATAATCTTACTTAGAACACGTTTCAGTAGACAGATTTAAAATAACTGTGATTCACAACAAAAAAAGGACAAACAGACAGATCTAGCCGCACATCTGAGGCCAAAAACCCTGCGCTATTAGCAAGAGACAAGCAAATAATCAGTCTTGAGCAGACGCACACTCTTTAAAGGGAAATTTACAAGCAGTCAACCAGTTTGAAGATTGTCTCATAAGAAACAGTGCCAGGGGTCCATATTATGTTGTCTGATTTCAGTTCCCAATGAAGAAAGCTGGGTATTACATTTTAAATTAAATGCCATTGTCTCAGCCTTCCTTTTAGTCATTTCTTTTACTTGGTCAGTGTTGTTCTTTTTCTCTATCTGATATAAGACATTGACAGGATTGCACTTATTTTGACAACTGCAGAAAATTCATTTTCAGAAGGGATGCGTCATGTAGGTTGAACATAACAAGAGTACAGTCAACCTTTCCACATCAGGGGGGTTAGGGGTGCAGGCGCCCCTGCCATGAGGAGAAACCACATCAAATTTTTTGGTTCCCTTGGCAAGCGGTGCAAAGCAAAGTAGAAAAATATGAGAAACGCGAGATACAAAGATCACTGTGAGATCACTGCAAGATCACTGCAAGATCACTGCAAGATATTGTACTGGGAGAGACCGCTGTAAACATATTTGGTTTCCTCAAAACCAGCCCTGTACATATTTTATGCATTTTATGAATTTTAAGAATTACTGAACACTATGAGATTTGTCTGAGAATATCAAAAAACTCCTAAAACTCCTAAGAAAAGGTCCATTTAATTTCTTATGTCAACCCCATAATATACCAAAATCGCAATGGGAAAGTCTCGATGCAGACGGCTCTACTGCAGTAGTTAGAGATCATCCATCAGTTAGACAGGTATACAAAAATGTAATATAAACATGGAATGCAAATACGGGCTGAAAATGGTTGTCTTTGGTTTAATGACTAAATAAGAAGTGTGACCAACTGATACTTACCATGTTCATGTTTACTTTTTGCACAAAAAAAAAAATCTATTAAAATATGTCGGTAATGTGAAATCTATGAAAATGTGTCCGTAGTGTACCTGAATTTACATAGAGGTGTGTCCACAGAATTGGAGAATTGAAAAAAAAAAATGTGAAGGAGAGAGCTGGACACTAGTGTATGACGTAAGCAACTGAAACAATAAAGTCCTCTTTGGTTAGGACTTCACCTAAGAAATGATGAGGCTTTTGATGTGAATAACTTATGAATTTCAGTCATCAATCATATCGTTTCATACTGGAATACTTCAGGGGTTACAGCTCCCGGATGGGGCTGCATGTTGCTCAGTGGGTTATGACCCCATGCCAGTGATTAGAAGGTCGTGGTTCAAACTCTGTGGTTGGTGGAGAGATTTCACTTTTGGTCCCTTTAGAGAGGCCTTTGACTTTGCTTGCTACATGGATTAGCTTATCCGGCTCTCTTAAATGTCTATTTTGGTAAAAGTGTCTGCTAAATAAATGTAATGTAAATGTAACAATAGAATAACAAAGGGAGAACACTCACGTTGCTCACTGCAGTCCTCTGGGCTGGACGATGTTTCGCGGTCAGACAACTGGCCCGAAATGGAAAATATTTTCTTTCTGGTTTCTTCTGCGGCCTTCAGGGAGCCTGGTGAGCTAGACGGTACCTGACCAGCTAAAAAGTCATATTCTTTCCCTTCTGAATCTGTGTAGTACAAGAGGGCCGAGGTCTCCGCTTCCAAGCATCCCTTCAGACGCTTGGCTGGCGTGAAGGCGGACTGGTATCCCAAGCCGTCACGCTCTTCTGGGGAGGGTGCGAAGGGCCGGAAGGCACCCACTGCACCGTGACTGAGCATGCCTATGGGTGAGCAGTCAACAGCAGCTGGGGCAAACTGAGGATGCAGGTGCAGGAGCGAGGGTGGGAAATCCCGGGCTGGAAAACTACTAGATACTGCGGCTTGTCGATTATACATAGAAGCAAAGGTATAGGAGCCATTAGCAAAGGGAATATGCGCATCCTTGTCCATAGAGACAGGGGCACCAAAGGGCCGGGGGTGTGGGCAGGGAATAGAAGAATCACGGCCGGCCTCAGCCGTGGATGCCAGCACCATGAGGGCTGGCGAGGCTAACGGGCTTGGCAGGTAGGAGGACCGCTCCATTTTGAAAGTACCGCGGTGTAGGTCCATTTGGGCTTATTGCTGAGAGAAGAAGGTACCCAAGTGAAGGGCTGGTGATTAGGGGCTCTGTGGAAACAGTGCACAGGGCAAGAGAAAAAACAAAGACTCAGGAATAGTTGGCACGGAAACTGCTTACTGTCGGGTCATTTTCAGTCAGGTACCTGCCAAGAGAAAAACTTGGCTTAGCACAGCTTTGGAAATCAATAAGATTTGAGGACTTAAAAAAAAAAAATCTCTTATTCTGAAACCATAATAGCCACTTATAAAGTAATATGAATGAGGCAGTACATCAGCACTCACAGTACTGAAAATCAGCACTCACAGTACTGAAAATGCACTACTTAATCTTGCTACAAGGAATTCAATGAAAGGTTTTCAATGAAAAAAACAAATCCTCAAAAAAAAAGTTGAATGTAAAAAAATGACAAAAAAGAAAATATATTCTTTGTGGCTACTTTATTATATTATCTTTTACAGGTATATCTACGTAGTGCCAGGTAGAACTCCTTTCGGCTTCCTGAACAGCTTAGATGGTTGATGAGTTGTTCATTCAGATGTGTCTTTCTGCATGCCACTGTTGTACTGAGATGATATTTCTGCACTAGTGGCCTTCCTGTTAGCTTTAACGAGTCTGGCCATTCTCCTCTGACCTCCTTCATTGACAAGGTGTATTCCGGCACAGAACTGACACAGACTGGATTTTTTTATTGCATCATTTTCTAGACACTAGTGTATGGAAAAACCAGGGAAGTGACTGTTACTGAGATGCTGGAATGAACATTTATGGCACCAGCAATCACACCATGTTCAAAATCACATGCATATTTCTCATTCTGAAAGCCGAACAAGAACTAAACCCCGTGACTGAATGTCTGTATGCCTGAATGTCAGTTACAGGCTTAGAGCCACATGATTAGATGTTTTGAGGGGTAGGCTGTTCATGTTAATGATCAGGGGCACCTAGTAAAGTGGTCACTGAGTGTAGATCAGTTTTAATAACATGTTTGCTTTACTACAAAAATGAGTTCAAAAAATAAAATAATTGCACAGTATATCCTACACTGCTTTTGGTGGTAACCATAAATAGTGAAATATCTGTTTCTGTAGGTTCCTGTCTGAGAAAGCATAACGTTTAATAACATTAGAGTAAGAAAATGCTGCATTATATTAATTATGGTATATTGTTAATTAATACATTTTATTCTGTTCCTGAAAAGTCTTTTTCATTACATGTCAGCAAGGAATGCCAGATTCAGTGGAACCTGACAGATGCCAATATCTCATTATATTTAAATCATTTTCGAAAACAATTTTAATTTAATAAATCTGTTTTCCGGGCGGCGTGGAGTTGCAGTGGTTAGCACTGTTGCCTCACACCTCTGGGACCCGGGTTCCGGTCTCCGCCTGGGTCACATGTGTGTATCTATCTATCTATGTGTGTCCATCTTGACTGTCTGACTATTATTAATGTTATATCATTAAATTAGAATAACCTAATATACAGCAAGTGTTACTAGATGTTGACGTCAGCACATTTCTATATACAGATGCTCCTGTACTTACAAACTTTCAACTCACGAACTTTCAGACATATGAACAAACTGAGGACTATAAGTCCAAATTGCGTTCACTGGGGTCCCGTTTCCAGTCCTCAAATTACTTTTCTGTGTGCCAATTTCAGGTAGTATGTCTTCTGGCCACTATTCCCGCTGCATAGCGTGCAAACTCCCCACGTCCTAGTTCTTTGCTTTTTTCTTCAGAATAGTAGGAATATTACATATGTACCGATACAGAATAACTAGGGGAGTACTGGCACCTGTTTTGTGCCCACGTCACGCACTGTACATTGTGATCATTTTATTGTAATTCAACAAAATCAAATTTCATCCATTGTATTAAACATCCTAATTGGAAGTTGGATAAATAGTCCAGGGTGTCCTTGTGCTGTCATTCTCTATTCAATAACAATTAAATGACAATTGTTAGCTATCTGGGTGAACAAGACAGATTCCCTTGTGATATGACAGTCACATTTTTAAGACAATTTTCGGTTAAATTTATCCTTGTAATACAGCAAATTGCATCAAACATATGCATATTTAAAGAGCAATATAAATTACTTACTACTTTTGCCAATTTTTTCCTAATGCATAGAAGATGATAATAAATATTTATAATAAATAGATGGTGCAACTTGTTATATTGTTAGAATTAAATATATTTTTAAACTAAATATAAACTCTGCACTTACTTTCCAAATACATAAATGTGCATAATAGTGCTTTACATACAGTAGTTCCATGGCAGCAAAACTCACTCAAACTCAAAAGTCAGTATGACAACAGGCTATGTTTGTGATAATAGGCTTATGCAATGTATTTGATGAGTTTTATATGACTCATGATGAAAAAGTGGTCAACAACAGAACATTAATTTGATTGTTAAAAGAATATAGTGATTATCTTGTAAGTATAAATGTTGGCACAGGCCAATTTTAACCAGGGTAGTGCATAATATGATTGCAGTGTATGCTGCACGAAGTAAACAAATGATATCCATTACTATTAGATACTTCCAAGTAGAATGTTGAGTCATGCTACCATATAGAGATTATTAATTGCAAACTTTCCGTCTTCGGTCCAGGCATTTAGGCTTCCCAAAGGAATCTTCACTTTTGCAACAATTTAGTTGATCTGTTTTGCTGGACGTAAACTTCCACTTTTTACCTTTTTACTTTTACAAGCATCATCACTTTTCCATGGGTCTCCTCATAAGATGCCCAAAATAAGCTTCACTTTGGTCATTTGTGCTTCAAGTGACAGTTTAATTAAAGAACTACCTACTTGTTCATTTTCCTTGTGGTTCATGGCATTCTGAAAATTCACAATAGATCAATGCCTTTCCCGTCCTGCTTCTTTATTGTCAGTCTCATTAAGAGTCACAGAAAATTACAATTAATTATTTTTTTCACGCTGTTCTTTAACTTTTTAAGTGTTGCCCGATTTCTTCAGCTGTCTGCTATAAGTGTGATGTCGTCAGTATATCAGAGGTGGTTGTTTCATATTTGACATTCACAATTTTGGTTATTCCCGAGTTGACCATGAAAAGTAAATAATTTGGGAGCTTTCCAAAAGATTGCAAAAACTCACAGATCATGCCAAAGGACAAAACAATACTGAAATTGATTGGGATCACATAAAATCATCTAAAACATAAATATTAGTAATATTAATAATAAATGTCTTGGCTTGTGTAGACCACGCATCTTTGTCTTAGCAGCTAGCCTTACTCTTGTATTAGCTGTCTTGGTGACCATGTAACCGTGTTTTACTCATGGTAACTTTTAAAAATTTCAGTGCCATTAATTTTACATTTTTAAAAATGAGCACTCTCATTGTGTATTGCAGTAACTTAGTACATACAGGGCCATAATGTAAATGCTTTGCATATTAAATAAAAGATCTCCATAGAAAATGACAAAGTAATCTGACATGCAAAGTGTACAGTACAGTACTGTTTGCTTAGCAATTAGTAGGAAATAGACTATTATATTATCGTTCAGGTTACCCAACAGTTTTGGGTTATGGTCAGAAGAGCCCAAGTATTATTTGCAAATTTTCACAATTGGGGGTATCTAACTCCTCTCACCTCCGCATATCTGAAGGGGGCACTGTATTTCTTTGGAGATCCCTTCTAACCTTGTGCCTTGCCTGTTTGGCATTGATCTCAGAGCTAATGTGACCTACAGTTACTTTTTCCACGTGTTTGGCCTCATTAAATATTTCTTACTTATTGATATCTTTACTCTACAGGTGTTCAGTTTGTTTTTTCCATCTGTGTTTGATATTTTTATGTCAGTTATTTTCCCTGTGATGTCCTACAGTCAAGAGTGGAGAATCTTTTAAATTCTACAAAATTCTGTAAATCTCTAATTCTTCCACATTTATTTCATTTTTCACTGACAAGTTATAATACTGATAATTTTTTCTTCCTGGAAGCTGCAGTTTTTTTTATTATCTATCTTGATTTAGGCTTTTCACTTTCACTTTCATTTTCATTTTCCACTGTGCCTTCTATCATCCACGTTGGTTTCTTTGGCTCTTTAATTTTGCTCAATTTTTTAGCAGATTCCTCTTAAATGACCTGAATGAATTCCATCCACAATGTTTCTGGTTCTTAATCAATGGCACCCAACATCTCAAATCGAGAGTCAGACGGACGGGCAGCTTAAGATGTTCCTTTTTAACTTCACTTGGAATGTCTGTGTCATACAATCTGCCCCTGGCCTCATCGTTCCTGTTTGAAGTGAGTTCTTCAGAACAAATAACATGTTTTATTTTCATGAACGGCATCTAGTTATTACAAAGTGTAGTGGTTATCACCATATGAAGTTCATTGAATTATCTGAAAGTGAAATTAATATAATCGTTTATAGATTTGCAGAAGCTGATAAGTTAAGTTAGTCTTCAGCTTTGTTTTTGCTTCCAAGTCAATACTGGCCAACTGCATCTTCTCTTTTCTGACTGTTTGACTATCCATAATCACCTGGAATATATATAAATGGCAGATTCTGTCTATTTCAGCCTAACCTGGTCATTAAACGTTTTGATTTCTTCATTGTTCATTGCAGAGCCTGTAATACTGAAGGGGTGTCCATGGATTGAATTAATATTAATTGGTATTTTGTAGCATCGTATTTGCATTTTACATATTTAGCTGATGCTTTTGTCCAAAGCAACAAACAAGTGAGGCAAATAGCACATTGCAAACATACATTCCAAGGAGTCAACTAGGTATAAGTGCAGCCAGGTTGAGCTTCCAATGAATAAGTGTAAGCAGTAATATACACAACAAAGCAAGACCCTAATATGACCAGAAGTCAACAGAAGAACATTCAGGTAAAATAAATAAGCAATAGGCTAGTAGAGGAATTCATGGAACAAATGGGTCTTAAACTGACTATTGAAGGGGTTGAGAGAGTCAAATGACCAGATGTAGTTTGGCAGCTCATTCTATCATCAAAGGACGAGAAACCACACAAGATAATCATCTGGAGTGACACTTCTCACGTGGTGGAGGGTGCTCCAAGTGGAGTTGATTTTCTGACCAAAGGGGGTGAGTTGGGACATTGGTCTTGAGGAGCCTTTTAATGAAGAAGGGTGACTGTCCGTTAATGGAACTGTAAGCCACCACCAAGGACTTGAACTTCACGTGAGCGCCAATAGGAAGCCAGTGAATAGAGACAAGGAGAGGTGTGACATGAGAACTTTTAGGGTCAACGAAGATGAGAAGTTCTGTCACCTTTTAATTGTAACAAGTTACAGTCTTTTCAATATCCTTCTCAAATATAAAAACGACACCATTTCTTCACTGTTTTCCACTGAATGGTGTATTTGCCAGACTGAAATTGTCCTAGTCCAGTGCATTTAACACTAATGCTTAAGATGTTAACATATAAGTGATTAACTTACATCTTCACCACATCTAGTTCTCCCTGGTTCATCTTCCACACATTCCATGGTCCAATAGCGATACTTTCTTTGTAGTTCAGGATTTTCTCATCCGGCATGGCAACATTACTGATCTGATTTCCAAGTGCTATTAATCCCACTGCATCATAAACACAAGCACATCATAAAAACAAGTATTGTTGGCTGTTCCTCAGTAGCATATTGAGTGAACTCGTGATTGTAAGGCTACCATTTCCAATTCCTTGTCACCAGTCTTTAACCCTGGTTGCTTTAGGGACCTCGCAGACACTGCTTTCACAAATGTACAGTATGCAACCTTGGAGAAGTATCTGCCATATAAATGTAATGTTTACCATTTCCTTTTTCTACACTGACATAGTCTTTGCCATTTTCACCACTAATTTTCTTCCAAAAACATTGGGAAACATTAACTATTTGTTTCTCAGATGTAGACTCATTACCCTAACGAGGTATCATAACCTACAGTAAGTCAGAAGGACTTATAACCCATTGTACTACTGAAATGGTTTAGTTTCCCTAAATCTGTATCTGGACCAAAAACAATGTAATCCAGATGTGATCGGTCCCCTCCCCATGTCGGTGAATTCTATCAAGTGGGACCCAACCCTTTGCTTTGCATAGCTGATGAGATCTGGACCTCCAGGAAAAATAATCGATTATCCCTGGTTTAAACTGCAAACAAAATAAAAGAATTGAAGAGTTGGATGGAAGTACATCGTATGAATATTGGGCAAAATGCACAATGTTCAGCATATGTTTGCTGTCTTCACCCACTTTTCACTTTCGAGTACAATAAAAGCATATTACTTAATTGAAAACGGATTAGGTTGTGCTCAATACATCTGGATTCTGCCGTTAGGTGGTATGGAGCTGATACAAGATATTCCCTGATGGGGACAAAAAGAAGCCTAAAAAAAATGAGTGGTCTTGTGTTATAATAATTTCCTCACTCTTTAGAAGCTTTGTAGTGCAGAACTGGATTAGCAGGACAAAACAAGCACTTCTTGAATGATCAAATAAAGATGGAGTGCACAGTATGGCTGACAGGCACTACATGTAATGAAGGGAAAACACCAGCAGCTCCTGTTTCAAAGAGAAATGAATTATAAAACACTCAAACACATTAGGGCCACTTTATTAGGTACACCTGCTCATTGACAAAAACTGCTCCTCCAAACACTGAATCGCATGATTGAAAGTGAATGTATAGATCATCCAGATAGATCAAAGTAATTTTGAATGTAGTGTGATTGCTGGTGCCTTGTGTGGTGGTTCCCGTATCTCAGAAACAGCCACCCTCATGGGATTTCTGCACATTACAGTGTGTTGAGTTTATAGGGAATGGCACGGTAAACAAAAAAAATCCAGTCAGGGGCAGTTCTGTGGCTGAAAACACCTTGTTAATGAGAGAGGCCAGTGGAGAATGGTCAGACTCGTTAAAGCTAACAGGGAGGCCACAAGTGCAAAAATAACAGCTCAGTACAACGGTGGTGAGCAGAAAGGCTTCTCTGAAAAGACATATCAACCCCTGTGGTGGTTCTGGAGACAAAAGGGCATCCTACCCAGTACTACATAGTGGTACCAAATAAATAATAGATGCATATAAATACTTATAAACATAAGTACACATTTATATTATATGTCATTATTACAAAAAAAGTTATTTTCTCTGAAAATTAACAGTGATTAACCATTTACTTTGTTTACTTCATTAAGAATGCCACCCAAATTTGTGATATGTTGAAGAAGCTGAACTTAAACTAAGTAATAGAGAGAAAACGATGTCAGTATGGAGAAATTTCTAGCATATTTTTCAGCTATCTGATGAGCTCCAAAAACACCACTACTGCTAAGGGTACAATTTGCAGAACCTTGAGGGTACAGCGCCAGTGACAAGCAAAGGTACACATTTTAACCCTTTGTCTGAGAGTGTACGTGGATTCTTCCATGGCCTGCCTATCTATCTATCTATCTATCTATCTATCTATCTATCTATCTATCGATATCTGTTCCTCCCACATCCACTGACCCACGTTTGACTTTGGTGTTTTGTTTAACTGTCATTGCTAATTATTTGTTTACTACATGTCTTGTGCCTACGCAGGGCAATGACCTCTTGTTGAATAATTGTCCACCAGCGTTAACTGTTTTCTTCTGACTGCTCAGTGCTTTTAAATGCCAATGCTGAATACAAATCCTGATTAAAATAACTCAAGCTATTGATTTGGGTTCTTTAATGGACAGTACTTTCAAATCGCTTCTTGCTTCAGACAGCATACATAGGTAACAAGAATAGTTGACATTCTTGAAAAGGACCACATGAAAAGGACAGAAAAGAGCAAAATAATCCAAAAACTACAGATAATATGCGAGAGTTCTCCTTTCACTTTCAGTTTGCTAATCTCTGTCAGACTTCTGCAGTTTACCCTGAAGTATATGGACTGCAGAAATTCTACAAATAATTATTTATATCTGTGATGATTTCTAAATCTAATTAATATAAAAATTATTTAAAATTACAATATTGAAAGCATAAAATGATATGCATGCATCTTAGAAATTAATAGAAGTAATATTTCTAATAATATCCATATGATTTATAGTCAGATTTTCAAAGAAATATATAATTAAGTCATAACACTATAAGTATGTTTTTTCATAATAAATTTATAAACAAATCATGTTCTTGATTTAAAAAGTTCAAAATTTTAATCCAAAGGTCATGAGAATTTTAAATCTGAACAAAATAAGACTTTAGTATTTAGTTCTTGAAATTCATTTGGATAGCTGGTAAGTAGCTTGAAAAATGTACGTGCCAGTTTCATAATCATAGGTAATAATAATAAATGTATAGATAAATATATTGTGATATAAATCAAGAACAACAACTGGGGTCACAACAGACCTTTTACACGTTTCCTCGATTGCTTTGGCACATTTCTCAAATGACCATTAACATTTGCAAAACAACAAGTGTAATCTCCACACCATGATGTCACTTCTAAAAGCAGGACATAATTTCTCATTGCTTCACGCAAATATCCAAATGTTTTAATACATAAATGAAAAGGTTATTGTACAATTGCCATCATTTGACACAATTTTCTTCAGTCTTGCTGGTCAAAATAGATTATGTAGTTATATTTTTACTGTGGGACCTTTTTTTGCTATTGTACTTGGTCTTGAAAACTACATGTGAGTACTTCATTTCGCCACTGAACTTTACATATTGAAATGTAGAGCCTTGCGATGTTGAAACTGGTGTTTTTGACATAGATAAGTATCAGTTTGTTAAAGAGGAATGATCAGTCAATGACAATGACAAAATAGGAAATCACTATCATTCACAATTTTAGAGCTCCGGAACATACTTACACTGACATTATGGCAATATGACAATATATCTAAGCATTTTGATTCTCACAGTCAAAACGATGCTGAATGTCCTTCATATTTTAGTGGCACTGAGTAATTCATTTAAGTTATTTGCTTTTGAGGCATGAGATAATTGTTTTGGGTGAAAGAATACTGTTGAGCTATATGTTTTAAGAAATACTCTTATAAATTGTGAGAATTTGAGATTTTATGAAATGTGCCAAAGCAATTGAGAAAAACTGTAAGGGAACAGTACTCTTAAAGTACTCTTTAGAAATCTTACTTACAAAAGTTGATATATCAGAGATGATTAACAAAATAATTACAAAACCAACATAAGTGTTTTATAGAACAATGAGACTACAAAAAATACATTAATACATGAACATAAATTCATTTAAACAAATCATTTTAATGTAATTTACAATAATTAATTCATTAGTTACCAATAGGTTATTGTTAGGTGAATACTTAATTGTTATATAAAAGACTAAAAACTTGCGCAGAAAAACATATGGCAGTCATATTCGTAATATCTTTCCCCACTGTAATCTAAATAAGCATAAGAATCAATCAATATTTAAATGACACGTGTCATTTGGAAGACTTGGAAATATTATTCCTTGCTGTTTTAAGCAGTTCATAATATTCAAGTGTCACCATTCCCCGAGGCTTTCGACTGACCTGAGAAAATGAAATAAACTCTCTGCGAGATGCGTAGCGCTCTAATTACGGGAAAATCCCAGTGTTTTAAATAACTCTATAAAACGTAGTTTTATATATGTCTTTGAAATATTTCACTCTTTTTCTAGTCCTATTAAACAGACTTTGACATCAGGAATTTCCAAACAAAGTGTACAGATTGTAAATCTAGTCGATACGAAAACCCTGTCTTACTTGCGAAAAGTTAACCCACAACTTAAAAAGAAAATAAAAGATTGATTAGCTGTTAGCTATTAGCTAAAGATCGTCACTATTGACTACAATATCAGTTACAGAAAAGCTAAAATAGCACACAATTACAAATCTGCTCAGACACGGCAAAATCACAACAGAATGACAGAGATGTAATTAACTGCATTTTAATATTAATTTCATTGAACGTGTACAGGCTGCGTTTACGATAAAGTGAAAGTTTTCAGATAAACAGACCGAAAGAAATCGCAATAGTTTAAAAGGTTTAAAAACAATACTTACGTTTGTTATACTTACAGATTTGGGATGCGGAAAATCCCGTGTTATTGTCCCCGCTGGCACTTTAGCGCATGGGAAGAGTGTAATGGCACCGCATGAGAAGATGCGAGAAGATGCGCTGCCGGTGATCCGGGCGGTCCCCGCTTTGTGGGGATGGCATCAGCTGCGCGTATGCATGATAAGGAAACTGTGGCGAGTTTTCCAAGAAAAAAAAAGGAAGAAGGAAAAGAAAGGGGTTGAATGTGAGATCAAGTGCTGCTCACGACCGTAAGGTGCTGCCACTCAGCGCCGGATTGGCTCGCTGCCTCCCCGGGGGAGCCGGTGGAGCTGTGGGGAAGCTCGTCTCATTTATTTTTCCTTGTTTTACCATCGAGGATGGCATGACGATTGAAGTCCACTGCAAAACAGCGGAGCTGCTTAAAATAGTACGGCTGAAATTTATTCGAACCAACTTTTGTATTTAGTTAAATAATAATAATATTTTTTATTAACCATACATTAAAAACGGCCACCCATAGACAGTATAACATACACTTGCCTAAGACGAGATATCATGCGAATTTATGTAATTAATATGCCTCCAACTCACAATGGAGTGGTTTTAAGTTGTATTGTTTGCCTAAATATTGGTACAGTGTGCGGTTATTTAACAAAGTACTTGAAACTTATCATACTGAACTATTTTATTTGATTATTATTAGATTTCATTCTAAGGTATGTATTTGGGAGTTATTTTAAAACAGACATTTTTTAAGTATACGAAAATGAATTTATTACTTATAATATCTGTTATAAATTATATCGTTTTGGCTGAAAATGTTTTTTAAATTGGTTAAGTCCCTTGGTTTTGAACTGCTGTCGTCTCACAAAGAGTTGTAGTTAAATAGGAAACGTGATGCATGCTCGTAACTTATTTGGCATAAGTCTTTGTGTTACTCTATCGTACCTCCAGTTCTGTAACTAATATGATGTGTGAGTGTGAATTAGGCTTCAGTACTGAACTGAGAAATGCAAAATTTGCACTCAAACACGAAAGGCGTGTTCCCACCGCTGGAACTACGTTTCCGGAGCCTGGACCTAGGAATAATTTTGGATCCACAAGTCCCCCAGGTTAGATGAAAACCTTTCGACATAGCGGAGGAGAGGACACCTTCCAGTAACGAAAGGCCTGTGATTGTAGGTAACTGTCGTTTGTGTGTATATGTGCAATCTGGCATGTGTAGACTTGATATTGAACAATGATATCCGTCGTTACAGCCACAGCTAACTAGCCCGCGAAGGCAGCCTGAGTCCCTGATCCCGAACATGTACTTTTCGTTCGACCACCAATTACGAGCGGGGTTCAGGGCGATACACTTGCTTACTGGTTAACTTGGATGTTATGCGGACATTTGGCATAAAGCGATAAAACTAGATTAGCAGCAATAAATGAGCAGATGGAATTATATTTGTACCTCAGTTACATTTAATCTTTTTTGCTTGAATTTCTGCGTCTGAAGATTCAATGGATAAACGATATTTGGTCTAACGTACGCCTAGGGTTGCCACCCGTCCTTTAAAATACGGAATCGTCCCGTATTTGAGAATGAAATTGCGCGTCCCGTTTTGAATC
>JABFDZ020000001.1:26780747-26800765 GCA_019775955.2 Pollimyrus isidori
TCTGCTATGACGTTTCAATTTTAATTAGAGTTAATGGAAGTCAAGTCATATTAAAATTATATAAATAATGATTGCAATAATCAGTCTGATGTCACACGCCAATAGAACTAATTAAGAATAATTTGTGTAAGAAACTAATATGACAATCACTGATTACCATTAAAACTGTATCTTCAGTATATAGGAAATATTTCTTAGTTACCAGTCTGCAATCAAACTCTTTTTCTTCCAACAGTGTCATATTACTGAAGTAATATTAAATTATTCAAGATGACAGCACATAAAGATTACAAATTGAGGCTACCAGGATGTCTATTGAGTGTAAAAATGAGTTAAATTCATTGTTCCATAAATGTCAGGAGCAGGTTAAACTAATGAAATATTCTGTTATGACATTTTAATTTTGGGAAAATCAGAAATAATGAATACATGTAATAAGTGTCTCTTATGTACAGTACTTACAGGCAAACAGTTTTGGATCTTTAAGTGTTGTTTTGTCACATTAGCTCAGATGCAGATGTATGCCTACTAAAGTACTGCTAAAATGTGCTCTAGTTAAACAGTGGTTTTACACTGCATTTTACCATATTGCCATATTCATAATGGCATTTTTATACATTACTAGAAAAATAACATGATAAAAGCTAATATGCATATTATGATATAGTTATTAAGAAGCATATATTTTGACATGCTATAAATGTTTACCCAAAATAACATTAAAATTAGTTGTGTTTTAGCACATTTGTTAAATGATTGCTTTTGACCAATTCCCTTTCAGAAGATACAAGGAATTTTAAAAATGGCATGGGTTAGAACATCTCATTAACCGTTATGAATGAATCAAGACTTTCCAGAAATGCAATGGCTTTTTTTTGTCACGGAATGGTCAACAGTGCAACTGAATCATAAACTCAGCTGTGTGTTTGTCAAGAAGAGAATGCTGAAGCATTCAAAAAAACTATTCTAAAGTGCAGACTGACACCACCGATTTTTGAAGAGACCCTAAAAACTAAAATAGAAAAAAAGTTCACCTATCAACATAAAAAAGACTTAAAGCTCAAAGCATCTTCAAAACTAAATAAACGGTGCTGACAAATCAGAAAACAGTGGATGAAGTGGAATTGGAGGCTAGCTAGTCAGAGGAACTTTCTTTATGGATCTTTCTTTTCTTCCAGTATTTGGTTTACGCAATTAAACTTTGCATATTGCTTTGCAAATGAATAAGTAATATATGCATTATACAACTGGATACATGCATTGCTGCTGTGCTCCAGCATGTCTCACGAAGTTCACTGGAACTGCTACTTGTGGTGTTTTTTCATTCCTCCCTTCCTTTGTTCTCATCGTGTCTATTTATCACGATGTGAAGGTTGAAAGAGATGTTATTAATCCTGCTGAATGAAGGTGGAGTAAGTGGTATGGATCACGCAGTGAGAGGTGTAATGATGGAAAGGCGCGCTTGGCCAGTGGCCTGTGCCATGTTGATAAATGGGGGCCCCAAGACCGGTGCAAGGAATGACAGGCTGGTGGGCCACACGCACCCCTATGCAGTGCACCTATCCAGCGCTCGGGAAGCACGGGGGGGGGGGGGCTGGTCCTCCTCATCTCAGCATCGACTTAATTTCCTCCTCATCTATCACACTCTGTTCTTCCACCTAATTTTCAAAAATTGTTTAGAATAGCCTTCATTTTGACCATCTAAAATTACAATATAAAAGGAATCATTACATGTCTTGTCTTTTGTTTGCACAACTCAAGGGGGGTTTTAACTCAATCCCATTGTGCTGACGTGTACAATGGAAACAATAAAGACCTGAAATTAACTGAAATTAATTAGATATATTATACTGACTCAAGGTTGGGTCAGCGATCTAAATAAATTTCAAGATTGCTGAAAAACTTGATTTTATATTTTATTTTTAGATACAAATACTGCAAACATTAGTGTTATTGTGCATACTGTATATGTTAATACTTAAAGCAGTGCTACAAAATTTTTTCTTTAGTAATATCTAACATTTTAGCAAAGCACTGTCATAGCACAGAACAAACACTTTATTAAATAGACATAAGAAAACTATGACAATTTTCAAATAGGAATCCATGTTACTGCGATGTCTTGATCAACGTGATGTCACCTGCCACTATATATTAGCCAATGGTCAAAATTGAACATGTCATTTCAATTATGTCACTGTTGTCAGAGTAACTCTCAAATAACAGCACAATATTGTACATATGTCACTCATGATTTGAAAAGATCTAATGTGAAATATCTCAAATATTTATGCAAGCTATTTAATAACAATTTAATGTGATGAAAATATTGACAAGATCTATTACTGATATCCACAGGTAAAAGAAAATGGGAGAAAGTATTAAAGAGTGGATTTCATTGGATATATATTTTGAATCCCCTCACGTAATTTAGATCCATATAAAATGCATTTTATTTTAAGAATTTCTCTCTGTGATGCATTTGTTGGCTGGTGAGTTTTACAACAAGACCTAATCTGAGAGCTGCCTAACATTGGCTCTTGGCTATATAAATGTTTTTTTTTTCATGTTTGTTGTTGGTTTATTTTCACCATTTGCCAGTTTCTGTGTGATTGTGATGGTATTATCCACTGTAAACATTCTCAGATCTGACCTTGCCTGCCATTCCATTTTTTCCTGCACTTGAAATAAATTTGTTGGTGAGTTACTGCCACTATAGTCTTTGCATACTTGACCAGTCATTCTGTCCTAACAAAAGTGTTATGGGGATTTTTCAGTGTTTTTTAACTTACGCCACACTGGTCATTAAAAGTTTACTCAATTTACCAACTAAAGTCTTTTTTGTTGTAAACATTGCAACTCATTTTAATAACTCAAGTATCTGCCAATAGCCACAGGCGAAATGAGTTGCACCTCAAACCTGGCCATCTCACACTGCTGTCAATGCGTTCGTGCGATGGGGCAGAACTGTGTGGAATTGTGGAAACACACCTGGAAACAGGAAACTGACGTAACACAGGGTTGCTGACAGGTCAATGTCTCTGGAAGAATATGTGGCACTGAGAGTCCAAGCCCAGGCTATTGGTGAATGCCAACGATGGAAACAAAGAAATTATTGGCCAATTAACGGGAATGAGGAAATGAAACAGGAACCGAGAACCAGTAGGTGACAGGAATCTGGCTAACTTGGAGTGGAACTCCAACAGACTGAGAATTAAATGACAAAAGTCAGGCAGACTGAATTTATGAGACCTTAACCTTAGGAGGCTGGACAAGTAGACCAACTGACAAATCAATGACAGGGGTGGTCGGATTACTCAGGTTCCAACTCAATATAATGCAGAAAGCATCACACAAGAATGAGTTCAGATAGTTCTTATTACAAAAAAGAAAATCCAAGAGACCTCCAGATGCAAGAGACCTTCAGAGCTATGAGGGCAGCGTGCCTCCCCTGTAGCATACTAACCTCTATTCATTTCCAAAATTCAAGGACTTCTCTGTTTTATAGCAGAACGTTGTGTTGCCTCTGCCTGTGACAGGGCTGCTTGATACTAATAAAATATTTACAAAGAGTCCATCCATTTTGGGCAGTATAGAAGCTTTCAGATTAAATGATCTCTGGTGTGTCTTTTTTTTTTTTTGGTGCACATCCCGGTTCTACTTAAGCGGCATAGGAACCCAGTAATTTTCACAGAACTACTCGTGACATCCTCATTTATCTAACATAGTAGACATTTATTAATAGAATTAGTATTGTCATTGATGACTGCCATTACATCAACCAAAAGTATTTACATCTATGGAATTTAACGGAAAAAAAAAACAATTTCTATTTCACACACATACATTTTTAATATGAATGAAACAGAAACAAGTGGACTGAATCAATACAATACTTGTCACCTATCCTCCCACCTATTCCAGAGGTAATAATGAAAATGTGATTCTCATATCATTCTCCAATACCAGACATCTTATACTGCTTCAGAATTAAAGCAAATGGCCTAACCGAGGCACCCTTACCGGACACGCTCACACACACACTGGTTTGTAATTATATCTTTGTGGGGACAGTCCATTCATTTCTATGGGGAAAACTCTAATCACAACATGATGACTTTAACCCCTAACCCCTAACCTTAACCCTGATTCAACAAGCAAAATACAAAACTCTTTTTGTATTACAGAAGTAAGACGATTAAGCAGCAAAGCATTTTACTATATATGTATACGCAATAATTAAACACTCAAAATAACCCTTAAAATATTTATAATTTTTATTGAGTCTTAGACTTGATTATATTTCTCTCAGCCAACTGGCTATCACCCTAGGGCCTATATCTGTATCCCATAATGCCACATTGGCCAATCATACACACACACATTGAGGGCCCTGAATCGTACCGGAGCTCATGGGACGCTCTAATTATGTCACAGCACTGCCTCTCCCCCTGCTGAATAATTTCCAGCTGGTGACCAGTGTAATAAAATGTAATAGCAGACAGTGTTAGGTGTCAGAATATTACAGACATTAATGGAAAAGCTGCTTCCATTCAGATGGCAGCTCCATTACTGGGACTGTCACAGCCCACTGGTTACTAAGCTAATGGGCCAAAGTCTGAGCACTGCTGACGGGAGGAAGTGAGTGAGCCAGGAGAAAGAGCTTCGGAAGAGAATGGAAAAGGACAGAGAGAGTGGCAGAGGTCTGAAGAGCAGAAGGGAGATTTACATTATATTATACAGCGTCTTAAGAGCAGGAGAGGAGGAATCATTGAAGAGAGAGAAAATAAGTAACAAAATAACAATGATTAACCTGTCATTTTACTGCAAGCACTTTAACTAATTAGGACTGGTTGGATGTCTAACAGCCTAGTCTCTACCAGAACGTGATCAAACTTTGGCCAAAAGGATCTTCCCTTAATCATGCTAGTGCCCAGGATGCCCCAATGGGATGGAGATAGAAAGAAAATGAAGACGGAGAAGGATTAAAGGAAAGGAAGCAGAGTAAAGAGCGAGGAGAAATGTTACTCATATTTACTGCTAAGATTCCAGCCCAGCCCAGATTCTCATGCGGGCAAAGTGGATCTCTCTCCACACCAACAGAGAAGCTGGGGTGGCATCTGCAAAGACAGAAAGAGGCTGAGTTTGAGAATGGAAGGAGTCAGTGACATAAAAGCAAAGCTAGAGACGTATTTAAAGTCTGCGTATCACAGAAGTTATCAAAATGACGCTAAGTAAGGAACAAGTCACAGACATTAACTTTCTTAGTGTAAAAGTCAGCTAATGCTACAAGAAAGATGGCCAGCATAGTGAAAGAAGCCAGAAAGAAAGTAGACAAGACACTCGAGAAAAGAGCACGGCCCTCCGAAGGAAGAAGAGTGACTACAAACGATGTCGCCACAACAGTCAAGGACCTTGAGATGCACGGTCAGACATCCAAAATGTGGAATAATGCCGGACATGAAAAAACAGTTCCCCAGATGTCAGGCCTGCGCTTGTGCGCATGTTGTTGGTGCGGCTCGATGAAATCTGACATGTCCCTGTGTTCTGTTTGCTTGTCGTGCAGAAATGCATGAGCTCCAGCGCCGGGATCAGCTGACAGTGTTTACTCTTGCACGCTGTGGCGACACTGAGTCCTGCTATCAAATCGAATAGCATGCGCACAGTAATACACAAACCCTACCACCTTCTGCTGTTCTAATATATGAATAGTTACCACAAAAACGACACTAATTATGAGGCTAATCTAATTATTTGTTCACCAACTAACAAATACATCAATTTACTTAAATAGCCATCTAAATAAATACTATTTTTTCCAAGTTTAAGCATTATTCTTTTCACTAGAGCATTGAAACTTCAAGAATAAAAAATACACACACAGATTTAATAGAGTACTTGTAGTAAGATTTACCAATTACAAGGAGTCGCCTGACAGGATCTGTGCAGCTCTCTTGTCGACAATAAAAAGAGCTATCATAGGCTATTGTGCAGCACATACAATTTGACTGGGAGAGTATTTACTCTCAGCTGTGATTCGATAACTTTAAGACATAGTACTTAAATATGAATACGCAGCTTCTTGCACTGTGTAGTATTATCATTGACACAACGTAGCCTCAAATCCAGGGTGATAACTGCTTACCTGTTCAAAGCATATACTGTACTTGCAACCTAAGTAAGATTTCCTGATAGGAAAAAATTGTGAAAGATCTTTGCAGCTAATCTTTTACTCGTCAAACAGTGTAGAGTTATCATATTTAAACATA
The DNA here is from genome assembly GCA_019775955.2 of Pollimyrus isidori. Lineage (NCBI taxonomy): Eukaryota > Metazoa > Chordata > Actinopteri > Osteoglossiformes > Mormyridae > Pollimyrus > Pollimyrus isidori. The sequence goes on from JABFDZ020000001.1 coordinate 26,787,017, forward strand.
TAATGTCTTACGAGAAAACCTATTCGGGCCCTTCCTATGTGAAATTACATTTTCACATTTTTTTCAAGTTTTGCATTTTCTTTCTCACATTTGACACAAATACATTTCCAGGCGTAATATAGAGAGAAACAACACAATATAAAGCTGTAAATAAAGTTGTACATTAAGATATATATTTTTTGTCTTTTCTGTGTTCATGTTCCTATTGAGTTTTATTATCATGCAGTATCACCCTGAAACTGCCTTTGTTAAGTAGCTTCTTTAAAATATTTGTTGAGTATGGAATGATCTATGTAAAGCAGGGGTGTCAGACTCCAGTCCTGGGGGGCCGGAGCCCTGTGTAGCTTAGTTCTTTCCCTGTTTCACCACAAATGATTCAGCTCAAGAGCTGCATGGTGATTAGCACAAGGAGCTAAGCGCTTGTTTTGTGCTATTCTCACAGAATCATATTGGTTTATTTTGATTATTTGTTCATTCCTCTATCATGTTGTGTAGCTCAGCCCCCCCCCTCCCCCCATCTTCACATCACAAAGTTCTTCATAAACAGTTGCTCTGCTTCTCCTAATTTTCAGTATAGCATGGTTCTGTCCTCAAAGTGAACACACCTATAGTTAACACACTTATAAGCAATCTATAGAGAAATTAGGGTATGGATTTATTATAATTATTATTATTATAATAATAATAATAATTATTATTATTATTATTACTTTGTACTTAACTTTGAGTTAACTTAACATGCCACTGAAATATTACTGAAAGTCTGATGAAATGATTATAATCCTCACTTACCCAAGCCTATGCTTTTCATTTTTGCAAATTTTGGTTTTGAATATAAAATATGCGGAATTGTGCCTACTTACTTAAAACTTTATTGAAAGTTGAGTTTGGCCATTTAAATGGAACACATTTGGCTTTAACGCTGCCTCCCAACACCCCTTAACCCAAACAGAAATTCGTTCCACTGCCCCCTTTCCCCCGTTCCTCAGCCACAGGGCTAAAGCCCTTCATCCCCGAGATCTTGGCTGGTCCTTGTGTCTTGGCAGGAGGACTGATTGTGACCAGTGAAAACTGCAGTCTACAGTACCATTGTACCAATTGCTATATCTGGGAATATAAAACTGTGTTGCATGACATCTCGCAGCATGTTGAATGGATATGCCAATTGATTTTGCAGCAGACGATTTGACAAGCTAGACTGCCCCTGTTGAAGGGCATCAGTCACACAATCTGCTGTCACTGTGGCTTTTCTCTCCCTCCCTTTTCTCTCTTCTTTTAGTCCCATTCTCTTCCTCTCCCTCCAAAATGTTCCGCTTTCCTCACTCAGAATCCCTCAGCCCCATTCTCTACGTCCAGCAAGTTACAGAAACCAGCTGGAAAGAAAGCGGCATCAAAAACGGAGCAGCATTTTAAGCACTGGAAATAAAATTAGGGGCAGGGTAGGGGTGCTTCAGGGAGATAACATTATGGATGTTATATTAGGAGCGAGAGTGAGAATCTCCAAATGCTTTGAATAGATTAATTCCATAAGCTCCTGGCTAAGGTGACAGTACCTCTAAAACACGTGCCTAAATATTTGATAAAGGTGGAACTGAATGAAATATCAGTAGAATGAATAGGCTAGAATTTGCTGCAATTTGAAAGCAAACCTATGATAATTTTCAGTAGTTTCTGTAATCATTTTCTCCATTCAGTTTAATTTTGTTTTTATTCCTTGAGTACACTCTGATTATCCTTTTTATAGACTATGTACTGGAGTAGGTGGCAAAGAGCACAAGAATCAGTTAAAGGGTGCAGATTCTGACTAAGAGTTCTTTCTGACTAGTTTGCCTCGATCGATTCCATCACAATGGAAAACATGATCAATGTGTCCATTTTTGAAGTAGTATGTTGCCTTTCCATCACTGCCCATATTGTTTTTTACAACAAGGAAAATACTACAGATAATCGGGAAGGCATTATAAGATAGATGCGCATCAAATATTCACATAGTCTTATCCACAAATTCAGGATATGGGTGGTACAGGAATCAATTAAGGAGAACAGCATTTTCGTACTTCAGGGCTGCCCAAGCCTGCTCTTGATGATCTGCCACCCCGCGGAGCCTAGGTGAAGCCCTAATTTAACACACCTGATACCGATAATCAGAACCTTCAGTACTGTCTCACTATTAGAGCCGGTTATGTTGAAGCTAAGGTGCGTTAAATTAGGGCTGCACCTAAGCCCTGCGGGGTGGTAGATCTCCAGGAGCAGAGTTGGCCAGCCCTGATGTACTTATCAGACAAGAAGGTAATATATTCTCAAATATTTTTCTTTTTGCCTGCAGTGAGACATAACATGACGTATGAATATGCATTGTGTTGTTATATCTTCTAAATTGCTCATAACGTGTAACTGTATGTTTTAGCGTGTGCCGTTTGAAGAGCTGGCACCCTGTCCAAGGAGTTGTTTATGTACAGTATGCCCTGGAATGGAGAGGAGGTCCAGACCAATTTTATATGGGAGGAATGGATATGAAAGATAGGATAGGTGGATGGATTAATAAAATCAATATTTTATTCTGCACTTTAGTTCTCAGTTTGTTAGGTACATCTGCTTGTTAACAAAAATAGTCTGGCCCACTAAATAGCCAAGTCTGTGGGTGCAACTAAATACATACAGCACACAGACAGGGGCACACAGGCAGGGGCACACAGACAGGGGCACACAGACAGGGGCACACAGCTTGGCTATGTGTCAAAATGGCTAAAACAAATGATCTACCGTGATATCAAACAGGGTGTGACTGTTGGTGCCATATGTAATTTCTGAATCTTGACAATAGCTTTCCTTCTGAGATTTTCATGCACGGCAGTGTCTTGAGTTTACAGAAAGATGATCAAAAAAGATCCAATCTGTTGTATTTCTTTGGCTGAAAACACCTTATTAATGAGAGAGTTCAGAGGAGAATGGCCAGACTTGTTAAGGCTAATAGGGAGGCCACAAGTGCAGAAATACCAGGTCTATAACAATAACTGTATTACAGTGGCATGCAGAACGGCTTCCCCGTTACCCTTAATGTGATTCTGGAGCCAACACGGGTTCTACCAGAAGCCAGCTAGGAGTCCCTAGTGAAGTGGCCATTGAGTGTAAATAATTAGTTTAATGAGTCTAGTATAATTCTATTGTTTCAACTGAATTTTATTCAGTTTAACGGTTCACTGTGTACGGAACTCACTCATGCCTTTGTCTGCTTGCATGGACTGAGATTATAGACAAAGCAATTAAAGAAAAAAGAAAAAACTTTCAAATCAATCTAAAATCAATTTCTTTAAGCCTAGAATATTTTTTTCACCTTCTAAACAAAAATGGTTTGCACTTAGAGTATATAAATATATCAATGAGTCAAGTAGTATTTAACACCGTATAATTTTGCAGTTTTACAAAGTTACAAAAAGCCTGTAACTGGTTTATTTCCTGGGTTATTCCAGTCGAAATACATTAAAATCTGTGCAGTATTGCACCATATACACAATTATTAGAATTTCATACTAAAAAGTTCAAGAGCACTTCAATGAAATGCACAAATAACAGAGAATCTCCTGTGTTTTAACAACATTTATAAGCTGTTGCCTCATTAACTGCAGTTGCTCCAAACTGTCGCCATCTTAAAGTTATCATCAAACTCTCCTCACATTCCCTACTTCTGATCAGCGGTGCACATTGCAACAAGCTTGGTGCAATAGTATCCATCGCCGGCTAATCCGCTCTGACATGCGAATGCACTGAGCGAGCCACATCCTGACAGTTTTTCAGTGTGAACATGCTACCTTTTCAGAACCAGAATAGTACCCTGTTTCCGTCAGGGCTCTCGGTCCCCCATGTAACAGCAGATGCTGGCACTCTTTAAAGCTCGATGTAACCGCTTTCCCTTCCTTCATGCTTTTCCCCCGTGTTACCCACCTTTAGCCTTGTTTACTGGCCATCGGGGAGTAGAGTAGAGAGACCCCCCGTTGTCTGAGAGCTCCAGCCACATCTACTAGTAACTGGCTCACTTCCTCCTAACCTGGCAGGCTGAAACTCCATAGAAGTCTGTTTGCTCCCATTATTCTTGCGTTACTTTGTGTTCATCCTGGTTATGAGTAAAGGAACTGATTTGTTTATAATAGATCCTTCTAATCCTTTCAGAATCATTCAATCACTTAATCTTTAAACAATGAGCATTTCAAATTCATGATTACAGACATGTATCAGACATTACCGTCCCATCATTTAATGTTATTTCAACATTTTTCTCCATAAATACATTTTGATTGTTTGATTATAGCAATAGCTGGATGGTTTTTGCAATTTACTATTATTATTACTCTACCATTATACCATCTGCAAGCAAAGTGACTGTGATGATTATGATGATCCTTATAATCCATTCAAAATCATTTGATTAATTCATCTTTAAACTAGAAGCATTTGAATATTTATGGACATCATCATATGTCGTATCAGTCAGTATTGTCTCATTTGATGTTTCGCTAAAAGTTGAACTGTGTTGTTATGGTTTACTGTTACTACTTATACTGTCTACGAGCAAAGGAATTGAAATGTTTAGGACTGATCCTTCTAATCCATTCAAAATCATTCTATCAATTTTTAAACTACAACCACTTCAAATGAATATTTATTAACATGTATCAGTCCGTACTGTCCTGTGTTGTACTTATTAGTTGTACTGTATTTTTACCCCTTACTATGACTGTTCCAGTTCTTGCTTGCTGTATGACTGCTTTGGGCCGCCTGCTGAAATGGGTGTTCTGTAATGAGGGCGTAAGATGGGGGAGGTATGCAGACCTAGGCAGGATGAAGCCAGCAGATGCGCCCTTCATTCAACTGCGACTGTATGGCTGTTCTTCTGTACTTCCTACCTTGCGCTTGTGTGCCTTCCACAGCCTGCTGCCCCCTCCTGTGACAAAGGCAAACCGGTTGCCCCTGGTTATTAATCCCACAAACCCCATTCCATGCTTCCCTTTGTGACATTTTGTCTACCATTCCCAATTGCAAGAAGCACCACCCGCAAGCAGATTTTATATATGAATTTAAAGCTCATTTAACTGAGTGACATCGTTGTACCACAACTTGAGAGCTGTTGCTTTGAATCCCTTCCCCGTGTGCAGTTTGCAATTGATGCATCCACACCCACCACATGCATGCTCTATATTCATGTCATTTTTTTTTGTAAATGTTTTCATTTATGAACTTGAAGTTCTTGCATTTGGCACGAACACATTTAAGGCATTTAGGACAGAACCATGTTATATTAGAAACTGGGAGACGCAGACACACTCTGTCCTGGAAGCCAAATACATCCAGTTAGGCTAATTGCCCATAGTGCATGAGGGTATTCTGTTATGGTGTGGTATCCCATCCACGGTGCCCCCACCCCCATAACCGAATGTCGGATAAGTGGTTGTAAGATGGATGGATGGGTGATTGAAAAAGAAGAGTTTCAGCGAGGCACCAGGGAGGGAGTCAATCAGTTACTGCATTACTCTGCTGCAGAACCTTGTCTCTTCTGTTCAGTGCAATTAAACGTGTTCCAGGTCGACACAGATCAGTCCTGCAGCCATTTAACGGCTGCTTACTCGGGCTCTAAGCCCCATGTGATGTTTATCGTCTCATTGGGACACATGGCAGGCAGCACATGCATGGGACCAACTGGTCACAAAACATTATTACTCACATCATTCTAATTGCTGGAAAGTAAAGGTCAAACAAATTCTAGCCCTTCTGTTTGTAAATGTAATCATAGGCCAATTAATACTATTAATACTATATCAAATGAAGCACAGATATATTTATTAATATACAGTGCAGGGACTTATGCTAATATCATATATACATTGCAATATAATTGAAATTCTATTTGAATTAAAAGAAGAGAATTCATCAAAACTTTCAAACTCAAACTTATAAAACTCTTGAAACTATTGATAATTAATTGAAACTATCAGCTGTAACCTTTTCCAAAGAACATTAAAAACAAGAGCGGGTGGCATGGTGGTGCAGTGGTTAGCACTGTTGCCTCACCTCTCTGGGACCTGGGTTCAAATCTCCGCCTGGGCTTCCTGTGTGTGGAGTTTGCATGTTCTCCTTGTGGGGTTTCCTCCGGGTACTCCGATTTCTCCCCACAGTCCAAAAACATGCTGAGGCTAATTGGAGTTGCCAAATTGCCCGTAGGTGGGCATGTGTGAGTGATTGGTGTGTGAGTGTGCCCTGTGATGGGCTGGCCCCTCATCCATGCTTGTTCCCTGCCTCGTGCCCGTTGCTTCCGGGATAGGCTCTGGACCCCCCGCGACCCAGTAAGGATAAGCGGTTTGGAAAATGGATGGTTGGATTAAAAACAAGACTGACATTCACAAACAAAATTCTTAAGTTATTGAATAACATATACAGTATATGTGCAATGTAGTAATGCATGATAATAATTGTTTATTTGATTTGCCTTCTGTCTGTCAGTATAAAACCATCCACGGTTTTAATAGTCAATAATGGTTCCCGGACAGTCATTCAAACTTGGTGACAGTGATTGTGGTTTACTGGTCCTAGCCAGAGCTCCTCATTTTCTTCCGTGGAAATATCTCTGTTTCACCACCTGCTGAAACCTCCAGAAGTTGTTCTCCCAATAAGTCCCCTAATGATCCCTATCTGGAGTACCTGGTTGTACACCCAAAGTGCCAGGGGCAAGTTAACACTTCTGTTAATGGCTCAGTGCTTTTACTTTGTAAATGAACCTGTATTCACCACCATCACAATTCTGCGACTTTGCCAATATTAAATCAGCATACCTCTCACTGATCATCTTAATAGGGATCAAAAGTTCAACTCTCGACAGGATGGTTGTCCATCACAGGACACTTACTTATACAGACAATGCACTGTTTAACCTGGTCACATGTCTTTAGACTACAAAGGCAAACCAGAGAACCCAGAGGAAACCCACAATGTGTGGGGACAATATGCAAACTCTGCACTCATAGAGTCTGGATGGAATTCGAACACCAAGCCTAAAGGTGTGAGGGAATGAGACAACCCATTTAGCCACAGGGATTTAGTAACTGAATTTAATGCAGGAAACATGGTGAATGTTAGCATGTAACTAGTATGGCTGCGTGTTCAGCACAATTAAAGAACACATTTCCAAACCTCAGTCCATTTGTTGTTCTTTTTGAGTTGAGACCTGCAGTTACCTCATCATATGTTACAGTATTGAGGACCTAAACTCACTCAGTCCTCACGTAATCCAACAAAGGACTTTTATTACATTTCCAAAACAATTTTTCTTAGAAACATATCCCTCGGACTGATGCTTCCTCTCTGCCAAACTATTTTCCAGGTTTTCCAGGATGAGTGGGAACCCTGAAAAGGTACCAAATGAGAACCAGCACCAGCACCGTTTCTATGTCAGTGGAAATGAGGTACTGGTGACGTTTGGAAATTTGATTATCAGTTGGTATTCACATAACTGATTATTGAGTTGTTGTCTTCAGTGGTATTTCTGTGAGTTAAACCATAGCTAAAACTTAAAGTGATCGTGGTAAGCCATATAAAAAATAAGATAAATGAAAGTAAGTCGGTAAGAAGGACGTCGGAAGCAGTAACAGAGACTAAATGAACAATCAGGAATGTGATGAACAGCTTTGACCCCATGAAGAGTGTAGGAACCACGTTATGTTAATAATGTGCCTGGCTGGGATAATGGCCTTTGGTGAGGGTGTGACAGACAAGGTGATAAGAAGATATACTAGGATTTATTTGTGACTTTCCAAGAGGATTAAGAGAATGGCAAAAGAGGATAGATAAGCACACCTTTTTTGTTTCTTCTAAATTCGTCCTTCATATGCTTATTTAAATATTCTAATAGTCAAGAATGTGTATTAACCTGAGCCAACTTAATAATGAATATTCATCCACCCATCCATCCATCCATCCTCATCTTCATCTAGTACAAGATTAATTGAGGGGTAGCAGCTGCTCAAATGTATAGTAATGTTGTTTTAAGAGGAAGTATGAACATGGAAGGATTTCTGGAGATTCTTAAGATGGGTGAAAAGGTAAAAGTTTGAATATATAGGGGAAAATTAATAATTATAAAATGAAAATAAATCATTTAATTACTTGCGGAATTCTGTTCTTCAGTCGAGTGAACTTGAAATTATTTGTTGAAACCTGTTGCCTTTCAAGACAAAGACGGGAGGAAGTTTCAACACATAATGTAAAGGAGGAAAAGAAAACATCTAAGACAAACGAGGAGATGTTGTTTTGGCAAGGATTGAAGAAACAAGCAAAAAAAAAAAAAAACCACAGGCAATTGGGACTGTCAAAAAGCTGCTTGTGTCCAAGCTTACTAGGTCAGAAAAGGAAACATGTTCCCTTATAAATAACCAGTGAGAACAAGGATCGAGTGAGAGGAAGCTGACAGGAAGCTGTGCAGTCACCTCACCGCGCCGTCAGACCTTCCAAAGACGAGCGATGCTCCAATCCCACCACACAGTTGAATCATATTACTCCAAGAATGGGGGCAGAGAACACGCCTGGTAGCCTTTAAATAAACAAGCCATTAACCCATTAAAAAGCAACAACAAAATGAAGCATTTGTACACTGCAAAGTATCAGAACTTCAGACCATCAATAATACAAGTCGCAGTGTGAGCATTTTGTACTTCTGGATGGATAAAGCAATGCAGTGAAACCACACTCTGCCCCTGTGTTGTGGTTCACAGTCCTTAAACTAATAACCCTACATCTCAAGTGGGACTAAAAAGTGATCCTTGAATTGTAGCCACTTGGAGGTTATAGCTAGTTCTCTATCTGAACAAAGTGGATGAACCTCTTTAGAGCAATTTTCAAAAATGCTTTAAAGTTACTGGCGTTTGAGAGAGTTACTTTGGATAGATGTGTCCAGTAACGCAATCATCTCCTTTAAAGTGGTTCTTGTGTTAAAGAGGCACTCATTCAATCAACACTTGTGCTTCTGATAACTTTCAATACATTTTTTTCTTTATTTCAGCTCAGTTCTTTCTTTGCAGTGAAAAACTTGTGACTTTCCTAATGGTTTTTCTATAGTGTGTCCTTGTCATCTGCATAGATATGGTCATGTTATACATACAGTTCTTTCAGAAAGCATTCAGATGCCATCTCTTTATTCACATTAAGTTATGTTATGCAGCCGTATGCTGTAAGCGTTTAAAATCTTTTTTTTCCACAACAATGTACACTCAATACCATGATGATGAAAATACCATGGCAAAATGTATTAAAAATAAAAAAACTGACACACCGACATAAATATTCAACCCCTTTCCCAGTACTTATCTTTTAGAAGAGCTTTTTGAATGTGATGCAATGAGCTTTGTACACTGGATTTGGGTATGTCCAGTCATTCTTCTCAGCAGACCCTATCAAACTCTGTCCGACTGGGTGGGAACTAATAGTGGACAGTTATTTTTAGGTCTCTCTAGACGTGTTCAATTTAGGTTCAAGTCCATGCTGTACAGTAGCTGTGACATATAGGGTCTCTGTAGTTCAGCCAGTGAGACCACTGGATTCTTGATCATCTCTCATACCAAGGCCCTTGTCCCTGAGCTGTTCAGTTTGGCTGAGTGGCCAGCTCTAGGAAGGGTCATGGTTGTTGCAGACTTCTTCCTTTTAAGAGTTATGGAAGCCACTCTGCTCCAGGGAAACATCAACGCTGCAAATTCTTTTTGTAGCCTTTCCCAGATTTTTGGTTCAACGCAAACCTGCCTCTGAGCTCTGCAGGTAATTCCATTGCCCTCATGGCTTGGTTTCTGCCTCTAAAATACATTGTGAGCTGTGTGCCTTTGTATACCATTTACAATAAATGTAATTAACTATAGGTGAACTGCAAACAAGGTGTAGAAGCATTTCAAAGATGATCAATAGATATTTGATGCAACTGAATTAAAGATCAAGTGTGACAGCAAAGGGTCTGAATGTCAATGAGAGATTTCAATTTCTTATTTTTAATAAATTTGCAAAAAGAAATACAACTTTCATTGTATTACTTTCATTGTCTGCAATTACTAGTCATTATGTGGTATAAAATGTATATTGATTAGGGAAATATGGATTTACATGATTATACCATAAGGTAACAATGTAATTTTTTATTTTATTTTTTTAAACGGGACTGAATATTTTCTGAATGCACTGTATACAATAATTTTTGCGCTTTAATAGAGGGGACATCATATAGTACATGCTTACTTCTTGCATTAATTAACTAGTAACTAAGTAATAGATGCAGACTAATTCTATGCTTATTCATCATTAATCAATCATGAAAGTTCATGTATTCCATTCAGGCATTATATTAGTTAACACTTAACTAATTAGGGTAACACTTTAGTTGAGGGGGCACAAATAATGTGTAGTACACCCTTACTTAATGTATTAATTAATCAGAAATTAAGTGTTAGTTACATACTGGTCTCATGTTTGCTTATCATTAACGGTTCATGTATTTCATATAGTTACTTTTGAAGCAGCCCTTATGAGGATAATGAGGATAATGAGGATGGATGGATGGGTAGATGGATGGATAGGTGGTTGGATGCTACATAGCTGTAACAGTAAAATATGTAGGTAATTTATGCGCCTCTCCTACAAACTCAAGGGGCATGCTTTCATAATTTAAGTTTAATCTTTATTCCCTGCTTCTTAGTTTCCATTTTGTTAACATTGGCAAATTAAAAGAGCCTGCCAACTAACAAACATTTTCATAGTGAAGATTTGGTTCAGACAGGTTTGATTAATACATTTCCCGATTTATCCTTTATCCTTTAGGTATGTCTTAATCAATGGAAATGTGTTGCATGCCCCTGGAGCCACTTTGCTGCCATAACATGACAACTAAAATAGGATCTAGTCAGGATAGTGAGTGTGTGTGGAGCCACGTAATGACATCTGAGCTGATTGGAGGTATGGTGAAAAAAACTACCTAATTAAGACAGCAAGAGAGTGTTTTTCTATTCATATATTTTGAGGTTTTAAGTGGACAGCAGAATGTCTTAACTGGAGAAGGGACATATTAAAATATAAGCCTTTATCATTTAGGAATGTCCATGCAATCCCATTTTGGTAACTTTTTTTTTCTGTGAATTTGAAATGTTTATTGGATGGGCAGGTTTATACTAAATGAGCAGAGAGACAACCTCGAGGGCAGGATGAAGCTGTCAGTGTCACAGCCAATCTGCCTCTCCCTGTAACAGAGGGTTATTACAACACCAGTCCGCCTACAGTGAAGGATTGTTCTGCTGTTTCTCTGAGGGGTTCCACATGCCTGCTCCATGATGAATAATTCTCAACATGCATTTGAAGTCAATCAATCTGAAACGGGAACATTTTCCAGTTTATCTATCTACTTATCTACTGGATAGACAGACAGACAAACAGACAGATAGACAGACAGATAGATATATAGATAGATAGAAAAACTAGCAGAAGCAATCAGCAGGATCCTTGTCCATTTTTGTATATATTTTTTACAATGTGCTATCACAGTTTCCAGTAAATCCTTGTGTGTCAAGGACATTTTGTGCTGGTTTTTTTAGAAATTGTATATAAATTCTAAATAATGTTAAAAATACAGTTAACCTTGAGTCTCACTAGTTAAAGTAAAATTTTTCCGAAACACCAGAAACTTGGGATGCTCCCTTGATGAAATAAACCCTTTAATTTTTCTGAGATAATAACTGACACCACAGAAAATGGAAAAATATTACCGTAATATTTATGAGTATACATAATGTAGATGTGTAAATATGTATATCGATAAAGGCTGCCGTAGCCTTTCTTCTACAGTGGAGCTGTGCTATCCATGCAGTCGGCTTGTATGACACCACATTCTCCTGCTGGATGGAGATTCCCTGGAAAGCTGGAAACCTCCCACCAGCTCCTTTGTCTTGCTGATGTCCAGCTGCAGGTGGTTCTCCCCACACCACAAGACAAACTCCTCCAGCAGCTTCCTGTACTCTGACTCATCTCCATTGTCGATGCAGCCCACACCGGAGGAGTCGTCAGAGTAACTCCTGCAAGAGGCATGCGCTGGTGCTGCACTTGAAGTCCATGGTGTGCAGGGTGAATAGGAAGGGAGAGAGGATAGTTCCCTGGGGTGCCTGAGTGTCGCTCACCACTGACTCCAATATACAGATCTGTAGCCTCATGAACTTCCATCTGCCAGTAATGTAATCCATGATCTGAGACACTGTGGGGGCATTCACCTGCATCATCCCAAGCTTGCTGTCAGGCCAGGAGAAGCAGAATGATGTTGAAGGCACTAGAAAAGTCAAAGAATATAATCCTTTCTATAGTGCCGGCCTTTCTTAGTGGGAAGAGGCTCAGTAAAGCATGCGATTCAATTTTTACCTAGTAGGTAAACTACAGCTGGTCCATATAAACTGTGACCAAGAGATGAAGCAGTTTAGGACCAGCCTCTGATGTATGAGGTGAAATCTTTGAGGCTGAAAGGCCGCCCCCTCTTTGACACCAGGATTATGTAGGGGGTATCTTCTTCAGGCTCATGAAGAGGGAGAGCATGTGCTGGAGAATGTGTCTTAGCTGCCTGACAGATGTCTTGAGAACCCTGGAGCTGAAACAATCAGCCCCCACAGAGTCTCCTCAGCTCTCTCCTTACCAGAGGTATGTTTCACAAAAGCATAGCTGCTAGCTATGTTAGCAGCTTACATAGCTCCAACTGAACAGTACCAACTATGGAAATAGCTAACAGGAAGTTTTGGTAAACATACCTCTGGTCAGCAGAGTCTGACCCTCGGGAGAGGAGTTTGGTTGGATGCCTCATGGGTGGTGTCCTCAGAGGGGGAAGGATCACAGAGATGTGAAGATGTACATGAGAGGTGGGAGCTTGGACAGAACCCTACCCTGGCAGCACCGTAATGGGGAGGGTTGTACTGATGATCAAATCTGCTGAAGAACAGATTCAGCTCATTAGCGCTCTCCAAGCTTCCCTGCACCTCCAGGTTAGCAGATAGATGATGATGGTTTCCACGTAGCTCCATTATCTGGCAAGACTTTGCATTATCTACACCTTCATAATGCCTTTATAATGAATTCATAGAACATTCAGTGCATCTTCATAATGTATTCATAGAACATTCATATGCAGAATACCTTAACATCTGTTGGTGGTGTTGCGAGTGGGTAGCTAGGGAGTGCATGCAATTTCAGAGTAGATCCTGTGTATGATGCCAGCTTGTGGTGTAATGGTGATGTTAGATACTGCCATCCATCCATTTTCCAACCCACTTATCCTACTGGGTTGTGGGGGGTCCGGAGCCTATCCTGGAAGCAACAGGCATGAGGCAGGGAACAACCTTGGACCCTGGCCATCCCATCGCAGGGCACATTGACACAACAACCACTCAAACATGCACACCTACGGGCAATTTAGGAACTCCAATTAGCCTCAGCAGGTCTTTGAACCATGGGGGGAAACCGGAGTACCTAGAGGAAACCCCACGACAACATGGGGAGAACATGCAAACTCCACACACAAGTAACCCAGGCGGAAACTCGAACCCAGGTCCCAGAGGTGTGAGGTAACAGCGCTAACCACTGCATCACCATGCCACCACCTAGATACTGCCAATCAGACTAAAAATAATGGGTAACACTTTAGTTGAGGGGGCACAAATAATGTGTAGTACACCCTTACTTAATGTATTAATTAATCAGAAA
>JABFDZ020000001.1:26813092-26831240 GCA_019775955.2 Pollimyrus isidori
CAGCAGCACTCAGGTACACTGTGGTCATAAAGGGATGGACATGGTCAGCAGCAACACTCAGGTACACTGTGGTCATAAAGGGATGGACATGGTCAGCAGCAACACTCAGGTAAAGTGTGCCAAGAAAACATCTACCACACCATTACATCACCACCATCAGCCTGAATTGTTGATACAAGGCAGGATGCATCCATGTTTTCATGTTGTTTGGGCCAAATTCTGACCCTACCATCTGAATGTCGCACCAGAAATGGGCACTCGTCTGACCAGGCAACCTTTTTTACAATATTCCATTGTCCAGTTTTGGCGCATTGCCCTGTCCATTGTAGCCTCAATTTCCTGGTCTTTGCTGACAGGAGCGGCGCCCAGTGTGGTCTTTTGCTGCTGTAGCCCACCTGCTTCAGGGGTTGACGTGTTGTGTATTCAGAGATGCTCTTCAGTATATTTCAGTTGTCATGAGTGGTTATTTGAATTACTGTTGCCTTTCTATCAAAAAAGTCTCTTTTTTGAAGACTGCCTTTAGTACCACCCATAAGGCCAAACACATACAGCTGTGAAGTCTGATAGCTACTACATTTAGATAGTACAAGCTTAAAACATATTTCTCTAGCAAAAAAAAAAATATATATCCATATATATATCCTGTCCCGTTAAATGAAACCAAGTCCACCCATCTTTATTTGACAGTTTTTGTGGCCAAGAAATTTAAGAATATAGCACTCCTAAAGAAACAATGAAAGCTCCAGATTATATTTTTTATGGTATTAAAATTATCATTCATGTCGAAATTTCGTTTCCTTGCATAAAGGCTATGACTTGATCTGCATTTTAACAGTTTCTGTAAGTATTCGTGTGCAGCTGTTCTGAGGCTCATTCAGTGTGCAAAGCCCTGAGCTCACAAGCTAAAAACTGTCAGGTGATGCTTCCATGCAGGTCCACACTGGTGCACCTTGTGGGGTAATTCAGTGACTCAATGGGGACCTGCTGCCTGTGTGAAGGTTTTCCTTACGTACCTCACGTTCCTCCAGGTTTTCCAATTTCCAACTGCATTCTAAAGATGCGCAGTTAGGCTAACTGGTGTCTGTAAACTTCCTATACGGTATGATTATGTGCATAAAGTCTGGACATACCTCCTGAAAATCATTAGTATTTCAACAAGATAATGATGCTAAACACAGCTCAAAATTATGCAGCAAGAATTATCTTGCACACGAGGAAAGAGATAACCAGTTCCGTACTACCCCTATGGTTTGATCGAAGAGCAAGTGCAAGGTAGCCAACTTGCACCCAGAACTCATGGAAACTGTTGGAGAAGCATTCCAGGTGGCTACTTCTGGAAGCTAGTTGAAAGAATGCCAAGAGTCTCATCCTCAACACAAAACCTGTCACTGCAGCAAAAGGAGGCCATGTCGAAGAGTGAAATTTTGAAAATTTTCAGATGTTGAACACTCTTGGTCATTGCAATACTTTATATGCATCACTTCAATGCCTCAAAGTCTTTTACTATAAGGTGAGAACATAGCTAAAATACAGGAAAAATACATTAAAAAGTGGGTGATACTTTACTTAAGAGGGTTTAAGTAACTTAGTAACTCACAAATCATGAACACATATAGTAATCACTTGAAATACATGAACCGTTATGATTGATTGATGATGAATGAACATGGGATCAGTACTTAACCAATGGTTTGTTTCTGGTTAATTAATAAAATAAGAAATAGTGCACTAAATTATTTGTGGCCCCCCAAATAGAGTGTTAACAATAAGTGTGCCCAGACCTTTGACTGGTATGTGGTTATTCTACATGTATGTGTCCAATGATGGACTGGCGTCGCACCCAGAGTGTCGCATCACCCAGGGCGTCGCACCCAGCATGTCCCCCACCTTGCGCCCTTTGTTTCTTGGCCCAGGCTCTAGGCCCCTGTGGCCCTATCCAGGATAAGTGTTTGGAAGTAGTGTGGATGGATATTAATTATTACTGCATATTGTTCTTCATTTACTAACCATCACTAATTGTACTGAACACTCTGAGCAGAAAGGAGTCAGAAGAGGAAGCAAGCAGCTGTGAGACTCCAGATTCATACCAAAAAATTATATGGGGGACATCACTGGTATTTTTTTCATAAACATGTTTCTGTTTCATCATAGATTAGGAAGGATGTTTTTCTTTGGCACATCTCTGATTTTTAAAACAAAAGTCTGGTACCTTGCAGCACTGGCTTGCATCTCATCCATTTTACAACCACTTTGGTACACGGTGAGAAGCAATGTCTCAAACTTATTTAAGGTGACTTATCATTGTTATACTCCCATGGAATATTATGTGTCAAATCAAACTGTGCCGATATATAATCCGTGGCAAAAGTATTTCTACATGCAACCAAGGCAAAGTGATTTGTGTACCTTTTCATATGTTCTGAATGCCGATATGTTCCAAATAAATCTACACAGGAAACATTTTATAGACTGTAAGACAGATCAGACAGAATATTTAAACAGCAAAGTGTTTCATAATTGCTGCAATCCTCTGTGCCGGTGATCGTAATGTCATCGCTTTGAGCTCCTCTTCGGCAGAATAGTTGCATGCCTGTGGGTCCTTCAGCGAGGCCCTTAACCCCCCGGCACCATGGGTGCCACTGCAGGCGGCTGCCCTTCACTGCCAAGCCTGCTCTCACCTACATGTGTGCCATGGAGAGCAAGCCGCGACAGGCGACAAGAGAATTTCCCCACGGAGATTATACGGACATATTTTCATTGTCAATTTTGCAAGTAATTTCATCTTGTTAGTTCCTTTATGTTATTTATTTTACATTTTATGTTATGACTTTATTCTTATATTTTATGCTGTTTTATATTCCTTTGTATTGTATACTTCCTTCAGCACGATCCTGGATGCATACGGGAAAGCATTTCACTATATACACACAAGTACCACGCATGATTGTGCATGTGACAAATAGAACTTTAATATCTAAACCCGAGGTTGGCGATTTTTAGTCAGTAAGTAAGTCCTTAAGCACAGCTATGCACGCGATATCAAATTAATATTTCAAAATATGAGAATCCGCAGAGGGGGCGAAAAATGACTGATAACATGTAAATGTAACTGGTGACTGAAAGACACATTGTGTGAATGCATTGGGGATATTGTGATTCCACCTGTCCAATGCAGCACGTGCTGAACACAAATATTATTCATTAACAATAATCTGCCATTTTAACACTGATGTATAGCCCCTAGGCGAATAGCCGCGGGTTCATATCTCACGCTATAAAACACAAGGACAGCTTAAATATGGACCTGCTGGTCTGCGGCTCACCGGTAATCTGTCTTTCTCCCTAGACCTCTCTCCTCCGAAAGCACAGGTGGTGTACACCTCCCTCTGCAAATGAACACATTTACAGCTACAGCTCGCTCTCCGATGGCTCTATGATTTGCGTCGGGTCGATAGTGGGTGGTTCTTGGCCATGGAGTCGCTTCTTAGGCTGTCATCCCTCCTCGGGGCGGGTTTTACGGACTCGGGAATAATGAATCGTCGGCAGCTGGGCAGAGGATTCAGGTGCACTTGCGCGTAACCGTAATTCATAGACACGCATGCTAATACAGGTATGATGACCAGTTCTTTATGCATATGGCATTTAAACGATACAAGCAGGTCATCAAAGAAACTAAGAAAACATATTATAAAGTCCGTCGCATTGATAATGTTAATTTTGTTTCAATTATATTCGTGTATTATATTTCTGTTATTAACTATACTGTTGTTGTTATTTATTGTACATCATTATGTTTTGTTTAAGTTCGTATAGGGAGGAATCCAGGCAAGTATTTCATTGTACGTGTACGTGTACAAAAATAATAAAGCGTCTGAATCTTTAAAAAAAAAAAAAAAAATTCCATTTCTACTGTCTGGTTTTCTTCGAGCGTAACTTGCTTAAATCTCAGCCTTGAGTTTTAAACAGAAGTGGGGATGACTGAAAGTGGAAGTACAAGTATGTAAATGGAGTATAAACCATGTTGGAAACAATGTCGAGGGGTATAATATGTGTAATCAATTTCCACTGGAGGCATGGCCAGCTGTGACTGGCTTTCCAGTCTCTGACTGCACCCATTAGTCTCAGGCGGCGAGCTGGAGAGCTGTGTCAGAGCTCCAGACTGACCTCCGCGATTCTTTCCCTCTCACACCTGTCAGGCACGTCCACGGTGGATAGATACTGAAACCGCTATCATTTTACAGTCTTAAAAATAATTCGGTGGCATGTTGTAACTTTCAAAAACTGTAAAATTAAACACCACAATTGAAAATAATTTTAATTTTTAACATCACAAAAAATGAACCTGAAATTAAAATAACAACAAAAGTCTTTGTTTCAAGTCTAATGAAAAAGCTGCACTGCTATTGGAAGAACAGCTCTTAAACTCTTTGAAAGGTAATTGAATGGTCATCTCATCTGCACTGACTATTAATGGACAAGACAAAGCATTTCTCGCCTACAATGATGAAGTGGTTGTTCTAGACCAGCTTAGCATGTGATTGTTTAAGAGAATAGATAAATAAACTTAATACAATGCCATATCCATTTTCCAGCAGTGAAAGCTATTAGCCGTTGCTAATATCCAGCAATGAGATCCCAGTCACATTTTATGTGCCAATAGGTTTTGCTTAACAGGAAAAGCACTGGCAGGTGATTTGCCTGTATCCTCTGAATAACCTCAAAACTAATCGCCGAGAATAATAGCAACAGATATTTACAATGCTGTTAAGAATATTAGAATAGATGGTTACATTCATCCATTTTGTTATGTTGTTTAAAATTGAGGTTTGTGTTTTATGTAGCAGAAATCCATATTCTCTTAGTTGGTAGTTAGATGATAGGGTCAGATTATACGAACCGGGCAAATAGGTCTGAGCATCTTGCAGCAAAACAGAAGGTTATTTTATCCATCCATCCATCTTAACCGCTTATCCTGGTCAGGGTCACATGGAGTCTGTCCCAGGCAGCACAGGGCACTGTGGTTGGGGACACCCTGGGTGGGATGCCAGGCTATCACAGGAAAGGTTATTTTATATCTGTGGTAATTTGACATAGGTCCTGCCAAAGCTGGTGGGCCACCTAGAAGCTAAAGGGCAGCAAAGACAAATAACACCCCCATGGTGGAACGACTGACAGGGGGCAAGGTCAGTGCGTGGGGGGGAGGTGAAGTACTGCCACAGGAGATAATACCGGAAGGGGAGGGCTGCCCACTTGAAAGCCAAACTCTCTTTCTTAATGTTCCTCTACCTTGTCTCCCTGGCAGACAGCCTGTAGCCAATGTACAGCATCATGTCCTCTTCTGGTTCCATCTCTTGCAGCTTGCCACAAACCCCAATCTGATGTATTTCTCTGGGATAAAGAGAATAGAAAAGGTAAGGAACATCAACAGGGGGTCACTACAGAGCACCAACTTAATGGCCAAGAAAGCTAAATGAACCCTGGACCGGGTTTACGAGACCCTAAGTCCATGGCTAAGGCTAATATATGTAGCAATTAATGAACTCCAGAAACAACAGCAGTAATTGGTTGGGTTACAGATGGGCTGCAGTTGTTGCGTCTGCCCCCAAGTGCTGTATGAGATTGGTGTGACTGTGTGTAAGAGAAAACATACATGACAATGCCTACTCTGGATGGCCATGCCCTGTACTAGCCATTAGCAGATTTAGCTGGGTTCCACCAGGAATTGGGGCCACTCATTTTTGGGAGGTTTCACTTAAGACTTCAGGCTCATATAATAGCACAGTTTCCAGTTCTGTCCAGGCTTTCTGGATGCTAATATCACAACGATGAAAGACGTTCCTTCACTCAAAATGCATTTAACTCGGAGTGTATATCCCCCACCTGCCATGTTACCGTGAATGGCCACTTAGCTAGCAGTGATGCAATGATCCAGATTTATGTCAATGGTATGAGCAGCTTGTCCTACGGTGTGAAGGATCTTTTGTATACTTCATCGTGATATGTATACTGATGCTTCTGGGCCTAGAGGATGTGCTGCTTCAGTAGCACCCCCTGGTGAATGGAATATTACTCTAAGGAAGTGTTTCTCAACCCAGTCCTCGTGGCCCCCAGACAGTCAACATTTTTGGTCCCTTCCAGCTTCCAACCCAATGTTCTTGATTGTTTGATTTGTTCTTCGTCCAGGTGTGTTAGGAGCTGGGAGTGAATAAAATGTGGACTGTCTGAGGCTCCCTGAGGACTGGGTTGAGAAACACTGCTCTAGAAAGACTTGGACCCACATGCCATGTTCTTTAATGAGGTCCACAATGACCTGTGAAGGTAAAACAAGGCAAAAGAGACACAGGCTTGGGGAAGAAACAAACAGCAAAGGGCAAAGGATCAACCAGAGCGTCTCAGTTTCAGAATCATGTGTGAATGAAATTACAAATCAAAAATTTTAAGGTCCGCTTTTGGGTTTGCAGATTAAAATACTAACATGTGCAACAATTTATAGAATTCTTTTGGTGTTTGTGACAAAAAAGCATACTGTGATTTATCAGAAAAACTAGAATAACCAAAGCACTGCATGGTGGTATTGATCTCTGGTGTTATATTTCATGGCGCATTATCACTAGCACAATAAACAGTACTGCTTGAACGTTTGTGAACCCTGAAATATATTATTTAAATTTTTTGAAAAAAATAGCAATATAATCTTAGCCAGTGTACATCTAAGCTACGGTTTGTAATATAGACATCACAAATAATGAACACAAATAAAAAAAATCATGACATATTTTCACTATTCAATTAACAAAAGTCATTGATTTAGCAAAATCTCTGATTTCATATGTCCAAAAATATGACAACTGCTGAGGTCAATAGCATATGGCACCTTCTTTAGCAGCAATTACGTCAATGGAACGTTTTATGTGGCTGCTAATAAATCTGCTGCATCTGCGTTGGGGAATCTTGCCCACACCTCCTGGCGGAACTCAACCAGTTGAGTAAGGTTGGAGGGACATCTGAACTGTCCACTTCAGGTCCAGTCACAGCATTTCGAATGGATGCAGGTCCGGACTGTGACCCTGATCCTAACCCTAACCCAATATTGATTGATGGCATGAGGTTCTGTTCAAGAAATTAATGATAGGCCTCTCCAAATTCATTGTTCCCGTGATTATGTTGAGTCATCCAGTCTCACAGAAAGTAAAGCAGCCCCTGATCTTCACATTCCCACCACCATGCTTCAGCCTGCGGAGGATATTCTTTTTGTGGAATGCAGTGTTAGCTTTTCACCAAACAGGGTTATTTTGATTGTGACCAAACAGCTCAATTTCTGGCTCATCTGTCCATGAAACGGACTTCCAGAAAACTTCCAGATTGTCCAGGTGCTATCTCGTAAAGTTGAGAGGGGCAGCTTTATTCTTTTTTTTTTTTTTTTTAGAGCAGAGGCTTCTTCGTAGCAACTCGTCCATAAATGCCATGTCTATTCAATCGTCTTCTAATTGTTGAAGCATGCACATGCACCCCAGATACAGAAAGGAAGGTCTGCAAATCTCTAGATGTCATTTTTGGGTTGACTTTTACCTTTTATCTTTTTACCTTTATTATGGAGGATATTTAGTGACTCATCCTTAGCAAAGACCATCTTGCCCCGAAGACAAGAACTGCCTTTGTTAAAGCTGGAGAGGAACCCTGTCGACAGCGAAGGACAAGGTCAGGTCTCCTATACACAGCCTCAGACTGGCAGCTGTAAGCTGACCCCAGGAAGCAGCTGAAGTTCCTTCAGCATATTGCTACAACATCACTCCGGCCAGATATAATCATCATCTCCGAGGCAACAAAACAGCTGATTGTGCTCAAACTCACAGTGCCCTGGGAAGAGTGGAGGCGAATAAAAGAAAACACACAAAGTACCAGGAGCTGGTGGAGAAGTTCCGGGAAAGGGGCTGGAAGACTCGCTGTGAGCCAATAGTGGTGGGCTGTAGAGGTTTTGCTGGACACTCATTCTACAAAGTCCTCAACCAACTAGGCCGGACAGGAGTGGCTAAGAGGGCCTTCCCATCTGTATGTGGAGCCACAGAGAAGGCCACAAGGTGGCTGTGCATGGATAAAGAGGGCTGATCCATGGGTGGCTGCTGCTGGAACGCAAGCTGGGGTCTGATCAACCTCAGCTGGGTGGCCTGGGCGAGGGTGTCTGATGTTGAAAGAACCGAGACACCCAGTTACCCCAGGTTTCATCACTGATGATGCACTCCCACTGTAGCCAGAAGATGCATCTTGTGCATATAGAACATCCACTTTTAGTCAGAGCTGCCGTCATGTTGAATGCACTCCTTTTGTAGATTATTTGCCTCAGTAGATAGATGGAGCACAGGTCTTTTGGAGACTGATGTACTCTGAGATCTCTCATGGTTTCCCTGTTTTCATCTCAGTTTTCTCCCTGTTTTAATCACTGTGGATCTAACTCTTTCTTAAATATCTCTCATTTGATTGGTCTTTTTGATGGGTTAATTAAGCACTGAATTATGATTCCAATACCTCATAATGCGGTACAAGATTCACTTACTTTTGTACCTACAGTAATTCCTTTTTCATTTAGATTTTTTAGCAATTCTCAACAAACCATCTAAGTAAGTATATGAAATTGATAAAGTTAAACTTGTTCTTTTATCTAAAAAGACTGGTGCTGATTAAATAAATAAATCATGGTAAAACAATCATGGTAAAACAAAACTAACGATTCTCAATTACTATAGAGGTTCACAAACTTTCAAGAAGCACCGTAGTGCACTAAACTGCAATTTCAAAGCCAGATTGGATCCATCCTTATTCATTTAAATGGAACTTCCATCTATAGCAGGGTCTGCCAAGGTGCTTTGGCAACAGAATTCACTAACTGGCAGTCCTTTGCATGCCTATATCTGCCCGTAGACGAGGTAGTTAACCTCTCCCATCAAAGCATCGTGCCACTGGGTTGTGATGCACTGCCAGGAATAACATTATCCAGCAACTCCTTGGCACCAGTAATCTAAGTTATTTCCTTCATTATTAATAATTGCAAAGTGGCTGTATGTCACTGGGCTCTTGGGAAATATCAACAGTCCATTTATTTTTATTGCTTGGTTGTGGCAAGTATGGAGACCTGATTTGGGTTTTTGGGTTTAGCAAACTGGAGTAGTAGAACAAACATAGACGACGGCTGTTTTGGCTGCAGTGAAGAGACACGTGCAGAAGGTCTACAGATAGGGAAGCAGGTCTGGGTGTGTGGCAGCCTTGAGACGAAACAGAAGTTTGTTTTACACTCATGGAAATTTCTCCACAGATGCTCTGAAGTCACTGTCTTGTGATGCGCATGCCAATATTATTATTATTATTATTATTATTATTAGTAGTAGTAGTAGTAGTAGTAGTAGTAGTAGTAGTAGTAGTAGTAGTAATATCAGTAGTAGTAGAATATATACAGTAAAGGTTTTCATATCTATCATCCAAATAGCAGCACAAAAGCATCCATGAACCAGCACAAAAATTTAAATTTATGGGAAATAACACTACTACATAACAAAAAATACAATCAATTAAAAATAATAAAGTAAATCATTACGCAATACAAATGTAGTGTCTTGCATGCCTGTGGAGGGGCACACTTTAGTCACCTTCCTGGTTGTTCCGCTATCCTTTACTTTGCATTCTCTTGTGTTGTATTGAATATCTGGCTTCATCCAGCAGTAACATTGTAGTGTGTTAAATCAACAGTCCAAATTAACAGTTTTTAGAAAATCCTTTACTTGGCGTTCACAATTTTTCATCCCTCCCATGGGGCAATTCTAGGATTCTTTTAAGGTGGATGGGGGCATAAGAGGAACCAACCTTTTCATTAACTGTGTCTTTTGAATAGGTGAGTGGGGGGGGGGGGCACTCAGATGGCCCTTTCCCCATAACCGAAAGGTCAAAGAAGTGTCTACATTACCTTCTGTGCCTGACTGCATCCTTTTGCCCATCACTTCTCTCAATTTATACCCTGGTAGCTATCGTTATTTTCACATCAGCAAGAATACATCGGTACTTTGAGGTTATATATTTTTTTATTTGTTAATTGTTCAGTATTCTACATTTTTGTTAGCCAAAGACCAGAAAAGCAAATCACTGGCAGCATGAATGCTGTACCAATACACGTCCTCAAACAGGTGAGCTCACACAAGGTGGATACAACGACGTGCAGGTATAAACATAGGGAAAAACTCTGGGGGTTGGAACTTTGTGAAAATAAAGATAGGAGGGATGGCTGGGTGAGTCAGATGGGAGGACAATAATCTAACATCAGTACTGTCCACAAAGACCGTGTGAAATTGGGGCAAAGAGTAAAAAAGGAGAGGAATATGAAAGATTGGCTCTTACCTGTGTTCTGTCAAGGGAGAAATTATACATTTATTGGGGTTTTTTCTGCAAACGACATACTCCATAGATCAAGCTGCTGGATTTACGAGCCAGTTCCCAACAATGAAATATTGACAACGCGAATCAATTTGACCTGTTTTCAGCTGCCATCAATGCCTTGTAGCTAGAAGACTACAACTCTAATATTTATTTCCTCTCACAGTCTAAAGGACGACATAACTACTGATTTTGATTTATCGACCCATAAACACTTCATTGATTTTACATATTTTTAATTATTCATTGTAGCACATTGATGTAAAAAATATCAGATTTGTCAGATTTTTAAATAGATGATAAATCTTAATATAATTCTGTCTTCTGTCAGTTTTAATATTCTTTTCACAGCCATTCTTGAAATGGGAAGATTAAATTTTGTTTCCTTTTTTAAAACGTCTTTTTTGTAAGTACATACATACATAGTAACTGCATAGTAAAATAAAATAATGCAATGACTTGTTTATGCAGAAACTGGCAGGGATTATTGTGTAACACAAGCAAATTTTAAACCTTTAAGAAATGCTTATGGGAAGCAGTAAAACAAACAGTATTTAACTATCATTTCCAGCACAGACAAACATGCATCCATCCATCTTCTAACCGCTTATCTTGGTCTGGAGTTCACGGCCAAACATAATGTACATAATTCCCTATTTAGGTATGTGACCCTCCTTTAGAAGGAGCTTCGATAATGCTGGCAAGGGCCATTATTTCATCCATTTTCCAGCCCCAGGGTGATGTTGCTGTGAAGCCACCATACTGCTCATTAAGGCAGGCTCCCTACATTATTTTAAGCATTAAGTTTTCCTTTCTGTCTCTCTTGATAATTGTATTAAAAAAAAAACAATCCTGCATCATACTCATGACTAGCATGTTTCCTTAGCACACAGTTCTGAGAACGCTTCATTATTCATTTTACGTTGCTTGAAACATTGTGGCGCAAACAGTGTCGTGTGAATGCAATTTTGGGTGACCTCAGTTTAGAGAGCAAGATGACCACCCCCCAGAAAGCACCATCTATCACTCGAGACAAGACAGCCTCGTTCTCCTCAAGTCCCTGTAAGTACATTCTTGTACATCTTCACAGTTCTGCTTCGCTTACTTGAAAATCTTCGGTTGTGTCTAAAACAACCTTACTCCTAGAAGGGAAAAAAGTTAAGTCTAGTTATTAGACCCTGACAACAGAAATGTGGTTTAAAGAAACGGTTTTGCTCCAATGGTCTAGGATGTTTCTGTCATTTAGTGGCATAAAGCCCTCAGACAAGCTTTGGGTTCTCATTGCACTTTGACGTTTAAGGGCAGCGGAATAAACTGCGGTATCTTGAGATGCAGACGGAGGCGTAAGGATAAAGGTGCCGGGGGGCTGGGGGCACAGCTGGCACTGTGGAGACAGCTCTGGCTGAAGCCAAAAAAGACTGCGCCTGAGACGACGACTTAGAGCATAAAACAAAAATAAAAATTTACTTTTAATGAGAACATGGAAAAACTATTTATCTGCTCACAAAATGTCTTGGTGAAATTTTGCCCAGAAAAATAGGATTTCTGAAGATTTAACATAATCCAATCAAGAACTAACTTTGTTCCTTTTTTAAAAAATCTTTGATCCTTTTAGTCAGAATAGCAAAAAGTACAAGAAAAAAATCTGTAACAATTTGTTAATTTTCCACACTTACTTGTCCTATGCAGGGTCACATGGGTCTCGAACCTAAACTGGAAAGAAGAGTCACAAGGCATGGACCAACCCAGGATGGGGTGCCAACCCATCACAGGTCACATAGAACTATGGGGAAGTTGGTAACTCCAGTTCACCTCAGCATGTTTTTGGACTGTAAACTGAAGAACCCAGAGTAAACACCAGAACATGTGGAGAACATTCAAACTCCACGCACATAGAGCCATACCAAGCCCTGGTCTCAGAGGTGTGAGGTAACCATGCTAATAGATTTAATACAATGTCATTTGAAAGAAAATTAGGTATTTTGATGAGAAAAACCTGCAATGTCACCCTATGTGCATGGAGCCTCAACTCCATGGCTGGACCACTTCAAAATATCCTCACAAAGCTCTCTGCATAAGAAGCAGCCTTCACAGACAGAGAGACTTGCAAACTCCATCCAGACCAATCACTGACTTCCATGTTCAAACTTTCCATTATTCTTTCAGCCATCCTCTTGTGTCTTTATAATCCTCTGCTTTAAGCCCAGTTCAGCAGAGAGGAACATTCATCTCAATATATGTCAGAGTAGATGTCAGTGGCCCTCATCCAATCCCCATGTAAAGCAGGAGGTACATACATCGCGCCACTCCATCAACACACCGCTGAGCACCAAGCGCACCGGCACAAGGCCCAAAGCCAGCCTGAGTATGCCCTACTGAACACAGCCTAACGAAACTCTCTATTTTTATCTTGGCACAGCAAGACAAAATAAAGTACAGTAAGTATGGAATAAGTTCAGATTTTTTTTTAAGATTGCAAACGGGTCATTTAGGGAACCCATTTTGTACTTTGCACTGTTTTGCTTTGGTCAATTTGAATTACGAATATAGTCCTTTGCTGATTATTGGAGACTTTCAGTATTAAAGTATATACATATTGGATAGCTAGTCATTCAACTAATACAATTGGCATGCAAATAGATTCCTAATTAGGACAAATGGTGTAACTGACTTGTCAGTAGGAATATTACAGTATCTAAACTGGTCTTTTTGAAGTAGCCTAGTCAAGGAGAGCAAGTGGGCATTTTAATAATCTTATTAGAGATGTATTATTAACTAATTAGAAAAAAAGGTTGCATTTAAATGGGATGTGAGATCCCAATAGTACAACTACTGCTTATTTAGTGATTGAGTTCCGTTCCAACAACCAGGTCGTTCGCTAAAGTGAAAAATCAGGGTAGTCTAGGTGTGACTGCAATTTTCTTTACAACTTCACTTCAGTCTACCATACTTGGTTTCTTTTAACCTTCATGAAGTGGACAGTCTTAACATTTTGTACATTAAACTTCAAAGATGTCCCTCATTCTGGCGTGCATTGTTGTCAGCTCATAAATCTGTATATTGGTTAAGAAATTACTACTTTCAAATTTGCGAACGGTCCCTAACTGAGGAAGTGGCTAAACGAGGAGTGGTTGCAAAATGTTGGAATCGCATTAAGCAAAACTGCTTATCTGCATAGCTGTTGGGTTTATACCCAATTGAAAATATAAATTAGGCACCCAAGGAGTGACAGGCGATAGAGAGAAGGAAGCAGAGCCATGGCCAATGCCTCAGGAGAATTGGGCTGCTATGACCTTTGGCAGCTTTGTGAAGCTGAAGTGCTGGAGAGTCTCCTCACACACACGAACCCTTATAATAAAGCGTGTGATACAGAGCTTTCAGCAGCAACACACACAGCAGGGCAGCACACAGACTAAAAAGCAGAAATGATTTTTTATTAAACCATAGCGTAAATTTGACAAGATGTCAGAATCCATAAACGGTACAGAAAATATAACCGAGATGGGGGGGGGGGGGGGAGAGAGAGGGGAAGGGGTGGGCCCGGACAACCTGGCTCAGGGGAAGGTGACCTTTACAAGGATTCGAAGACAACTGATATGCTGAACTGCCAACAAGTGTCAACAAGCTAGTCTGCAGTAGAAAATGGAGCTGTAAGTCTTGACTGGGCAGAGTAAATTGCAAACCACACCAGCCTCCACCTCCACGAGGAACTGTCATGTCCTAAAGTAAAGCATGGCTGGTTTAATGTCACGGAGCTAAAATAAACAAGGCGCTCATGGGGTGGCCGCAGAGCGTAAAGACGGAGACGCCGTCGTCAAGGCTGATTCGCCTCGGAGAGCCACTTAGGCCGTCTGCCCGCATCTCAATTAAACGGGGACAGCTGTTCTCCTGTGTCCCGATTAGTCCCGCGAGGCAATTTACAGATCATCCAGCTTCATTTCAGGTACCGCGACGACGAGGAAGGGATAATTGAATGGAATGTCAGTCAGTTCTGCATTGTGGTGGCCGTGGCTTTAAGCAGAGGGAGCTTCAGACAGGAACCAAGGAACCTGGATTTGCCAGCAAATAAAGGGTAGAATTTCAGGGACCGCCGTGAGATTGCGGTTCGCCTGTAGATAAGTAGGAGTTCCTGCACAGCATGATAAACAGCACTTCCTATATTTAGCTAGTCAATGTTCTTTCCATGTATTCACCCCTGACCCAAGCAATGATTCTTTATCCAGATCAAAGTTTCTTGGCTTTCTTCAGAGAAGATGAACTGGAGACGGACTCTCTTCTTTTTCTCTGTAGAGAAGAACAGAAATAAAGACAGTGAGTGGCAATTTAACATGTTAAAACAGGAGAACATAATAACCTTCTTTATTCAGCCAGCACTATGCATGTGCAAGAGATTTCTTTTGGTTTTTCTGGTGTTGCATCCAGAGGGAACACAGTGCACTGCATAGAGAGAGGACATGGAACGTGCAGAGCGGCACGAAAACAGGTACATGAGGGAATGGTGTGGCTAGCAAAGAAATGTCCCTGTAAAAATAAAGACAGATCACTGTTCGGATGAAGGCCGTACGTCGTATGTTGAAATAGGATAACCGCACTGACTGCATGTGAGAAGACTGGGAGATGCGTATGAGACTAGGACGGTTGTGCTGTCATAATGTACAGTACTTCCCACAGCAACTATAATTATATTAACTATCGTATAATTGTAATTAATAATAACCACAATTGACCATTATTATTATTATTATTTGCATCGCACTGTGATATAGTTGATATAGATAAAATGAAGAGAAAATATTTAGCAGCAATAGTTGAAAAGCTCAAAATGCAGCATCCAAATACCATGAGTTTACCATCAGTAAACCATAAGTAATGGATTTGCCATCCTGCGATTCAGTTGCATAATGCATAGGATCAGAAGTCAGATTGGATCAGCATTCAGGACTGCACTGGGCTGCACAGTCCATGCTCTATGGGGTGTGAACACAGCACTGGAGTAAGATGCAGGAAAAATGACAGCTTTCATCCCCATAGGGGGACAGTTTGTGCTTTTCAACTAATACGAGGCTGTGACGGGACCTTCAGGGCCAGGCAGTAAACGCTGCACATAGCCAGGCTGCTGCCACACAGTGAGGGACAAAGCTCACTGCACAGCAGAGCTACACTCCAGCTATCCTGTGTGACACTCTTAAACCCTTGCCGATTTCCTAAACGTCCCCATATTGTTCTCTTCTGTACAAAGATTATATTCCTGCACCACATCTTACTTGTATAAATGCTACTTTGGGCAATAATAGTAACTGCAATAAGGGCAGGGAGGCCTAATTTTCCCGGATGTTCCCATGGCTTCCATGTGGTATATGAGCAGGGTATCGGAGAGGAAACAGGCCCAGAAGGGACAGCGTGCTCTGTACTCACAGAGTTGGGCGTGAGCGGCGCTCCTACCACGTCGATGACCTGCTCCTTGGCCTCTGCCTTCAGGTCCTCACAGCCGGGGCCGGCGGAGCCCTCTGCACCAGGCCCCTCACCAAGGTGCCCGGCCTCGCCACCGGCCTTCAGCAGGGCCTCGTAGCGATGCCGCAGCATCTGTTGCTCGTACTCGCAGTTGGCGTGCGCCTGCTTCAGCTCGTAGACCAGCACCAGGTCGCTGCGCAGCTCGTTGAACATCTGCACGATCTCCTCAGTGGGCATGGGGTTCAGATCTGCATGGTGGGGGAACGAGAGCCGTTGGCTGGGGAAGGCCCATCTCCAACTCAGTGGCTCGATTAGAACACCGGGCCAGCTAGTCATGACGAGGTGATGCAGACACGGTTACTAAATGCTGGAAATAACATGAAACTGACCCTCTAATTAACCTAGTCCTTACAAACAACTTATCAGCAAGACATACCAAAGTATGCAACAAGCAAGCAGAGAAATAATATTGTATATGCTCTACTAAAAAAGTCTGATATATATTCTCTGTATGACTCAAACTATAAGCTGAGAACCCTTTCAGTCTAAACGTCCTTGTCCTACAAAGTAACACATTCCGAGTAAGTTTAAAAAAAAAAAAAAATGTAATGTTAATGAATTTTCAAAATTCGTTCCTCACTCAATCCGACAAACACAATCTACCATATTGGACATTTTCAAGCTCTGTTGGTTTGTGGCTACCATCCATAAAATTTGCTCGCCTTTCAGATTGAGCAGCAGACCTCAATGCTTCAGTATCATCCACCCCTGTCTAGTGCCTTCAAGAACCAGTGCGCATCTCAACCCGCTGATGCTACCATTTTCACAATAAATGGGGATAATTGTTCAGGGAGTTCTGAGGCTTTTTTCTGAAAATGTACTGACAACCACTGCAATACTAATACTAACAATGAAAACTAACAACAGGGTCGAGCACAGAGTATGCGCTTTAGCTATATACGAGTAAAACTGAAGCAGACGCGAGTTAACAGGTGACAGTTCTGACTTTTCCCTACACCATTACCAGGAGGAGTCTGGCAGCTGTGAAATCTGAGGCAGACTTTGTTCTTCTGCACTCACCGACTCCCTGCTCCGTTAAGATCTGCTCGATGGCTTTAATCTTCTTCTGTCCCACTGAGCTTGGGAGCTTCATCTGAAATGGAGAGAAAAAAATGCCACAAAGCTGAAATACCCATGCACATGAAAAATGGGGTCAGGTTGTTAGAGTTCTATACACTGCACAAACTCATTTTATAATGCTACTTTTCAAATACACACAAGTAAGACACTGAAGGTGTTCTTTATGTGCCTAATAAAGTCATTTGTGTTTTCACTCAAGAGTTATGCAACAATGATAAGAAATACTGCCAATCATCAATAAAAATACTCATCCGGGTCCTAATAATAGAGAGTTTCCACAAACGGTTTGATAAAGATTTTCCGGTGCCAAAGCATTTTTAAAACTTAAGACCACGAAAAAAACTTACCTTCCATCAGCATTTCATGGACAGGTGCATACAATGTTATACCGAGGGCAGTTTTATGAAAACATAGTTTTAAAACATAAACAAATATAGTCTACAAGACTAACACTCAGAAGACAATAATTGTTGGAACAAACTACATAATAGACTTAACGTGCACAAAGGCATGCATAACTCACTGAGCGTTTAATCCATCAACATAAGCGAGGAAATCAGCAATCAAAAAAACACAAGATTTATTCACTGAATCTTAAAATTAGTGGAAGAAAAATGCGTCCTGGACTTAAGGCTGATGTCAGTAGCCTGTTTGTTAAGTTGAGTCTAACAGATTATCAGAGAGATTTCAGCAAGGCTCCTCATTTAGCTGTAATGCATTTTCGTTTCGCACTGAGAGTAATCTGCCCCTGTCACTCACTCTGAGCTACTTGCTTTGAGTTATATTGTAAAGATTAGCCTGACACCATACACATAACTCGAAACATTCTGTTAATGAGAGCAAAGTAACAAATCTTTTGAATACAACTACAGGTCGTCGTCGACTTACGACCATGATTGGCTAAGACTGAGTGGTCGTAACACGATTTGGTCGTAAGTCGCATATGAATAGCCTACTGTACAGTAATGTATTGTTATGACAATCTTTAAGTCATACCTTATCATAATTTTCTTTGTTCCTTATGTATTGTTATACATCATACTTTTCTCTGTTCATTGTTATACATAGGGCTGACTTCTAATAGTCGAGGATTCGACGATTCGATTCGTAGACGTCTGATTCGACTATGAACCTCATAGTC
>JABFDZ020000001.1:26831340-26841702 GCA_019775955.2 Pollimyrus isidori
GACTATCAGTCGACTACGGCAAAATCGAACGAATCAGATTCGACTATGAAAATCCTTAGTCGAAAACAGCCCTAGTTATACATCATGATTTTCTTGGCTCATTATAGTTATACTGTTACTGTACTGCATCTTAACTTTCTTTGTTCGTTATTGTGATACTGTACCATATCCATTGGATCACCAACATCTAAGTACTGTACAGTACTGTGTACTAATAAAAATTCAACCTTTTTTAGTTAAATTAATTTTTCGTCCTTTTTACGTATTTTTCATTAGACATTATTGTATTTTTCTTATTTTCATGGTTTCTTGAAATTTCATGCATTTGTATCATCTCTACACCATTTTGTTTCTTATTTTTACATTTCAAAGAAAACAAATTATGCTAATTTAAATACAGTCAGCCAATGCCAGCCAATGTGCATTTAATGTGAACTGATCTGCTACTGAACAATGCATGCATGCTGTAATGAATCTGGGATAACAGTTAGCAGCTTAGCACGCGCGGGAATGGTAGTGCTGCCGGGAACTGGTACGCAAACTGTCGTACGCCCAGCTGGGCAACATTTGCGCTGCCAGACATACAAGCTGTGATCATGGTCGTAAAAGTCGGTTTGTCGTACATTGGATAGGTCGTAAGTCGACGAGGACCTGTGTTCTAATTCTGCACTATAGGTATGTTCTATGGTGGCATAGTAGCTCAGTGTTTGGCTCTAGACCCCGTCTGAACATAAGGAGCTAGATGATAGATGAATGTATGTTTATCTGAATTTTCATTAAGTGCTAAGCTAACCGTATTTCAAGAATAACCAATTTATTGTGACCATTCAAAAAAATTGACCGTAAAATCTGATTATATAAGAATTCTTTGGCTATTAGAGACAAAAGATTGTAAAACTACAAGACTATTATACTTGTGTATGATAAATGACAGGATTTTTTTCCAACATTAATATACTTGACATTGAAAATAACAATATTTCACTAAAAAGCAGAAATGACCTTTACTTGAGGAATATTTTCCTTGAGGGGGAGTTTTACTTACTCTCTGGCTACGAAGCGTGACACCAGCGGATTTGAAGTCAGGGAACTTGATGCCTGCCGTCTCTGGTAGAGCCTACCACAGGAACAAGACCAGGGGGTTAGACTGGCAAACCCACGCAAACTGCCTACACTTTCATAACACAGTACAGCTACCACAAGACCTGTGCACATCCCCAAGTATTTGTACCAAGCTTTGGTCTACAACACTATGGTAAATTAATAGAAGAAATGCCAGTAAACTAACTCCAAACTAACTTTGCAAGTTCTAACAGCCTTCATTTTCAATCATTTAACTTGCTAATTGTGCAAATTTAAAGATACAATAAGTTTACAGCAAACAGTGAATAGAGTGGCACTGACTTAACTCTAAACCTAAATTGTTTGTCTGTTTTTATTATTGAAGTAGGCCAGATTTATGAGATCCAATACAATAAAAAAAATTAGGAATCATTTTAGAATGGAAGAGTCAGAAGAGTTACTTGTGTTCTGGATCATCTAGTTTCCTATAAAACAGAGTATTATGCTCAAACAAACATATGTCAAAAACCTTCTAATGATTTCAGATGGTCAGATACAAATAAGTATCTCCCCTTCATAAAAACAGCTAAATTAATTGGGAGGAGGGTTAATTTAACTTGTCCATTTATGTCAAAAAACAAACTAATTTGAATTTAGCCATTATATCCATACAACACCCAACCTAGTGTTTTAACTAAATCCACCATATCAAGTAAAAATATTCATAACAGATGGAAGCAGACCACTATTTAATTGACTTTTGGATAATGGACCTTTTTAAGACACTTCACATTCTAGTAACGTGACGCTGACCTCTGACCAATTATAAATGACCAAATTAACACTGCCAGAGTTACTGCTGGCTGGACTTCTGCTCCAGCTCATTAGATCAAACCTGCCTCCTCTATCTTTATACCTCACACCATCTCCTATTTCCCTGGCACATGAAACATCACACCCACATGGAGTACAGGAAAACAACATCTAAAGGTGTGCATGGCTGGTAAACAAACACCTTCTCCTTGTACAAACGAGCCAGCCTGACAGGTGCTCAGGAGAAACCCAGATCAGCTGGAGGAAAGGCCTGCTTTGAGGCGAGTTAGGAGAACCACACATCGGGAAAACTCCACACTCTTACAAAATATGTACATTATTATTTTTGCTTTTCCTTGTGGTTTATGGGAATGTGTAACCAGTCTGAGCCCCAACCTGCCCATTTAATTAGTAGATAGAGTTTCATAAATCCAGGCTTCTCTAATCAAATTAGACGTTGTATGTAAATTGTCTTGCATGAGTGGGAGATGAGATTTTTCCAATTGCTATGTTTTTGACCTGCCCCTTGTTAAACATTTCTGTCCCCAATAGCAGGTCTGGCTATGCTATTTCATGACAGCCTGTCTCTTGTGCCGGAAATAATGAAAATGGACTTTCCTTGTAAATTCGCTATGCAATGTGCAGTTAGAATGTGGTAGACATGATATTTTTAACCAGTTCCATTATAAAGAAGTATAATTACAATAATTACAACAATAATAATAACAATAATAATTAAAGCATTGTGTTGAATACTTATTGGAAAATGTTAGCCATTCAAGAAAACAGGTTGCCCGAATTATTCAGAGATGCCCAAGAGTAACAGAGCATCCAGATGTATATGCCATCTGTAGTGGTCAGAGATCTTCACACAGGTCTTTAACTTGATTGACTGCAAGCACACTGAACTAGCTATGCTAAACTGGTGTCACTCATCCATAATGGGTTATGTCAGCAAGATTACCACCAAAAAGTTATGTCAATATATTTAACCTGGGATTATTTCATTACTTTATACTGTCCATTAACAACACTAAACTGACTCAATTTGCAGCAATTAAGCTACTGCTGCACAGAGGCATACAGGCTTTAGAGATGAACTTACATTTAGCTTAGGATCTCTCAAATCTATACAACATCAGATTTCAGATGTAGGTTTTTGTCCAATATTAAAACACAATGGATATTCATTCAATGTAAATACAAAAATAAAAATGTAAAAATCTATGCTAAAGTCCTGAGAACAAAAATATACTTAAATCCATTTTCTCTTAAAAATGTTAGTACAAATCTGGGTGTCAGGAGTCACCGGCGATGCACGGAGTGGGTATCACAATAATGGTGCCTGTGGGGGCTGCAGTACCCCAGTATGACGGGGGTGGCCCATGTCGTTTCCCCAGGTGAGCTGCATGTTGCATCACCTACATGGGCAGCAGGGGGAAAGGAGACAGCAGCTCACCGGTTTCTCAGTCTCCCTCTTCTGGGGAAGCTTCTTCTTGGTGGCCTTCCGGTCTGCGCGCCGCATCTCCGTGGTGGTGTCTGCGGCCGTGATGAGCTTCTGCAGGTCCTGGGCTTTCTTCTCCCTTTCCTTCTTCCGTGTCTCGATCTTACGGAGCTCCTGGATCAAGTACTCCTCTTCTGCCACCTGCGAATCGAGCAGAGGTTCACGTCTTGGCCGGGCCTCGACTATGAGGGCTAGTCATATTTCTTAATTACACAGAACAACATAAAATGCCATTTGCGTCACTGAAGAAATCATGTCATTTTGTGCTTTATTCATTAAACTAAAAACACTACAAGGGCAAAAGAAAATATCAGTAAACGTCTATTTCATTTTTTACAACCTATAATTAATTCATTATTGATTAATGGACAATCTGGAAACTTTAATTCACATTTCTGGATTGTGGAACACCCACAGAAAAGCCTGCGATAGCATTTTCATTTGTAGATTTGCTCCAGAACCAGTCATTTAATTGTTTAACTGCAGCTAATGAAGACCTAATACAAAAGACTGTCCAGCATGCAAATGAAAAGCCTGGAGGGAAATCCAGGGAGTTACATGTGTTACTCCACTGTGTTACATGATTGGAGTAAATATCAGTTCATTGTACAGGTTACTGGAAGGCGGAGATTGTGGAGGATCAGCAAGACCGATACAAAATGTAAGGGCTAGAAAAAAAATCAACAGAAAAAACTGCTCTGAATAAACTGGCAACTATTTGACAGTGTAACTGCTTAAAACTATTTTATATAAGGGGAAAAACTGCTATACATAAATAACAATGATATGTATCTGCCATGACCCTCTTATGTCAGTCTGAATTGTGGGTGGATCTACCAAAACGGTTAATGACGGCTGACAGACGCTGCTGAAATACCGTGGGAGGGCAGAGATAAGGCGACTGACAGGCTGTGTGCCACTGAATCACGGCACTAAGCTGCCGGCTCACTTGCCAGACGTCTGAGTTAAGTGGTTACTGTCTTTCTTGGGAAAGAGATGCTCTCCGAGGTGCATGAATGACATGAAAGATGATTAATCACTCGAAAATAAAGCGTAGCTACACAGCACCAAGGTTAAGACTTCAAAATACATCTAACGCAGTAGCTTTTAAAAAGCTTTTGATAACATTTCAATTACTCAATTGATTCATTTAAAGATCCCATGCATTTTTTACGTGTCATTTGAATTTGATCTTTTTAAAGTGGATAAAAATGCTTTAAATAAAACAATTAATTATTAAAGTTCAAATATTAACTGGATGAGCACATATTCATGAAGATATAAATTTATGCAACATAAACTGGTCTCATTTGTAGCAATGATTTTGGAGGGACTAAATGAATTATGCAGAAATACTGCCATCTAGTGGTAAAATACACAAAGTAATTACCCACAAACTAATGTTTTTTGAAATGTTATAGACTTAAATATCAGTTCATGGTGCTCAAAGAAAGATTTTGGAAAATCATTATTTATACTGCCTTAATATTTTTATTTCCATATTGTTCAGAGGACCAGAAGAAAGCATACTACTGCTCATTATATAGAGCTGCATAAACAGGGTTCCTGCAGGTTTCAGTAAGTTAAATTTAAAACATTTTTAAGACATTTTAAGACCATTATGGGTAAAATCTAAGGCCAACATGGTGCATTACTAGAAACATTGGAATGATCAAGAGCGGTTTAATTAATATTTAAAAAATTGTCCAGGTTATTGAGCTGCCTACACATTAAGGATGACAGTGGTTGGAACATGCTGTCTTCAGAAAAAGCCCGCCCATGAGACGGCGTCTTATTTTTATCAAGCTCAAATCAGGTCACACCAATCAGCATCAGATTAAAGGAAGAGAGGGGCGGGTTATTAAAAAAGAGCCAGCCGGCTCTTCTTGGTGAGCAGAGACAAATGAGCCGGTTTGCTAAGAAGAGCCGATATTCCCATTTGGTAGAGAGAGACACGAGGAAAACAAAAAAAATTATCGCGACCGGAAAAATTATCGTCCTCATTTTAATTATCGTGCAATTAATCAATTTATCGTTTATCACAACAGGCCTACCATATACATAAACTAGAATTGCAATTCTGTGTTATTAATAATTCTATATCACAGAACTGTAATACACCTTACATACACCATGAAATACCAAACTCTTTAATAATAGCTGGATGAAAAAAAATAAAAATTGGAAATGTTTATATTTTTTTCAGATAAGAGATACCAGGCTAAAAACCAATACAAACATTGTGATATATAATTTAAAACCTCTGTCTGATTTTTAGCTGTACGTTTACTGAGCCACGGCTTTCGGCGGAGAAGCAACACAGATGCCGTGAGATCAGGTGAACGAGGGTTTCTTAGAATGGAGAAAAAACAGGAACATCGAAGAAGGGCAAGACAGATGTCAATGACCAGACTGGGGAAAACATACCTAACGCAGACTTAAATACATTAGACTAATGAAAGCAACTAAAAACAGCAGATAAACATGGGGATTCCACTCGGGGTTAATGAGGAGGCGTGGCACACGGGAGGAACAGACCAGCAGGGCTGGACATACTGCACTTTTAATCAGATTTTTTAGATTTTCTAAGTAATTTTTATTCAAATAAGTTTTTTTTATCTCCATTTTGATTTCTTGTCTTGGTCTAACTTAAAACCTTTTTAGAAAGCACATTAAATAACCCCTGTGTATGATAATGAAAACTTGCCTTGCCTTACCTCAAGACCACACGAACAACTAAAAACTACATGCTGGAAACTAAGACATTCACAAGGTAACTCCATGAAAAGCTCTGTAAAAGTAGAAATGTGTTTATTTTATGATATGACATATAGATGATGTGAGCCAAGTTGCCTTTTAACTGAAAAAAATCAGTCCAGTCAGTGAAAAAAAATTAGTAACGCACTACATCAAAATATTTACATTGCAATAATGTATGGCATGAAATAAACTTGTACCTATATCATTCAGTAATACAAATAATAAAACATCAAACCGTTCAAATTGGGCTCAAGAACTAAGTTAGTACTTGATTCCCCTGCACTTCCTGTTGTGGCTGAGCATGCACCTGACCTTAGTAGCTGAAAATGCATGTTCTGCAGCAAGACCCTTCTCAAACTGTTGTTTGTTTGCCTAGCTACAGTGATCACGCCATGGGATTTGTAGTTTTATTGCCACGCAGACGCTGGTGCAGACCAGGAAAAACAACCGATGGATTAGTTGTACAGCGTTTTAGTATTTTATTTTCTCCGGACAACGATTTTTGGGAATGAACGCAGGTAAGAATTTTAAGACTTAGGTAAATTAAATTTAAGACCTAGGATGAAAATCTCTGCATTTTTAAGACATTTTAAGGCCTTAAATTTAACTTTCCGATTTTTTTACTTTTTAAGACCCCGTGGGAACCCTGATAAACCAGCAAAAACTGCAGGCTACATTTTATTACTGGCGGACCTTTAGCACAAATAATTGATTTTTGTAGGATCTCATTAGTCTTTCACGTTGCACAGATTCTGATCCACCCGTATTTCAGTTTGTTGATGTTCGATGGCACTCATCTATGTGTGGCTGATATTACTGCAACTTCTGAATCTTACTACATTTTTTTACGCCATTATAAATGTCCGCACCACAGACAAGCACACAACATCAGTTGTGACAGCCTTTGAGATGAGTCTAAGAGTGAAAAAGCAGGAGCTCGCCTGTTCTGGGGTGCGGTTGAACAATCTTTCCAGCTGATCCTTTCTACGCCTCTCGTGTCCGGCGTCAAACACGTAGATTTTGGGTTCGCACCCAGTGCCAGCGCGGATTTTTGAGAGTTTGGCACAGATGTTGTAGTAGCGCTCTTTCAAGTCTTCAACTGACCGCTTCTGTACGAGTAAATACAGTCAGGATCAGTCACACATTCACTGACGACCCACAATTCACATTGGTGGGTACTGGTATTGGTGAAAACCCAAACATAAGGCAGATAAATGTGTGTATGGTGAGAACAACGGCGCAGTGGTGTGGGTCTGCAGATCAAATCCCATGACCTTCACCACTGGGCCCTTCTCTGTAATACCAAAATTTGCTCTTGGGTCACATGCAGAGCAAGATGGAATGTGTGGAAAATTACAAGTTTCCCATAAGTATAAGAATAAAATATCATTACTCCATTAAGGCTCATCCTAAAGATTATAGGTGTGATAACTAAGCAACATGCAGTTTGACAGAGAGCTCCACAGCAGAAGTGCAGTTTGGTTATAACATCGCCATGAAGCACCACATAAGCTTGGTATCTCTAGTGACTGATGCAAAAGTGCCAGTTGTAGTGATATCTCTGCTGCTGCCACCTTTGCTTTATGTGTTCACATGCTCAGAGACAAGCGCAACAGTGGTTCACCTCTGAACTCTACAGTGTAAGCGCTAAACTGCGGCTCCAAGTACACTAACACCCGTAAAGGCCACACTAACCCTGAACTGCTGGTGGTCATAGCGGTCATGGATTACGATAAAACGCAGATCGAAGCTCTTGCAGAGGTCGAACAGGTGATCCGTCTCTGCTTTGGTCCATCCGTCATCGTGAAGGTACATGAGGTACTCCTGCTCTGAGTACACGGGCACCTGGACGGTCTGGGAGCAGAGGGACACAAAGACAGCAGGAGTCTCAATTTATCCAGGTAAACAAATACAAAACAACAAGCAACGCTGTCTGTGAATTCATGCTTCAGAAAGTGATGTGAAAAATAACGTACACTTCTATAGCATTGTTCCTCCATTCCGGTCTTGGAGGGAAAGTTTGCAGATTTCCCTGTTCAACCACAGTCAATTAGGCAGTCTATTACTAGGTTTAGTAGGTGTGTGGGAGCAGAAAAATCTGCAAATAGTGTTGAAAACTGCCCCCCACCCCCCCCCCCCCCAGGACAGGAATTGGGGAACCCTGCTGTAGGGTTTCATATAACAGGGCATAAATAACAATCGCCTGGTCCTTCTAAAATTACATACATTTAGCCTGACCAAGTCAAATTGCAGTCTATAACCCCAAGAGACAAGAGGAGCCCTAAGAGGGCTGCACATAGACAGATACCATCAAACATCCAGGACCTGAAATGATGTTGTAAAGCTGGGTCAAAACCCCTGCAATGTGAAAGACTGATGAGTTCATATAGAAATCAGTTACCCTTAATTCTGCTAAAGGTTGTTATACCAGCTACTGAAACAAAGGGCATGCTTACTTCTTCCACGCGTGGCTTCTGCAATTTCACATACTTTTATTAAAACGTGTTGTTTTTCATCCGTGGTTAGATTTACAATTTTAGGACATAGTGAGAACCACATTTTTTGTATATCCTCTGACATAAAAAACGATGGAAACGAAAGAGTGGACCATCACACTATTTGCATTTGTACTAGTGTAACCTATAATATTTGGTCGCACTTT
This sequence comes from Pollimyrus isidori, assembly GCA_019775955.2. Lineage (NCBI taxonomy): Eukaryota > Metazoa > Chordata > Actinopteri > Osteoglossiformes > Mormyridae > Pollimyrus > Pollimyrus isidori. The sequence goes on from JABFDZ020000001.1 coordinate 26,840,142, forward strand.
TAATTGAGGGGCACAAGTAACTTAGGAGCTCAGTTACTGCTCTAGTACAAATTATGAAGAAACATAGTAACCTCATGAAATACATGACTGATTAATGATGAATGAACACGAGATCAGTATGTAACTAACACTGGTCAATTAATACATTTAGTAAGAGAGTACTAATACATTATTTGTGTCCCCTCAAGCAAAGTCTTAGTTAATATTCCTCCAAAATATTGTTTTATTTTGTGGCAATGTTTAAAAAAAAAAAAATCACATTTCACACTATACTATCAACACTGGCTGGAAGTTCATTCCCATAAAACAATGCATACATACAGCAAGGATACAACAAACATGGGGAAACAAAAATCAGAGCATGCTGTCACTTTCTCCTGATATTTAAACAAGTTTTTAAATTTAAAGTATTTAAGATCCACGCATTAATGAATAATTCTAACTCACAAGTGGTGTGTAAGCCCTTCCACTCTGACATGCAGCAGTGATTAAGCTGTTACTGTGCACTCCAACTCCAAACAAACAAAAGGGAATCTGAGAATGTGACCTTATTAAAGCGGGCAAATGGGTAGTCTTTGCCCTCCTCTGTCAGGCGTCTCCAGTGGTGAAATATGGCACCATCTCTCCTGGCGGGGTTAGTGAAAGGCATCCACTTCCAGGGACGGACTCTCTTACAGCCCAGCTTGGCCTTGACTGTCCGATAGCCCTGCGTGGTGTCGCTAGGCAACAGTGGAGGAGCATCTCTGCAGGGTATAAAATATTTAGATATATATATTATTTTTTATGGCGGGGAAATGTATAAACAATGCGGCATTATGAAAATGATCAGGGACGTAATTCAATGCAAAAACAAAGTGCACTCACTTTTTATCTGAATAGAGGAGAGCATAAACCTCTCTGTGCATCCCCTCAGGCCGCTTGAACGTCAGTGTCTCGGTTGACTTCTTTGACTTTTTCTAGAAACATTAAAAAATACATTAAGCTCAAAGCAAAGTTACAACACATAACCTTTAATAGCTAACCATGCAAACAGTGCAAATAATTGTATGACCGTTCTCCTACCTCTTGGTATTATAAGATATTTCAGTCAAGGTTTCAAAATCTATTGGGTGGATGGACACATAATCCTTCTTATCCATCTTAATCCAAAATGTCCATAGCTACACAAACACCATACACATACCTGAAAATATGGTTTCACTACAATGACAAGACTGAATATTAAGTCTGTGGTTTAATGAGTGGCCATGTGTTTCCCCTAGGAGATGTATAACGGCACCGATTATTGCAGGGATGTATGGTACAAAATTCCAAACGTACACAGCTTTAATAAAATGGGAATACAGTATTTACTCTGCTATACTATTTTATTGCTTCTCCAATTAAGTGTTTTTGTCTTGGGCTCTCAGCGGAGGCGGACGCACTTCTCTTCTCTCCCTCCCCTTATCTTCCCTGCTTGCTACTCTCGTCTCGTCCAGTCTACCGTCTTATTGTCTATACTAGAGAGACTCTCTCAGCCCTGCTCTTCAAACTAAGAAAATTATGGATTTGATCAGCTGGT
>JABFDZ020000001.1:26841802-26854361 GCA_019775955.2 Pollimyrus isidori
TTCTCGCCCGAAAACCCAAACAACTCCATTCTATCTCCTTTTTGGCTCCCCGCTAATCAGCACTGGCCTTGGCCAAGACTGCTGTTGCATTCAACAACTCCCCCGAAAAACAAGGCAGTGAGACTCTCTTGCATTCCTCTCCCCCAACCTGAAGGACTCCCTCCCCCATCCCACGCCTCCGCTGCTTGCCCCCCGGAAGTGGGTGAACGCTGGCTGGCACGATTGGCTGCCGCTGCTCCCCGGTTTGTGTTGAGATGTGTAGTGATCATGTGCTTGTGTTGCTGGGGTGTCTCCCCCTCTGTCCTCATGTAATCCTGTTTCTTTGTCTTTTTTTTTTTTCTTTTTCTATATCCCCTGTCTTATGTTGTGATTCCCTGTATGGTGTCCTTGAGTGTCTAGAAAGGCACCTATAAATAAAATGTATTATTATTTATTATTATTTATGGGAGTACCTTTTGCAGCAATTATGGGGGGATACAGTTTTGCAATTCCTGACAGTCCCAAACTGAACATTACATGATCAATATAGCAAAGGCATCCTTATGACCTACACTGGATGCTGTGACATAAAGCTAACCAATATAATGGTAGACATATTAACAGCTCACAGAATGTGAGATGAGTGGACATCATATTTTCCAAATGATTCCTTTAATTATTCAGTATGATTTAACACCAAACAAACCCCCATATGTATATAATAAATGAAACAAATGTACACAGAATAAGTATTTACATCACATCAAGATATTTAAGTTTAAAAAAATTACTTAGAAGTGATAACAGGACCATATGCAATCAGATTCTTGCGTAAATCTTACTTTATCAGAGTTAATGATGTCCTTCTTACTGATGGGTCCCGAGTCATTGTCACCGCCTCCCAGTTCCAGTATATCTCGTACATCTGCACCAGTTGCCATCGTGTACTGAAAGAGAACGTTAGTTAAATTTCAAGCAGAAAAAATGCTGACACAAAACCCAAAATCCAGACCAAACGGTGTCACCAAAGGCTCTCATCACACATTGCGAGTCATCTGATAGCTTTGCTACCGCAGAAAACGCCACAACCTCGCACGAACTACTAATTATTCCCAATTTACTAAGTCCTAACCTGTACTCGTTTGATGGTTTTTGAAGAGGTTGTTACATTTTTACTTCAACTAATTCCCCTGGGTTTTAACAAGTGTAACAGTGAATAAACCAGATTATCTGAAGTGTAAGGCACCATAGCCACGCTGCTCCAAGCGGGCGGTTAGCATGACAGTCAGCAGCCGCGATAGCCTTTGATAAACAACATCCACTACATGTCTTTCGCTCTAACAGAAAGAGCCTTAATCTAAAATTATTTATACCCATTTTGATTATACACGTGATGCCTTCCTGAAATTATTCTGAATGACTGTGTGCACATTTATTCGTAATTAAACAGCTAGACGAGTCACAGAAGCTAAGATGCTAACACGCGCGAGCCAAACGGTGTGTTAACTTATAAAGAAGATAACTGCACTAGCTTACGCACTTAAGGTACTTGCCAGGGAAACCAATGTGTGTTTATATACAGTATGAGTTTATATATTTACATGCTTACGGGCCGCCCGCCGTCCCGTCCCACAAATGAATGAGCGAAGAGTTCAGCCTTTGCTACATTCGCTTTAACTGGAGCCGCTCAATATAAACCAGCTTTCAATCCGTATTTATGTTCCTCTGAGAATGGATTCCGGAAAACTCTCACTTTCAAAAACACAATGGCTATGGATGTAAAACTCTGAGATATAACGTTGGCTAGTGATCTGTCGCTTTCAGAAGACAATTTCCAGCGCCAGCAGCTAAACTGTTACTGTAGCTGAGCGTAGGTTCGTCTACAGACATTATGCCAGAGCCCATAGCTTCCGGTTTTAACATTTCAAAATAAATGTTTTAATATTATCTACGCTTACGTTTGTAAGTACGGTATTATATAAACTTCGTTGTAAAATTTCTAAAAATCTCTTTATGACTTGTATTTTAAGAAGCCACACTGGTTAACTTATGTGTTAAAACATTAACCTTGGGACTACAAGTATGCCTGTTTTAACTAGTTACTACAGATATCGCTGCAGTAAAGCTTACTATGTAACACTTAACTTGGAAGGGCGCAAATAATATAGTAATACGTTATTACTTATGTATTAATTACTCACAAACTAAGTCTTAATTACGTATTGATGTCATGTAAATTCATCATTAATGAATAATCATGAATGTTTTATCTACATTTATTGCTTTATTTGTTAGTTCTTTAAATTCTGTGAACTAGTGAAGGAACTACTATATTTGTCCATGATTTATTTATACTTTGTACTAAAGTAGTAACTGAATTATGACTATAGTATTTGTCCCCTTTCAAGTAAAGCTTAGTATCAGGCGAAACGGAACACTGTACCTTTTAGATATTTCATTAGTTTTTTTGAGAATATCGTACTCTACAATACAAAGTTAATGATTATGTAACACGTGAGCTAGAAAATATTTTTTGTATAAGTCGAAGATGACATTCTGATCTTAAAACGTAAAGATGCAAAAATTGACATCATTAGGAACTTAATAGTATGGATCCTATTTTAAGAAGCATGGGGTGCAAGTAGGGTCTGGCAATTATAGTTCACCAGTTTTAGGGTCCTTTGATTAGATTTAATATTTTTCGTTAAGACTCTCCAAAGGGTTATCCCGATTACCGGTTGACTTTTATTATGGTAGAAAAATCCCGGAAGCTGTAACCGGAAAGGGGAAACGGGATGTCTTGGTGCTACGATTAGATTACTGATTTCTGGGTAATATTTCGTAACAGAAATAATTAACGCGCCCTCTCTTGACATGGAGTGTGTTATTAGACAACATAATAAGTAGTAATGTTGACAACCTGAAAAAATGAATATTATAGATGTTTTAATAGTATCGAATAATACCCAGTTTTAGACTTTTTGGGCAGCTTTGTACTTTTACAGAAATCAATATTAATTTTCATGTTCTTCTGGATTGGGTAACTTGGTCTCCTGGAATGTGGGTTCAAATCCCACATCTGCTCTGTATGCAAGTTCAGTTAATATGTTCTCTTGGTGTCTGGTGGGTTTTCTCTGGGCTCTCGATTGCTGCTTGCTCCTGTGGCCCCAAGACATGAAGTTAGGCTGTCACACATCTCTAAATTGGCCAATTTATTTACTGCCTCTAGTGATGTGGAATTTAACAATATTTGTTTTGTTTCCTTCAGTAACACATCTTGTAATCGATTCGGTATAATAGCATGCCAAATATTGCATTAGATTCATATGTGTAGTTTGGTAGAATCCCAAGCAGACATGGTAAGACCTCAACTTCGGTGTACTGCAAGCTTGCAGTCAAAGCATGGTGCAATTTCTTGAAACCCTGTTGGATAGGCGAAAGGCAGTGGGTGTTTGATTCCACCCTTTGTTGCCAGTTCTGTTAATAACCGATATGGACAAAATTTCTAGCCATTGTCAAGGGATGGAGAGGGTCCAGTTTGGTGACCTTAAAACCATATCTTTGCTTTTCACAGATGATGTACGTGGTCCTATTGGCTTTCTTGGACTGTGACCTACAGCATGCACTGGGGTGGTTTTTAGCTGAGTGTGAAGTAGCCCTGATGAGGATTAACACCTCTAAATCTGAGCTCAGGATTATCACCTGGAAAATGGTGGATTGTCCTGTCCAGGTTGGGGATGAATTTGAGTTTCCTTCACTGAGTGTCCAGGCTCAGCTTTAGAGAGAGGGTTAGAAGCTCAGACATTCCATAGTGGCTAAAAGTGGAGCCGTTGCTCCTCCACATTGAATGGGGCCAGTTGAGGTGGTGCAGGAATCCATCTAGGATGCCTCCTGCACACCTCTACATCCAACTGGAAGGAGAACCTGGAGGAGACCCAGGACACCCTGGATTGATTGTATCTCAGCCAGCCTGAAGATGGCTTGGTATTCCCCCGGAGAAGCTGGACGAGGTGGCTGATGAGAGGGAGGGGGCAGGTATCCCTGTTTAAACTGTTGCCCCTTGCCCTGGTTCTGGATAAAATGCAGAAGATGGATGATCTTTTTTATACCAGGTTTTCTTGAATGCAGTTTTTTTCATGCATTTTCATGAAACATGCTTAACCTTCTCACAACTATAACAACATTTCTCAAAACAATTTATGCACATAACACAAGATGATGGTTTAGCTGCAAAAAGCCAAAACTCACCCCAAAACAATTAACTCATATGTCAAAAGCAAGTAATTCCACCAATCAATTAGTCAGTAGCATTAAAATGAAAAGTACGATCAGCAACTTTTTAACCATGTGAGTCAAAACGTCACACAGCACCCAGAGGAAACACCACAACAACCAGGAGAACTCCACATCCATAGAGCCATGACAGTGCCATGACCACTGCTCCCTGAGGTGTAAGTCAGGCCACTCCCTTTGATGGCTTGATTCACTGTTTTGGATGTGTTGGCTGGCATGATGATCATCTATATGTAGTTTTCGGTGTAAAATTATTACAGTGGGAAACTATATAATCCTTTTTTTGACCAACATCACTAAAGCAACTAGAAATGATACCAAATTGAGACAGATGTACAAGGTCATTTGCATAAATCAGTTGCACTTTCTGCAAAGCAATGAGAAATTATGTTCTGCTCTGCACAAATGACATGGATGTTTTGCAAATGTTCGTTGTTATTTGAGAAATGTCCCAAAGCAACCGAAAAAAACAACAAGTAGGTGTAGGCCTATATGTTGTATGTAAATTATGGGTAAATCCATGCAGTTACCCGACTCAGTGGAACCTTGATTTTGTTCGATTCAGAAAAGCATGATACTAAAGTAAGTTTTCATTGAGATAAATAAGATTTAGACAGCGCAGCATCTGTCTCCCATAACATTACCAGAAAGGGACGAAGTACATTCCTGCGTCACAGCAACACAAGAGCGTCTGTAGCAACGGTGAATAATCCTGTTGCTCTATGAACACTCCGCTGGCTATTGTAGGATTTTTCGGCAGTATTTCTGCAATTATAGCCTACACTTTGGAAAGTGGTGATGTGAGTGTATCCACTGATTAGTAATGCACACCGGTTAACCCTTCCAAAATTAATTTGAAGTTAGCAGAAAATGTTTAACCGATAACTGTGTACGCAATTAATCATACTGGTAAAAGTAGTATTTATAGCGACTATAATGATTAGCCTATAACTTGATCCGTTCATTTTGTTTCTTCGTAGAAGTGTCACTAGTGTATTTGGTAAAGGTAGGTGATGTCCAGCAGAAAACAGCTGATGGAATTTCTGCGCGAATGGGACCGCGGCGGCTCGGTGGCGCGGAGCCGCATGCTGAAGGTGTTCGTGGGCTGCAGCCTGGGGGAGACCGGCCCGGAGCTGGAGCTGCGCTTCGCCCAAGCGGCCAGTCTGTTTTTGGCCAGAATCACGGCGTGGGTTAGGCTGCAGTATCCTTTAACGGCTTCGGCTTACTGACGCTGTCTCCGTCTACGGGGAAAATCGCCGCTATTACGATCTGTAAAAAATAAGTGAACGACTTCGTACCTACATATGCATTTTGTGTAACGCACTACTATTTTACAGGTGTTTTTTACTGTGTAAATAAAAATAAAAACATAAAGAAAGGATGACTCTAACTATATTTTGTATATATATTTTAATTCTAGTTATTTACGATTTACGTCTTTTTGATATTTTTTATTATTCGCATGAGTTTTATATAGGTTTTACAGAAGCTCATGGTCGTGAAGACAGAAAACAGATTATGAAAGTCAGTGTCACTAAAAGAATTTCAGATAAAATTTAAGAATAGAACGTAAAACTGAGCACGCGAAAAAGACGGAATGTTTCTATGAATATGGTGATGTAAAGTTTGAAACTTCATAAATGTTGTAAATTACATTCCTTACAGGAATTTCTCAGTTATATGTTTGGGACATACTTGGGGCTGCAGCTTAGAGCTGTGGCTGTGTTTCTTTCGGCCTCAAACAGGTGATTAAAATCGTAGCGTCTGTAAAAATGCTTATTTTGAAAGCTGAATTTATTTAAATGTTGCTTTAATCTTTTTTTCCAACAGTCACCGTTACCTCACTGAGTTCCTTGAAGTGGGAGGGGTTCTCACTCTGTTGGAAATCTTAAATCAGAAACAGATAAAAGATGAAGATAAGACAGAAGCCCTCCGTCTATTGCAGATAATTTCCAACGCGGGTCGGAAGTACAAAGAGTTCATTTGTGAATGCTTCGGTACTAACCCATGATTATATTTTCGAAAGCCTTTCAAAAACGTGGTCACGTTAAAAGGAGACACGAATCACTTCCATATAGTATTTTTCTAACCCTAATCCCAACAGACAGCATTTCTATAATGTAGTGATCTTCCCTCACTCAACTGTGTAGTTTGATATTAGGGGTGGGGGCACATGTTAATAATTTAGATACAAAAGTGGTGGGGCTGTTAAATCCAAATTAAATTAGAGAGGGGGGTGGGGTTACACACCTTTGTTTGCCCCAGCCCTCACTCCCCAAATTCCATGTGATTTGCAGGAGTCCAAACCATCGCGGAATGTCTGGCCAAGTCCACATCAGTGGACACCAAGGAAACAGCCAGTGTCCTGCTGGAGTCCCTGGCTCATGGCAACTATAAATACCAGAAGCAGGTCTACAAAGGGCTGGTGGCCTTGCTGCAGTGCACCTCCCCCAAGGCCCAGCAACTTGCTCTGCAGAACCTCCGCACAGCACATGTGGGCTCACTGTTGATTGAGTCTGAACATCCAACTTTTCCACTTTTGCTGAATGTCTGTATCTGATGGTTCCTTGTTTCCTGATCATTTTTTTTTACAGCAAATTGTGATTTCTGCTCATCCTAACATTGTAGAGCCTTTGTTGAATATGCTGAAGTCATTGAACCTTGAAGTCCAATATGAAGGTAAGTTAATTAAAATGATTATAGGGAATTTTCTGTAAAAAAAGTAAATGCATCAGCACATAAATTTGCCAAAGTCTTTTATTGCACGTGACAGGAAATTATAGTATAAAGTGATATCACACTGCTGTACATATAACTGTACCATAGCAAGTCACATAGAAGGAATTTTGTGTACTGTTATGTTTAAATTCTTACAATCCTTCAATTTTACTCTACTTCAGTCCAATTTAGCTTAGTTAATGTATAGACATTTAATAATCATTTATAGTGTCGACAGTATATCTCTATTGCTGTCATATATCATTGTAATTGGCTGACTTATTGTTGAAGAATGAGCAGTGTTTCTAGTAGTATCTATTGATTTATGTGTTGTTATGTTTGATGTAACTAAACCCATAGCAGATACATTATACATATAACTAAATTCTGCCTCTGAGTAGCTAGTTAGGTAATTATTGTGTTTTCACCTTTTTATGTCTTTGATTCTTTCAGCTATAGAATTAATCAGAGATTTAGTGGCATATGACGAAGTTAAACCAGCTCTTCTGAAGGGTCTGGTCACTTTGTTGAAACCGGTGAAAAAAGAACCACTGCAATATCAAATCCTTAAAGGTCTTTATTTTTGCCTGTTTTCTTCATACAACTGTACTTGTAGAAAATGGATACACATAATTCATGTAAATAGATGATTCAGTTTTTGGGGTTTAACTACAGTAAGTGTTGACCAGTATGTACAATTTACCATATTACTTAATATTGAAGCTTGATTTTATACCTATTAATCAGCTTGAAAATATTTTTTATACGAAGTTAAAATGTATACAATCGTTGAGCTTCAGTGGCTGATATTAAAGGATTTCAAATATTTATTACCGTTAAATATAAGATTATCAGTTTTGCTATAATAATGAGGTCTGTTGCACCACTTGGTTATATGTACTGATACATGTATGAGTACTTTAAAATAGGGGCGTAGAAGCCAGGGGAGGGTGGTGGGAACGTGTACCCCCTCCCCCCCAACCGATATTTAAGTTGAATTTATGCTCCCCCAAAATAAATAAATATTTACATTTAAATTAAGTTATGCCCAATATAAAACTCTCTCCTGTGCCATTTACCGCTGTTGCATATCTGTCCCATCTACCATTCTGCAGTCACCTGTCACTGCCCGTGCAAGTAGCAAGCCTTCTTCCTATTGCAAAATCACTAGCTTTGCTGCAGTCTTTGTGCTTTGACACGAAAGCCTGATTACAGCAGACTTTCTTTATTTGTGTACTGCCATCTGTCATGCATGTTTCAATGGTACAAAGCATGAGGAGTTTTATTAGATGCAACCCTCTCTGAAAACTGGGCACAAAATTAGATAAATTGATGTACAGTGGTACCTCAGTTCTCGAACTCATTAGAACTTGAATTTTTTAATAGTTGAACCAACTAGTTTGAAAAAAAATAATTACCTAGAACTCGATCTGAATCTCAGAAATCAAACCATGAACACCGACCTAAGATAACTTGTATGCGCAGGGAAATGAGTCACGCGACACGTCTCTCAGCGGAAACAAAGGGTAATGCTTCAGTCTCAGCCTCGCATTTGCTGTGATGCCTGTTTACACTAGCTGAATTCATATATTTAGGCAGTAAAAATACATTTAGACAATGATAGACAGTAACAGTAATTATATAACAATATACATTTAAAAATAAAGACTTCTTATTAATTATTTGTATAATAATCCATTAATACATTTAATTATAATAATATTGTCCTGCCGAGCGTGGACGGACCAGAGACAAAGGCACAGACGGCAGGGTATCAGGGAATATGGGGTTTAATTACAGGTAAAGCAGGCAAAACGCAGACGGACAGTACAATGACTGGATTCGGGAAACAAACTGAAATGCAGACTAAATACAGAGGACTAATGACAACAACCAGAAACAGCTGATCACACAGGAATTCCACACAAGGTTAATTAGGGGGTGCGGCACATGGAAGGAGCGGACGATCGGTGCAGGACACATTGTTTGGATACATTCATTTTCTTACTTTACAAATTACTGTTTTGATAGATGTGTTTAGATGTGTTCAGTAGAGTAAATGCTCTTCTTGTTTTATCTGGTTCATGTTGTATGTAAATGCTAAAAAAAAAACATATGTAGGTGTAATTTTTTTGGGGTCAGGAACCAATTAATTGGTTTTTCATTATTTCTTATGGGAAAAATTTAATCAAAACTTTAAATGTTTAGGGTTTGATCCGGAGTTCTGAACGGATTAAGTTTGAGTTCTGAGGTACCCCTGTATTAATTTATAGTGATTTTAGCAATTATGCTTGTGTTTTATTGCGATTCATTTTTTTTTAGATCCTGAAAGAATCAACATGACTGCATCGTTGCCTGTTTTTATTCAACAAGCAGCTGCAGCAAAAGTTATAAGGCAAATCACATACGGCACCCTTTGTTTCTTATGTGCTAGTTTTCATAAAGCCATTCAGTAACACTTCATATTTAGTGTACCTTTATAATGCATTTATAATGCATTCATAGACCAGTAATAAACAGTATTTAAGTAAACCTTAATATGAAAGTGCATTTAATGTTCTGTGAATGCATTATAAATGTATTATGAAAGTGCACTTAATGTAAATTGTTAGCAATGTTTGTTATTAATGTATATTAAAACTGCATTGTCTTGATTATGTTGTATGACATGTTAAAGTATATTTACATGTTTCTTATCGATGTTCATGAATACATGATTTAACTGCATTCAAACTTCTATGAGTGCACTATAAATGCATTGTGAAAGTGCACTTAATATAAAGTGCTACCAACTATTGCTATGTTAGTCACTCTTTGCAGAACAGGAGCCATATTGAATTAGAAATTGTGATGCTTAGTACATTAAGAAATTACCCCAGTTAATGAATGGTAAGAAATAAATTGATTGCTTAAATATCACCGCACAGGGTGCTGTCGCAGGGCAGCAGCCAGCTGTCACATGATCTGCTTCACCATGATGTAATGCATCATCTGCTGTATGCCATGGGTAACAGGGAGCATGCAGATTCCCAGAAGCAGGCCTGCCTGGCTCTGAAGGTATCACCCCGCTCTCCTTTCTCTGTATCCTACCATCTGCATCCTTAAATCTACCTGGATTGGATTGTCTATGTCTTCGGCATAGTTTTATAGTAATTCCCTGCTCTGTGCCGTTGAAGCGGTATGTAAAATATCTTTTCTTTTTCATTTTTAACTACAGCAGTTTGTCCGCACTCACCCAGTCCTGGAGGAGCATGTCCAAGCAGCAGTGGGAGACACGTTGTTTGACTTGTTTATGGTGAGTGTATTCTGTGAGTTAAGATTGATTAGATCTATGAAAGTAGAGTGACAAGTTGCATGGTATGTATAGTGCCCTACAAGGCACCCCTTGTAAAGATTTGTAAAAAGAAGAAAAAGGGGTTGAAAAAAATCCACCTTTTGGTGAAGTAACTTTAGAAAAATCCAGCCTTTTCACCAAAATAAATTTATTAAAAGAAAACCAGATCCTTCGTCAAGAAGTAATTATTTTCAGCACAAACACGTGCCACAATTATTGGCACCCCAGTATTTAAGTACAGCCTCCCTTTGCCAGTATCACAGCATCAAATCTTGTCCTATAACATTTAATGAAGTTGGGGAATACAGAGCAAGGCATCTTGAAACATTTCTCTTTACAGAATCTCTCCAGACCACCCAGGGTCCTGGGCCCTCTCTTGTGCACTCTCCTCTTCAGTTCAGCCAATTAAACAATTAAATCAACTATTAATTTGAATTAAACAATTAAATTAACTCACTCTGCCATGCCAAGTCTGAAATTCTTCTAATTGTCCCTAAATCAATTAAACTTATTTTATTTTAGAATAATCCTGAGGCATTGTACATGAAGATGAATGGCATTCAAGCAGATATACTGGTGTCAAACAAAATGGACATTTCTGAAGGTAAGAAGGTTGTGGGATACACACTTGACCTTGTGGTGACATTCCTTAATATCATTAGTTTAGTTTGCTGCATCTGGGCCACGTAAGTAAATCCTGCAATTTAATTTCAATAACTATAATTAAAAAAATAATAATAGAAATTAGCCTCCGAGATGGTATACCTGTCAAAGCAAGGTGTACCCAGCAGTAGGAATCATAGGGGTGAGATATTCAGCATACACATGGCGGATATGGGGTTGTAGGCCTGTGGAACCTGTGGAGTCATGACTGGACCTACCTTTTCATGGGTCCTAGGCAAGCTGTTGTTGGGAGTCCCCCCCTAGCAACACAGGTAACACGGGGGCCCAAGGCGAATGTGAATTCTCCTTATAGCTAGAATTGGCCATGTTTTTGTGTGCATGTAAACATTTGAATTTGATGTATACAAATGCTTACTTACGAACTTTCAACTTACAGACTTTCAGACATGCGAACGAAGAGGACTGTAAGTCCAAATTGTGTTCAGTGGGCTCCCATTTCCTGTCTGCAACACCATTTACTTTTTCAGCATGCCAGTTCCGCCTAGTACGACTTCTGGCCGCTACTCCCACCGCGCAGCAGTGTAACGTGCGTACTCCCAGCATCCTAGTTCTTTGTACTTGCATATACCCTTAAAATGATGCTGAATAATGACTTACGAACATTTTAAGTTGTGAACGGCTTTTCAGAATGCATCTCGTTCATAAGTAGAGGAGTGTCTGTATCTTGGTTTTTTGTTTTTAAATTTTGTGTATTTATTCTTGAAGCATAACCAATGTAAGAGAGGCTGTGTGCTGGTCTGCTTCTTGAAATAAAATTAATGCCATATTCTAAGCAAACTAAGGCTTGGTGTATGGCTCGTTGGGTTACAATGGTGTGCCTGTGATTAGAAGGTCAGTGGTTCAAATCCTGGAGTCAGCAGAGTGCTTTCACTGTTGGGCCCTTGAACAAGGCCTTGAATTCCCAATTGTTGTTGGGATTTTCTGGCCCTACCATCTAAAAAATAAATAAACAAAGAAAATGCCTCTTGCTGGATGAAAGCATTTGCTAAACAATATGAATGGAAACAAAAATTTCCAGGGGGAGGAATAATCAGAGCAGGCTTGGATTTCTGTCAAAAACTGTTTAGCTAATTGTACTGAGGCAATTGTCATATGTTGAGGTAAAGGGTTGAGTTACTGTATTGTTTCCATATTCTCATTAATGTTTGAAAATTGAGTAAAGTGTTGAAAGCGATAACTACTAATTCTGTTCGTTGTTCCATTCAGTTCGTGAAGAGTGTGCATGCTGATAGAACTCCCTTATCTGTTGCATTCATTGAAGTACTTGTCCTGTCAGTAAATACACAACTGACATTTTGAATGTCTGCCTTTCTAGTCCTGGCATTACTTATGTAAAGTATAAATGAGATGTGTCACTCAATCCGCATCGCTAACTGCTTATTCCAGCCCAGCCAACACAAACACACAAAGAGTGCAGAAGTGGTTGAGACACCGTCCCCCCCAGGAGACATGAAGCAACACTGTTACGCATTAAGCCACTGATTCTCTCAGAAGGATGCTGTTCATAGGTATTTTTAGGTGATTTACAGAGATGTTGAATTTAAATATATA
>JABFDZ020000001.1:26862094-26881271 GCA_019775955.2 Pollimyrus isidori
CCCCCCCCCCCCCCCCCCCCCCCCCCCCCCCCCCCCCCCCCCCCCCCCCCCCCCCCCCCCCCCCCCCCCCAAGCAGTGATTTGAGCCCCGCTAGACCCATTCCCCTTGACACTGACACTGAAATGAACAAGCAGACAAGAGCAGCGTCACAGCTGACACTAATCTCATTGGTCAACACAGTCTCACGGTGCCATCTAACTGGAAATAGGACACCGATCCCAGAGCGCCACAAGCTGTCATGCAGTTTTCCAGTCTGATGAGCTAAAGGAGAACAAGGTCTGAGTGTTCCACTCCAGCTACGACTCCACAAGAAACAATGTACAGCAGATGCTGGAGTGTCTCCGAGGAAATGAGGATGGCCTGGTTCCCCCTTCTTTAGCTAATCTCCTCAAAATATAAACAGGTAGCTCTTAATACGTAAAACTGACCTAAGTAATTCCAGATTAGGCAAAAAAAATCCAAGATACATAGAGTTTACAGTAGCACTAACACAAAATGCTTGTATGTAAGTTTTACACTTTGTGTTTTATTTAATAAGTTCTTTAGTACATATGACCAGGACATTTTTGTCCTGCGCTTTTTTTTGCTGTAAGACATCTACAGTAGAATAGTATGGTACAGTAAGTCTGACTTATGTAAAACCTTAAGTAAGGGTTTCTGGAATGGATTACATGTTTAAACCTGTTCTGTCCTCTTAGATCTGTCCTGTTCTGATTGCTGTCTAACTCCATAACTCTCATTTAAGGAGAGCAATACTGACCGTTGGACATCAAGAAACTCCATGAGCTTGGTGTCGGAGAGCAAGTTGAGGTGCAGGATGCCTTGCCAGTAGCATGCATTGTCCTCCTCATGGTACAGCATGTAGAGCATGGACAGCTCAGGGTAGAACTCTGGCAAGATGACGGGCAGCACCAGAGAGCAGAAGTCCATCTCAGTCTCGCTACGAACAACGGCATGTCATTTCATCGTTAGTCTACAGAGCACACCTAGCGCATTTCATTAAATTCTTGACCTGACCTAATATTTAGCTAAAGAGAAACTGGCCTGTATCTTAGGGTTAATAGGGTTTTAATAAAATGTAATAAAATCATAAAAAGGTAGAGGCAGCCCAGCCCGTTTCAGGGCCCTAAGGATAATTTGATTGACCTAGTTGTCGTTTGTCATTTCCCTTCCCATTCTGACAAGCTGATCAGATATGGGCCCCGCAGGCCGCTGGGCCCTTAGCAGCCACTCACATCACTCATGTCTTGGGCCGGCCCCCTACAAAGGTTTGCTCAAACTCAGTTACCAAGCCATATCAGTTTTCGGGGCATGCGCTGGTATGTAAATTAATACACTGCTGTAGCAAATTAAGTTATTTTCAAATACACCATACAATCATCCCAGAAGCAGTGTGCCAGGGGTGTGTGTCTGCATAACATATTAAAGCATTTCAGAGGAGACAAGCCTCTTTTTTGTGTATAACACACCATTATGGACTTTTTAATATGCTCTATATTTTTGGCCCGGTGCTAATAATTTTGCCTTTTATGTAAATATTTGAGACAGATTTTAAAAAGAAATAATCAGATTTTCAGTTTACCTTGATTCTACAAGTTCAGAGCTTTTGTTAAAAAGCTGAGGAACATAATCCCTAAAACACAAAAGAGGAAATTAAGAGAGAAATTTTATAAACATTATCATTGTTATTATTTCATTTCAAATTTTATATATATATATATATATATTTTTTTTTTTTTTTTTATTTTTTTTTTTAAATGGCGTTAACCCTTTAAGCACATTGCAGAATATATAACAGTCCAGTAATATATGTTCCGTTTGTGTGGATATGTATCATACTAGAATTAGGAGTATGAGACTCACATAATGATCTCCTGGATCTTCTCCGCGTGGTATTTGACCTCCTTCTGGGCCATCTCCAGTAAATGCTTGTTGGCCCCAGTCCCAGAGTAGGCTGCCTGGAAAACCAGGATTTGTGTTTGAAGCAGTTTCCCCAAGGGGTGCCTGGGAGACTGTAGGGACTGGGAAGAAAAAAGAAACTTAAAACATAAAAAAATAATCAATGATTTTGCTTTCAAGTCAGCCGTTATAATGATTTGTGCAGCAATATCTGAAATGTAATAATATTTTATTTTAAAAATTAAATCATATGAAGATTTTTTAAATAGTAATGTGTTGAAGTCAATAGATATAAATTTGCAAATTGTTACCTTTTCCAAATACTGCTGAAGTTGATCTTTACTCTGTTGTAGTCTCAGTTCCTTTAAGAATTCAGTGTTTGTCACAGCTTCCCTGCTTAAAGTGACATTAGATTAAGGCCTCAGTGAAACCAACGTACTACCAGTATTTATCCAACATCCTGTCCTGGAGTGACCTTTCCCTGTTGCCCTGTTGCTCACCAATTCAAAACATATCATTGGCTAATGATAAAGCTGGCCCCCTCTATATAGTGGTGCTCTAATGGTCAATGTGATCAAAAGGTTGCCGGTTCAAATCCCCAACCAGCAAGGTATCACTGAGGTTCCCTGAGCAAGGTACTGCTCCCTGGACTGCCCGCTGCTATGTCACTTATGGTCGTCTTTCTTGGAGAGATACAGGAGAGAGGCACTTACCCACTACAGGAATGGTGCTGAGTATAGCTCTGAGAGTCCCCCCCCAGTCCCTCAGAGGCCACCTTTCTCAGGGACCTGCCGCTCTCCGTGCGAAATCCAAGGAAAGCCTCCTCCATCATTTTCTCAGTGCAATCCGACCGCAGGTACTCTACGAAGGGGGTAAAGACACCTGGCCATTGCCCCGGAACAAGGAAATCTTGTCCTAGCTGTCTGGGAGAAAATATCCATAAGGGCCCTTGGTTTCTCGCCATGATCAAGAGCAGATGGGTTAACAGCCGAGGGAAACATTTTAAGAAACAACAGGGATCCAGCAGCTACTCTGCTTAGAGCCACAATAAAAATAACGTTAATTTGAACTCTGAATGGATTAATTTGTTTCATTTGTGTTTACTGGTGGCTGCAAGGATTGCATAGAGTAACTGTTACTGTGCATATGACAGTAAATTCTTGAATTTTCTCAGTATGTTTATCCTGGGCAGGTGCTCCAGTTATCCTTCCACAGGCCACAGACATGTCCTGAAATTGCCCATAGGGTGTCAGTGCGTATCAGTGTGAGTGCAGCTCTGAATTTCTTCCATGATGTGCCTGTGCCTGCTGGGAGAGTTTCCACGCTTACCATGTACTGGATAATCAGTATGGATATTAGATAGATAGTATAACAAATATAAATTCAGCATTTGCCTGTATATATCTCTGATTTAACTTTCTGGTAGGTTCCCACTGGCTGAAAAGGGCAGAGGTGATGCAATAGTTAACAATACAGATTACACAACTTACAGATGAGTGGCTGCATAGGACATCTCAGTATTGTTAGATGTGTTCATAACTCCATTTGCTTGCATTCCGTTCCCAAACGTGCTGCTGAAAGTCCCTTCAATTGTAATTCCATCTGGAAAAGTCATCTTTCCCTAAGGACAAGGACACAGAGCATTAGTACTATTTGGGCTTCACTTCACCATTTAAAACAGTGTTTCCCTATCCGATCCTTGGAAGGCCACAGACAGTCCACATTTTTGCTCCCTCCCAGCTGGGAGAAAAAAATGTAGACTGTCTGGCAGGGAGCTCAGTGGGAGCAAAAACATGGACCAGCTGTGGGTCTCTGAGGACCGGATTGGGAAAAAGTAATTTAGAGTAATAAATAGTGCTGAAAGACAGAATACTTCCTGTCAAATATTGAATCATCGACAGATGACAGTGTCACAGAAGAATGAAAATTGAGTTGCTGAAGCTTGTTCCATTAAAGGTCCTGAGTGAAACATTCTTAGCATTCTTCTGCATAGACATCCTGAGTTCAGTTTCTCATTATTTTGGTTGCCATAGCTATCAGAAGAAATTGCACTGACGCTGGAAGGGTGGCAGTTGTTGGAACTAATTTGATTGTTGTTTTAGTCACAAAGACGACTCAACTTGAGCATAACAGTCACTGTTCTCCTAGAGGCGCACTCCGTATGGCATCTACCAGCTTGTGTGCTGCTATCCTATATTAAAGGACTTTCACAGCTGTGTAACAGCTGCCAATCCAAATGCTGCATCCTGATAAATATGCCATCCTATAAAACATAAATTTGAATGTCCTTCCTCCTGTTTCCTGTCACTTGCAGGAGTCCAATTACAAATTACTTGTAGCATAATTACTATGAGCAAAAACATTTTTTTAAAGCATTTTCTAACCTTAGATTATCTGTGCAACATTACATCAGAACACATTATTTTTAACAGTTACATTCATTTTATTTAGCAGAAGCTTTTGTGTAAAATGACATACAGTAATTGTATTTCAACCACTTACTCAACTTCCACAAATCCCGAAATGCCCTTTAGCTTAAACAGCTTCTATAATTAACACTGGGCTCTAAATTTATTAATAAAATGTTTAATCATTGTCTGATTCTTCCTGTCCTGATGAATATGAATAAATATGAAAAAGTAAATATGATTCAATTTGAAAATCCACTTGAGCCTCTGTCCCTTGAAGGATCAGAACCTACCTGCATCACACTACACTTCAGTTTCAATAAATAATACACAACAATACTGTGTAATTTACTTGACAGCTTAGAGAGATGGATATGGATAAAAAGTCTCACCTTTCCTCTTAGCTGTAAGTCTTCAGTAAACTCTCCCTCATAAAGTGAGTTATCCTCAGACAGCAAGACACCTTTGCCCTTGCAAAAATATAGAAAAATAATATTGAAAAATGTACAAAGAGCACAGGAATACTGCACAGCTTTTCCCTATTAGTTATTAAAAATTGTGCGTTTTAGGTTCATAGAATTCAAACTTCATAATAATGTAACAACAACATTTCGCTTTATCCAGACATTAACTTTTGGCAAATTTCAATTTTTCCTCTTGGCCGTTATTAATGTATCTTGTAAATATAAAGCAAAGTGTTGACATTTTGAAGTGAATCCCACGTAAGGCACATGCTCACTATTAGCTTGCCCCCCTGGAAGTTGCCTTCGTAGCAGAGTCCTGATTGTGTCACCATGATACCTCTGCCTTCCCTTTGGTCATCCTTCCACATGCCGATGTAGCGGTCACCGCTAACAACGGAATAAAATAAAACAAATCAATAAACAAATAAAGGAAATGTACTGCTAGCTATGTAACACCTATCTATCTATCTATCCGTCCGTCCGTCCGTCCGTTCGTCTGTCCGTCCAACATTTACGCATAGTCCACCTATTAATTTTGTCTACCTGTTAATCTATGTTTACTTTTGCACAATATTCTCTTTGTGTACAGTGCACTTACATGTACTGTCTTTGCATGTTACTATATTTTTGGATCTGAGCACTTCACGTATCTTGCTGTGCGTAAAAAAAAAACCCTGGAATCCTACCTTATCTTTCATCTAAAATGACAATAAAAGCCATTTAGCCCCCACACAATATCACTTTCTGTATATTTCACCGTGAACGTGAAATATAAAAGCAAATGACTTGTTATTACAAAATTAACATGTACGCTTGATTACCTGTCTGCTTTCTCCATGATGCCATATCCGTGTTTCTTGTCATTCTCCCAGTGCCCCACAAATCGGACGAAGCTGCCCTCCCCCCGAGAGCTTTCCAAAATTCCAAATCCGTGCCGAAGGTCCCCCTTGAAGTAGCCCCTGTATATGGTGCTGGTGCTGTACCTTCAAAAGATCATGAGATTACGTTAAACAGAGATGACATTAAGCAAAGATGGAGAGCAGACCTCCTGCTTCTTAAATACTAGATTGATGTGATGTTGGTAATAATGAAAGGCCGCACCATGCACACATTCCTCACTGGAGATCATTGACGTTGATGAATCTCGGTACTGTTTGGAGTCACTTACTCACAGATTCCGTATCTCTGCTTTTTGCCCTCGATCCAGTGGCATTTATAACAGTTGTATCCTTCCTCCTGGGGAACTAGGTATACTCCAAACCTGTATGGATACAGAAGGAGATCCTCAACTTTGGAGAGCTCTGTCATCCATCACTCATAGCTGCTAATCCAATAAAAAGCTGTGATGAGCCTATAGTCTCAGGAACCACAGGGACAATGGGGGTGGCTCGGTGGGTTAAGCCTCAGCACTTGCAACTAGAAGGTCACTGGTTCAAACCCCGAGGCTGACAGAATGATTTCATTATTGGGCCTCTGAGGAAGGCCCTTTACCCCAATGCCTAAATACTCCACAGGCCTTATTTTGTGACTTGCCTTGTCCTAAATATATTAGGTTATAGCTTACAGCCTACAGGGTAACTGGTTTAAATCCTGTTGGAGGCAGAGTGATATCAATATTGGGTCCCAGAGTAAGGCCCTTAACATTAATTGCTCTAGGAACTGGATTATCATGCTTTATCAATAAAAACATCTTCTGAATAAGTACATGTAAAACAACAGAGGGAATGCCAGGCTACTGGTGGACATAAAATGGCCCACAGTCACAAACTCAATGAGAAAAACTGCTCGTTCTTATGCTATAGTAGGAAAGTTACTGGAAGATATTGAAGCAAACCAGTGCAAACATGACTGATCATCCAAACTCAACACACGTTCAGCTGGAATCTATGCCATAACACAAGAGATATGTGGTCACCAATGGTAAAATGCAGAGGATATTAAAAAGTCTGACTCAATCAACTACAGAGTGCTGGATATGGATCTGGTAACAATCTGAGACAGCAAGATGGCATCATAAGAAAATTAAACAACAGAGAGCATTCTGGACATCTAGTTTACTTTTCTGGATGCAAATTGAAACATTTTATTGAAACTGAAAATGAAACAACGGACATTTGTCCAGAGAAAGCACTTGATAATTTATATAAATAAAATCCAAATTAACATTATAGAATAGTAAACAAAACCTATAAATATCTTTACCCATATAGACTCATCTATAAAGTTATAGCATAGTAAAAGCTAACAAGTTAGATTTAAGGGCATTAGACATATATCCAGATAGACATATACTGTGCCTTGATTGTTGAGTATGGCTCTTACCCATGTTCAAGGCCATTCATGAAATCTCCAGTATAATTGCGTTCATCTTCCCATTTTAGTGTCCCTCTATAATGAAACAGACATTGTCATAAGTGATTAAACCTTGCCTCATATGTTTTGCAGTTGTAGAATTCCTGTTGGTTTAAACATGCTTGGCCATTCCCCACTTTCACATATTAATTTATCATAGCTGAAGCACAAGCCCCTGCTAGAGAACTTTACCACTACCAACCCGCCCCCCCCACCAGATCTACCCTCATGCCCCCCCTGAGAAAATCCTGGGCTGGGCCGTCTAACTCTTTCTGGTGCTGAAACTTCCATGGTACAAAATATTAATCAAACACTCAGTATTTTGACCTACACTAAAATGTAAGACATTATATGTGGAGATAGCCTTTCTGTAGCTTACTTCCTTATAATGAAGAGCAGCGTGTATTTGTAAGTATGTGTACCCTCCCAAAGCTTTACTCAAACAGCACACATGGATTACGATGCTTTGTGTATGCTAAGCAGCATGCAGATATCAGCCCACAGAGTGCTTTATTGGGAGGCTTGTGCTAAGGATCGGCCAAAACTCACTTGCCGTGTGGTTTCCCTCGTTTCCAGTCACCTTCGTAGATGGCGTTTTTCAGTCTTCCCTCATTTTTAAACGTGTAAGTAGTAAATCGGCAATTGGGTGGGCTAGCTGGCCGTTGTCCCTTGTTCCCTTTTCCCCACAGGGGAAAGTCTCGCTTCTTGGCCAAACACTGGCGGACAGCCTGATTGAGCTTCCAGTACCACATCACCTTCAATCAATACAACCAGGCAGAAATCACGAATAAGCCTATCCTACATTCCAACATCCAGCTAAGATGAGCCTTGCGGTATATTTACTTGTGCCATCTGGACTTACTCTCACTCTGTCTTGATAAATTCCAAATCAAAGCCCCCCCCCCATGGAGTATCTCTGATAGCACATTAGCAGTTTTACTTGAGATGGTCCTCAAGGTCGCTGAGTTGAGCAGTCAGTTCATAAGCAGCAAAAGTACATGCTTAATTTCCTAAATAAAGGTTAATTTTGTAACATCTGGGGAAAGCACAAATTTTATTGCTTATTAATCCCTGCAAAGACACAGTATTCAAGGGGCCATAGCCCTGGATTACATATTTTATCATGCTTTTTAATTTGAGCATCCTTGGTTTTCCAGCTGCGTGTTTCTGTTGAAGCTAGAGTCAGAAGATTGTTGCTGGTTAGCAGAACATGCTGCTTTGGCATCTCCTAAACAAGGAGCATGTTTATTTCATGTTTAGTGCAGTGATTCTTTGCGGCAAACAAAGAAACATGCAGCACAAGTGACAGTGAACACCACCACTGTTCCACTGTTCCACCCAATGACTAAAGCATAACAAAAAGCCAAGGATCTGACTGATTTTGTATTATCTCTTGCTAATCCATTTGAAATGTTTTTAATAATAATTATATAAGCTAATAGATATGTTAATCTTATAACTCATACTGAGAATGTGTAACTGATGACTTTGCAAGTCATGGTGGAATGGTCAGACGATCAAAGTAATCAGAATTACCTTTGATATCATTCATGACCTCTGACCCATGACCTTTAACCCAAAAGGTATTATCTATTATGACAGAATAGTCGAACTGAAGGCTGTTTACTTATGAGAAACTGCTTTTCACTCAGATCATATTACCCGATTATGCGGTTCCAGGGTGTGGAAGATCAGCTGGTCCTCAGGAGTGATGACCTTCAAAGATTTGCTACAAAAATACAACAATAAAAAATGCAGAGTATAAATGAAATCATTATATTGGCACCAATGCATTTCTTAAAACAAATGGCATTTTAACAAATTTTTGTTTCGATAACTAAAGACAATGGACATCTATAAGTCTATATACACACACACATATTGCCATAACAGACTGGAATTCCTTCATATTACCTGTAATTGTTAATCAGGGAAGTGCAGTCAGTAAAAGGTTTCAGCTACACACGGTACAAATGGAAAAGAACTTGCCTACTGTGTGTCTCACCCACCTTTCTGAAATATCCATATCTATTGGTTCAATCCACAGTGTAGTCAGATCATAGCAGTGAACATCAGACCCCTAAAATGCATTAAAAGAGAGAGATGCCAGATTAACAAATGCACCTGTGCCACTGAGAGCAAGTTATTAGTGTCACAGAGACAGTATTTGTGTCTTTTTGGGCTTAACAGCTACTGAAAAAAGATGTGATGAAGTTACAATAGTTTATTCTTCCTGTCAGTGAAGACATTCCTTTAGCAGTTTCACTTTCGCATTTTCATTTTTCTTAAAGCATCATACTGAAGAAGGGAGCAGGATCAGACAGGTATCAACAGGAAGACAGGGCTGTCTGCTACACAGGCCTATGACATATCCTGATGTCATCATGTTTGACAAACTGGAGCAGATTAACTATTCTGAGAAATGCGTGGGTATCCGACTAACAGCGATTTGTAGAAAAAAATCAGAGTAATAGACACACCTGATAAAGCTGTAGGAACCTACCTACCTAAGTGCATTTCTCTGAATCCCAGCTACCTGAAAGTGATGTTACGGCTAGGCGTACTTAAACGTTGCAGTATTACCAATATAGCATTGCAAGTTTGTACCTAAAGCAGTAATGCTGAATATCGTCGCAAGATGTGCATTTTGTAAACGTGAATAAAGATCATAATGTTAATGATATAATGTTGGAAAAGCACTGCTTCGATGTGCAGCCTTGGGAGGAAGAAGTCTGACCTGTAGGTGGATCAGAGCATCATTGCAGAGAAGAATACGATCGTGACCAAGCCGTCCTGCTGATAAGGAGATGGGAGCATTTTTACTGTCCTCCTGTAAACGACGTTCCGGGGTACATAAACTATCCTGGTAAAAAAAGACATGAAATAAAAATGATAATATATATGGCAAGATGAAGAGTTGGTCAAAGGGAACATGATTAATCTGAGCTTGTTGATTAAAAAAACTGTTTCTTCCTGGTGCCTCTGACAATAAACAAATAAATAAATAAATACTTGATTTATTTTGTGATAAGAATTAAAAGTGAAGTACCGTCAGTTTCTGGCCCAGGGATTTCCACAGGTCTTTGGTGAGAGTAGCTTCATCAAGAACTTGACTGATATAGCTTTTGAGCTCCATAAATCCCCTTAAAGACTCATCCAGTTGATCATCACCCACAATCTAGCATAAACATCAAAAAATGTATGTTAATGGAACCTCAACAGAGAAGTCTACATTTCTATGAACATGTAATGCTCAGACAAATCTCACTCAAAGCTCGTTGAGACAAAAAAAACTCTTTCGATTCTGATTCGGATTCCAGGTTGCATTTATTTCTGTGTCACCACAATCAAATGTTTGTACTAATTAACTTCTATTTTCAATAACTTGATATCACCATAAATATTGAGAAAATCCTGTTGGCCACTCAATCTCTCCGCATCGGTCTAGGTATTATAGAAATATACCCACCCATCTTTCAACAGCTTATGCTAGTCAGGGCGATGAGGCCTGCAGACTATCCCAGGCAGAGCTGGAAAGTTCAGGTCCAGAAAGTACAAATCCTGACCGAGGTTTTGTTTCAACCAACAAGTATAAAGTGTAAATCTGTGACTGTGCCTCTTCATACTTAGCTAGTTGGTTGAAACAAATCCTTGGTCAGGATTTGTACTTTCTGGTCCTGTCCTCTGATCGCAGGCAGCATAAAGCACAAGGCCTGGTTCCACCCTGGACAACAGGGCCATCCACCCCAGGCCCCAGGGCACACACACTATGAGCAATTTACAGACACTCTGTATACTCTGTGCAACCGGGGATGGGCTCCAGGTCCACACCACATTATTCTGTAAGCATTCAGGAAAGGACATGTATGGCACCTGTCGGTCATCCTCAGTGAGAAGAGTGAGTATGCGAGTATAATGGCTGATCTGCTCCCGGAGCCGCTCATGCAGAATCCTGTAGAGGTTCAGTGACACTGAGCTCTCGCATTTCTGCGCATTGATGAATCTCCAGAGGTTCACCTTGTTCTCTTTCCAATATGTACTGCATCAGAGCAACATGTATACAAAGAGGAAACAAGCAGGTAAGACACCAGTGCCTAAATAAATCCAGTTCCAGCATTTCCCGGGGCCGTTAAGCTTAATCCTTCTTGTAGACCAGAACACCACCAAGGCATGTATATTACTGAGCTATGCATACTGAAAAGTAGCATAAAAGTATACTTACTAATTAGACTGGATAGTATTTTCCTAAAGCTGTTTATGTATGTAGTATGCATGACATGCAAAAGCATACCGAGTGTGTATATGTATGTATGTATCTATGTATATTTGTCACTTAGCCTTTTTCACTTATAGATGGGAACTAATTCTAAAATGATTTTACCTTGTCTTTTTGCCAATATAGTCAAAGCCTCCAACTACCACAAAGTTTGTGAAGGATGAGAAGTATCTGCAAAAAAAAAAGAGAATTCCATTATTATTTCTGCACATTTATGAACAAATAAAACACCTTCATATATTGGACAAGGAGGGACCAAAGTCTACATTGCAAGCCTGCTCTTCAGCCATGGATACTACTGAGGCGGAATTTATTTATGCCTCAAGACTCAGTATCTGGAACAAGATCTCTGTTTCTGATAGACTTCTTTCATTTAAATTTACAAACTGACACTTCTTTCATTGTCTCCAATGTGGCAAGTGATCACGCTGCTGTATTTTACAATTCATCTTTTGATACAGAATCATTTCATGATTCCTATCTGCAATAAATGCTTTCTTCTAGAAGGAGTAATAAGAGAAGAGAATTATGTAACACAACTGCAGAGCATAAGTGACATTAAACTGTAAATATTCTGAAGTGGCTCCTTCCAAAAAGGCTCCTTCCATACCAAGTTACTTTATTAAATTATGGTCAAGGTTAATCTTACCTTCTCTTCCTCTAACCGTGCCATTTATATACAGCTACAGACCAAGCAGCATTTCTCAGAAACAACATAAAATAAACTCTCTTCCCTTATTTGGTCTTTAATTTTTCTCAATTCAGCTGTCAAAATCAATGCAGGTGTTTAGAATTTGAAATAATCATAAAAAGGCAATAAAATATGGATATTGGTTGTTATTTATTTGCTGGGACTGACTTTCTACAGATTCCCTTTTCTGGTTTGACAGTTTATGCACTTTATTGTCATTTTATGGGTCACGTTTTTCTTCAAGTGAGAGGTTCCAGTGGCCCCGGGGCGGACAAATGCCTCAGAACCCCAGTCTTGTTGCCATCGATCTAATTTCCTACAGCTTGTCCTGTACAGGGAGGTGCTGGGGGCTGCATGATATTGGGTTAAAAAATACTTTTTAAATAATTTTGAGTAATGCCAAACCTTTGTGCTTACATATTAAGATCAATGTTGTCCTGGAAAATCTTTAATATTTATTTCTTTTTGTGAAAAAAACAAACACATACATAAAGAAATGGATGGATGGATGGATGGATGGATGGATGGATGGACAGACTTAATGATTAAGGAATAATGTGGGTGCTGAGGTTATACCAGTTTAGAAACACTGACATAGGGCAGGGAAAACTGCAGAGGATCATTGATGGCGGGGAGCAATCCAAGCAGAGAATGCAAACTCCACTAACGGGGCAGGGATGGGGATCAAAGACCCAACAGCACTGAAGCAATGAGCCATTCCCCTGCGTCTGGCCCTGATTATTGCAGTATAATGATTTACAACTGTAGGTTTGGCAGAAGAGACATTTAGAAGTAGCCAAATTGAGGAGTGCAGTTGCGTTTTTTTTATATATATATGACTACACTACAGCCCTTTACTTGATAAGCAGCATGGAAGTTGTCTGGATAATTCGTTACATCTTGTTTTTTACTTTATCCATTTTAGTAATCCCTCTCCATTGACTTATTTTAATTCACAACAGTCTCTGTAAAATTATATTAACTTATCTCTCCTAATAAAGACATTGCTTGTATAGATATTACATAATAAGGAGTGCGACAACAAAGGTAGTTACTGTGTATATAGCTGCTGGATGCTCTCCATGTGCTCGATGATGTACACGTCCCTGCTGCTCTGCACGCTGCTCTGTCCTGTGAGTATCTGCAGCTGCTTGCACTTCACTTCTGTATAATCCCAGAGAGCTTGAAACTTCTCATTCAGCTGCAGTAACTGCGTCATCTGCATCTGCCTTTTACCTTCCACTGCATCTATAAGGCAACATGGTGGGTTACGTTAACACACCTGGGACTATAGTGCACATCTCAAAAATGCTAAGCTAACCTGATTTACGCACAGCAGACAGTAATGTTATGCAGTCATTTTAACATACACAGAGGCTTCCAAGTCAATCATTAGTTTTGTGTTCATCACTTACTGTGGTTGAGTAGGTGTTGGAGAACAGTGACGTTCATGTCACTGAGGTACTCCAGAAAGGCTTTGTCAGACTTTACTAGATCCTGGCCTACTTTCATCCACTTGTCCTTCCATAACAGAAAACAGTCATATTGTGTCCATAAGTTTCATTATTAACAGAACATATAGTCAGAAAATGCTATATAGTAGTAGACATATACTGAAATCACGCCAAAGCTAAACATTGAATAGTAAAATGACAATGCTTCATTTAAGCAGAAAGACGCAGGTTCTTCTCCATCACACCTTGGCAGTCATTTGCTTCATACTTGTATTAACTGCACAGTACTGCCAATGCCACGCTGGACAACAGTTACTATGTTCTTTGGTGAATGAGCTAATGTTGGTCGATGGACAGTTCCAGAATGTTCTACAAAGATTCAGTGATGTTTCAGGGCTGGAGAAGTGTCTGATTTTATTCTGGTTTTGATGATGTCACTCTGGAATTTGTTTAGCAATGCATATAGGTGCCTTGTCATTTTGGAATAATGCCACCATTGATTATATTATCGGCTGCACTATTGACTCATATAGATTCACACACTCATACACACACATAGCAGTGTTATTCAAATCGTGGTCCTCAAGGTCGAAGCATTGCTGGTTTTCCAGCCTTCCTTAACCTGTCAGTCAGGTGTGAAGCCTCTGACCAATTAGAATCAGTAAATATTAAACAACCTGGGGGAACTGAAAACAAGGCCTGGATTTGAAATTGAGGTCCAGATTTGAAGAAGCCTGATGTATAGGATTTATACTCCTTGCCCCAGCTTGTGCATCTGGCCTTGGGTATGAATGTTTTCTATTTCAACTAATATGACTTGTAGCTGTGTTTGTAATTGTGATTTACTTATTTAAATATGAATGTGGCATTCCTATTATTTTTGTAGTCCTTGCTCCCCATGAAAGCTTTCTACGGCATATAGCTTGGATTACGATATTGCATACAATTTTCAGAGGTGGACATTTCAGGTCCAGAAAGTAAAAATCCAAACCAGGATTTTGTTTCAACCAACCAGTTGAGCATAAAGACTCACAGTACTCAACTGGTTGGTTGAAACAAAATTCTGGTTTGGATTTTTACTTCCTGAACCTGAGATGTCCACCTTAGATAAATTTTTGTGACATTTACCTTCATTTGACCAAGTGACATGTTTATCCCAGGTGTGAGTGTTGACAGGAAAGAGATTTCATTGGAAAGATTTGCAGAGATGAGGCGGCTGAGGCACGAGCGCCAGCGATCAGAGCAGGAACCTCAACAGTCTTCATATGTCAGTAGTGTCTGTGCCTAGGGACACAAGGAATGTAATTCTCGCAATCAGTATTCTCTCATCATCCCAATACTGAAGGATTTTATCAGAATATGATCAATATTCCACTAAACCCAACAACAGGAGAATCTCTGAGTGCCTACTAGTCTACCTGCATAGCCTTGCATGCTAGTCTATCAACATAATCATGCCTACTAATCTATCTGCATAATCTTGCATGCCAGACTTGCATACCATAACCTGCACGGGGTTGGGAGGATTCTCGATTCCCAGTGCCCAGAGGTGTGAGGCAACAGTGTTAGACAGAGCACCACTGCGTCACCCCCCTCCCCATTAAATCAAAAACATTCTGGAATTGAGCAAAACACAACCACATTTTCTACTTTTGTTCCCGTTTTGAAATAATTATTGAAATCTGTGTTCTAAAAAAAAGAAGCAGGCTTTTCTTTATGGGGAACAGGTAGGTGGACCGGGCAGTTTTCTCTCTAACTTCAGTAATATGTAAAACCCACAGGTGCATACATATATTGACACCTAATGCATGCAGAGTAACCTTGCTTAAAATAAATCCTTAAGTAATGACAGGTGTGTACTGTATGGGGCTTGTCGCCTGCATTCTCTAAGCCCTCCCATTTCACAATCAGTTTCCAGTGGTAAAAGAAAAGCACATCTCATTGCATAACCACTCCCCTCTATAACAGGCAACTAAACAATGCCTGTATTGTCTTTTTTTTGGCATTAACATGCATGCATATTATTGGCTAATCTACTTAATCTAAAAAACAATATCTCCTATTGTTTTTTTAATGTGCTCATTATTTACCATTTATTTTTAAATCTAAGCAGGTGTAAAGAAAGTAACAATGAGCAAAAACTTCACAGTGTCATAAAAACAAAGTAATGCTCAGAGGCCGACAATTCAGCTCCAGAAAGTATGAATCCAAGCCAGGATTTTGTTTCAACCAATCAGTTGAACATAAAAAGTCACAGAGTTCTTAGCTAGTTGGTTGAAACAAAATCCTAGTACGGAGTTTTACTCTCTGGACCTGAAATGTCCACCTCTAGTAGTATTGCATGTTTTTCCAGCAACAATACAGTCACCTAAGAAAAGGTGAAGGTAAAGAGAAGCATCACAATAAATGCCTTACATTCTTATATTTCTAGCGTTTTCTGGTGATATTAAGTTGCCAAAAAAAATCAGCTTTCCCAGCTTACAATTAGAGATAACGCAACGTAAACGCTAATGAGTATTTGTGATGTCGACTTACAAACTGTCTAATCTCCAATAAGGGTGTTTTGAAGACAACAGCCACTAATGAATTTCAACTGGACAACAGACAAATGAAGAGCATCCACCCCCCCCCCCCACCCCCCCACACACACACACACACACACACGCACACACACACTCCAGGACAGCTGGTACACTCCCTTAACCTGTCCCCAGGCAAGGAACAAGATACATACATATAGCACAGGGACCAGAGAACATAAGGGGTAAAAAAGCTTATTACACTTAAATGATCCAGCTGGGAGCAGACAATAATCAACCCCCTTAAACCCAAAATAAATTGCGGGAGGAATGTCATGCACACAATGCTAATCATAACTATGCAGCAACTCCTAGTTTCCTTGCTGTTACTTATCTTGCCTTTCTAGTATTTTTGTTTATTTTGAGACACTGGATCACAAAGCATTCTCATATTTGATAAACAATGACTAAAGATTTAGAGGTATTAATGTATGTTTTTCTTCATGCCAGTGAATGGGAAATACAATGAATGAACTCGTTTAACAGCTGGCTGATCTTCCCATTGTGGACATGCAACGCACACATGTCCTGCCATGCTTGCCTGTTGCATACAGTCTCCCATCTATTTAAATTAAACACTTGGGATCAATGAGTTGTTGCCCACTCCAGAAGGAAAAGCCTGCATAAGTCATCAGACACACGACAAGGCAAGCTGCATTCATACTGTCCCACGCTAATGGCAGGGAAGGGTAACTTTACCGAGGAAGGAAAGCCAGACGCAAACAAGACCTGCATTCAGATACACGGCTGTAGAGGGACACATACCCCCCGAGGGAGATAACAACATATGAAAGCAAGGAAAGAGGTGGGCCACCTGTTTTTATGGCCGTTCCAGCATATGCTATTGTCTCCTATCCTTAGTGTTATGTAAGGAAAGGAAACGTGAATGACGCGAGTGGTGTAGCCACGCTGTCCAGCCGGGTACTGTGGCACCAAGTATCAGGTACACCGCATGGTGTATATTAAAAATGATTATTATGGGATGCAGACAGATAATACTAAGGATATGTGTGGGATGTAGTTTTGCTCCTGAGTGAGTTACTGTGGCATCAAATAATAGATGTTTGTGTTTTTTTTTTTTTTTTGTGAAAGTAGTCAACTACTTCCTGGAGCGATTCGGGGTTAAGGGCCTTGCTCAGTGACACTGAAATCACTCTGCCGACCAGCGGGTTTAAACCAGCAACCACCCGTAACACAGGCACTAAGTTACACATCCGCCAGTCTCAGCAAAAACAGTGTTCCCAAATGTTTATGAGAGGATACAAACAGATATCCTTCCTCAAATTACCAGATACTTAAACCATACATGAATATAGATGACTAATTCAATGACTTGTAAAAAGTACAATTAATTGTTTTTATTTGTTTAAATATTTAATAATAAATTATGGATAATCCAATTGGGGCCCAGAAATTGCTAATGCAATCACTTTAGATATGGTGCTGTAGTTTCCATTCACTGCCTTCATTAATCTTTCATATTATTATGTCATATCACCAAGATTATCAGAGCTTTTATACATCTAGTGCTGTCTGAAGTGTGACATTTGCATTGCAAAGGCAGGAATTATGCACTCATTATAGGCAAAAAAATCTGGTGTGAAGAAAACAGTGCTGCAGGGAAAATAAATGTTTTACTAGCACTTTAAAGCTTGGCAACCATTAAGGACCCTCTTATGAGTGAAAAATGATTCCAACTGCGGACTGCCATAATGCACAGAATGTGTGGCCTCGGGAACCATGGAAAAAGCCAGCAAAATAAATTTGATCTTTTCTCATTTCAAACCCATGTGCAGCACACATTTTGCAGCAGCATGTTTTGCATACTTTACAGAAGCGATTGCTACGGTCTTCCTAACAAGTGAATCTGCAAACCGCCCTGTTATATCACTTTTATGCTTTCTTAAGCTAATTTATATTCCTTGTCAGCATAACACTGTCAGGCCGTAACACGGTGGATCAAAGATCATAGAGAAAACATCTGTCTTCTGCAGCAGGATCCCCAAAAATAGACGACATGGCCAAAAGTGTGTGAACTAGCTTGTCCAACCAAGGGTATTGATATGAAGTTTGTTGGCCCATTGTTCCCACAATGGCCTTTGCTATTTTTGGAAGGTTTCCCATTAGATGTTTTTTTTCTGGTGGGCCTTGCTGGGTGTTGAGTATCAGGTCCCTTTCTGTGAGCTTATGTGACCAAACACTTTGTAACTGAACTTGTTCCCGTGCATTTTGACCTTCACAGTCACTTCACTTATCACAGCTCTAGAAGGCCTGAAATGCGGCAAACTGACCCGCTGAATAGATTGTGTCAAATGTAAAGTCGCTAACCTCTTCTGTATAACCACCCATTCGGCTGCTAATATTTGTTGCAGGAGATTGTGTGACTGGGTGCATAATAACATACCCATGTCAGCAACAGGTGTGGTAGAATTAAGCACTTCCTCTAATTAATACCAGTGTCCACATAGCTGTGACCATATTACAAATACAGGTTCTACAGTATTTTATATACATATATGCACATACCAAGGCTGGGCTTGAACCAGCAACCTTCTCATCACAGACACTTAGCTGACAGAGCCACACACTGCCCAGTATGCTGCACCCTGTTTCTTTAGTTTCCTTTTTATTTCTCAAATGGTTAATGCAAGCCCAGATATCTTCCAATCACTTATCCAGTACAGGAGAGCCTGAAACCTTAGCAGGTTCAACAGAGCCCAGTGCAGGAGATACCCTTATCCAGAAACCAGTCCATCACAAGACTTCCCATACTATGGATAACTTACAGACACTTTTTATAGTATATAATTTGTAAGAGCTGATATGATATCGCTGAAGAAGCCTTCACGCCATATACGCACACAAAACCAAAGGGAAAGTGACAGTAGACACCCGGTGTATGAAGTCGTGCTGTTCGTTATTACTCTCATTATTACTCTTGTTATTACTCTCATTATTACTCTTGTTATTACTCTCCATGGATTGCTACCTTATCGTGGTGGAGGGGTTTGCGTGCCTCCGTGAACCTGGGGGCTATGTTGTCGGGGGCACTTG
>JABFDZ020000001.1:26886991-26901022 GCA_019775955.2 Pollimyrus isidori
CTAATAACATCAGGAGTAGAATACCCCACAGCCTTCTCTAATAACGTGACGAGTAGAATACCCCACAGCCTTCTCCAATAACATCGTGAGTAGAATACCCCACAGCCTTCTCTAATAACGTGACGAGTAGGATACCCCACAGCCTTCTCTAATAACGTGACGAGTAGAATACCCCACAGCCTTCTCCAATAACATCGTGAGTAGAATACCCCACAGCCTTCTCCAATAACATCACGAGTAGGATACCCCACAGCCTTGTCTAATAACATCAGGAGTAGAATACCCCACAGCCTTCTCTAATAACGTGACGAGTAGAATACCCCACAGCCTTCTCCATGCTGCATAGTGGGAACCAAACATGCCCACAAATAGTGGCGTTTTTGGTATTTTTTTTTATTGATTGGCCATCATTTCTGAAGGTAAGTATTAACTGAAATTCCTCTTTGCAGGTTTGTAATCAGCATAAAACCACAACATATCTATTTTGGATTAAAATAAGTTTTTTTCAATAAAAACTTGTTTTCGAAAATACAATTTGCATGGACATGAACTTGACTATGTTTATGTAAGAAAAAAAAATCCATAACCAGGTGAAAATGTTATAAGAAAGCAATACATGATTTTCAGAAGACATGTCGAAACTTTTGACTAGTACTGTATGAAATTAAATGACAAGTTAGTCACATCTACTGTCATTTTACACTGTCATTCAACAGTATGGCAAGAGAAGTGTAGGAAACAATGTATTAATACTGAAGAGAGTACTGTACTCAGATACAATGTATTAATACTGAAGAGAGTACTGAGATACAATGTATTAATACTAAAGATAGTACTCAGATAACATAACAGTTCTGAATTAGCTCTTCATGGTAGAAATGCTCTTCCTGTACAGAGCAGCTAAGGCAGTTCTTACAGGTTATTTATTCCTATGCCATACATACTTTCCTCAGTTTCTAAACAATTTGCAGGTAAGCAACAGACTTATTGAATATTGTTACCTGATTGTGCAATCCAGGGCGTGTTCCAAGAACTATACAAATACTGGAATGAAAATGAAAACTGTAAAAATCAGTTTATTACGTTTTAATTATCTTAAGGTAAAATACACATTTTATGTACTCTAGTCCTTGACAATGAGGTTTTTGAAAACAATTTAAATTACATGATAAAATGCCAACACTGTAACTGGCTGTATACCTTTGTTATGTAGAGTGTATTTATAGCTAACACCTCCTTAAACTTAGCAATGTTCAGAAAACACTCAATTACATTGGCTAACAGCATTTTCTTCTCATCAGGTATCAGTCCTTTTCCCTTCTAAGGCTCCTCAACCTTTCCACCTTGCTGAAGAACTAGTGATTGATCCTATGTGCCTTGGGGTTTGAATCTCACTACCCTTGTCAAGGGCAGCTCCATAAGCAGGTCTGTTACCCTTTTCAAACAGCAAACCTCATCTGAAGATGCATTTTAGATATCATCCCTGGCCAATCACTACTTTATCTCCACCTGAACTTGGTCAGGCTTCAAATTCATGTGAAATACATCAGTATCTGGTTCTGCTTCAGCTACCAATAAAGGTACTCAGGGAGAGCAGATAGACAGCCTGTCCTTCTATGTATCACGCCCCCTCGTTAACCTCGTGTGGGATCCTCATGTGATCAGCTGTTTCTGGTTGTTGTCATTAGTCCTCTGTATTAATCCATGTTTCAGTTTGGTTCCTCAGTCCGGTTATTGTGTGTGTTCGACTTGCTTACAGTGCTGGCTTAAAGCAATGCATTCTGATCCTGACGCAATGCATTGATCCGGCTGCACAAACTGGAATCACCTCTGTGACGACACACCCTTGCCCTCATTGGCTGTAGAGTGTAGTTACACACATGACGTTTGTATCCTTGGAAGTTCCGATGCGTAATCTGCTATTTCTCCTGAATATCACGTAAAACTGGTTTTCATTTAATTTACCTAATAAAATAAAGTTTAAATACAATACTTAAATGCTCTAATAGTCCACGCAAGACAGTGGCTTATTTATTGTTAGTTACTGTAATGTTGCACTGCTTTATTTGGTTAATTGTCCAGTTGGTGAAGAAGGCATTCAAGTAAGAATTGTATTGTACTGTAGTATGACTCGTTTCCCGGCGCATACAATTTATATTAGGTCAGCGTTCACAGTTCAACTTCTGATATTTAGATTGAGTTCTAAGTCAAACTGGTTTGTTAGACCCACAAGAAATTTGAGTTCTAGTGAGTTTGAGAACGAGGTACCACTGTATTTGGTTACGCTTTACATTAACTGCACCTTCATAAAGCATTCGTTACACATTAATAGAACATTCAGTGCACTATAATACATTCATAATGCATTTATACAGTAGAACACTCAAAGTCAGCATGTATCTATACCTTAACATCTTAAAATAACAAACATTATCAGATTAAATGTAATAAATGTTAGGATATTAAGGCATACTTACATGCCTCTTATGAATGCTCTGTACTGTAAATGCATTATGTAGGGG
Source organism: Pollimyrus isidori (assembly GCA_019775955.2). Lineage (NCBI taxonomy): Eukaryota > Metazoa > Chordata > Actinopteri > Osteoglossiformes > Mormyridae > Pollimyrus > Pollimyrus isidori. The sequence goes on from JABFDZ020000001.1 coordinate 26,889,514, forward strand.
CACTGAATGTTCTATGAATGCATTATAAAGGCATCATGAAGGTGAAGTTAATGTAAACCATTACCAATTATTTATTATTACCTACCTAAGAAATACTTCACAAGTGTTCTATTGACACAATATTTCTCTGCTTCCAGGGCTCTCAGTATTACTGGGTGTTGGTACTTACTGGTCCTGCCCTCTCAATAATTCGCCTTTGGCAACATAACCTTCCTCAGTCACAAGTTCTGCTTTCTATAATCATAGTGATGATTACGTATTCTGGCAGCTAATTAATAAATTATCCTTTCTGCAGACCTGGTATCTGCCCGCGTGCATCTGAACTGAACTCTGTGAAGTGGGATAGAAACCAAAGTGATTCAACCACACCGTCACATTCCACTAACACAATCATACATTGGCTAATATGACTGACATATATCCCACAAATGCTGCATCATTAAAAATAATATATGAATGATGTTTTGGTATAGAAAAACACTGCAACTGCACTCCAACATTTAAACATGATGCATGAAAGGATGACAAAAGGAAAAAAGCAGATCTGTTTTTTTTTTTTCTTCTGAGGCAATTCTATGCTCAACTATTCATTGTTTTTACTGTTATTCAATGCAGCAAACCCTCCAATCGTTCTAGAAGAGAGGGCCAGTAATGGCCACTGAATTGGTTAATTAATAGGCTCTCGGCGTAAGGGCAGGCTCTGAGCTGGGGGGAGTGGATCCAAGCAATGCTTCTGTCCCCCATGGAAGAAGAAAGGGGAGAGGATTGCGACAGATGCAAGGTTACTGCTCGGCCTCCGATAATAAATCTCCTGGTTCATTGTGGGTGCATCTCTCAGCAGACCGAGTGAGGAGGCTATAGAGAGCGCCGAGACAAGAGAACATGGTGAGGCACCAGCTCCCTTCTTCACCTCCTACGTTTCTACATTCACTGGCAATGCTACTATCACTCTACACATCTACTGTGGTCGCTCAAGTTCTGGATCCTGAGGTAAGAGAACAGATTAACTGCTCATAAAGACCTAAGACACCATTGAGATGTAACAGATGGTGAACTGCAGTGGTGCCGTCCTTTATTCAGCTTTTTGATGCATTATTAGCTACCTTTCTCGCTGAAGACCACCTTTTAAAACATTTTCGTCCTTCCTCATGTATTTTTCTTCATAACACCGTTTGACAACTGATTTGTTTTACATATTTATTCATCTTTGCTGTCAATTTTTATGCATTTAGCTAACACGTTAAGGAATCGGTGCCTCTTGGATGAAAATAGTATTTGTAAATACTAAAGAAAATAATTCATGTCGTGCAATTATGTATAATACCCGCATGAAATAAGATAATATTTTTATGAAATCTTTGTCTTTGCTTGTGAATAAGCAGGTCTGTTAGTTACAAAACCATTAGGGTGCTCAAATGAGATTCAGCAATGTTGAAGATGCGGTGAACTGGACATTAAACCACCATTCGGGTTTTAAAGGCACATACTGCTCCACCCGTAATCGTACCGTAAGAAACAGCACTAACGTCAACACAAGCAGGAGGGTTTTTTGTAATTAACAATAATAATTATATACACTAAATATGCAGATATAAAAAACAGTAACAAAACCAAGGCTTGACAAATTGTGCATTCAGAGAAGCCTTTTGGCAAACCACTGTCACACTGAGCTGTTATTGTCTCATTTGCGGCCATCATGGCCATTCTCCTTAGACCTCTCTCGTTAAAAGGGCATGTTTAGCCGCATAAATGGCATCAGATGCTGTTTGTTCATCACATCATTCAACACAAACAAATGTGTAGTATCATTTGGTGTTTCAGTAAGCAGGGGTGCTGCAATCAAGCTTCACAGTTGAATATGACAATTACTTCGGTGTTGAATTCTCAGAATGTTGACAGAATCCAGCATGTCTGGAAGAATTCAGGTTTCCAGTACATATTGACCCGTTTTCCCACAGCTTTTTCGGACAAATTAAATTACATAGCTGGACAACATTGGCATCGTACCCTCTTCAGTCCTTCTAACACACACTTCTACTCAGGTTTCTCGTACAATTTACAATCAAATAATGCTACTGTAATGCAAGACAATTGATTATTTTACTGTGGATATACATTTTCTGCTTAGTGGAATAGATCTAGCTACTCTAATTGAATTATTCTTGGACCACAATTTATGAAGCAATTGAATAGTGTGACCCAGAAGTAACTGGATATGAGGATTCTTCTTTTATTCTATTTTTATTTGCATCTAGGATACCCTTCATAGCCATTTCTCTGGCATGCAACCCAGACTGATTCTGACACTGTGTTCACACTTGTACAATACAATAAAACACTGTAGGTTAGTATTGGTCAGCCCATTATCTATAATAATGAAAATAGACACAAAAGATTGCTGTACTATATGAATGTTAGTATTTACAGGTAATTTCAGCCTTTGAATAGACTTGTCATTATGTGGCACTACTGCTTCTTAAGCTCACATCCAGCATCTGCTCGGTGTGTGCTCACACAACCTCCCAGTGTCACAGAGGGGCCCGTGGCCCTCAAAGTCCTGGAGTTTCCGCCCGCTTAACAAAGACAGTGTGTGTCGGTGGCATGCAATGGACTGCTATCCTGAATTACCGCTGAATTATACTATAATCCGAGAGAAAATAATACATAACCACTTACACTGCATAGCTTTGCTAAAAACTGTAAAATCTCTGCACTTTTTAATTTACTGCCTGTTTGCACACCCTGTTACTGTGATGCTAAGTGTGCTATATGTCACTATATGTCACACTGGGGCCATGAAGAAACGTCGTTTCATCACTCATTGTACATGTATGAAGTTGCTGATGACAGTAAAGTAACCTTGAAACCTAAAATCAATCTTGAATTTTCCTTAATATTTATGAAAAACAATTAATTATTCATTTATGCATTCATCTTCCAACCACTTATCTTAAAGAGAGTTATGGGAGAAAAAAATCAATAGATTGTCCTAAATATTACTTTAAATAAATCGTTTCTCCTGCAGCGTTTTTCTTTTTTATTAAATAATGATATAATTTAATGTAACACCTGCCATTATTATTTTTTTCTTCTAGTTTTTTACAACACGGCCAACAAAGAAGAAGACAGAGCCTGTTACGTCAGAAACTGTTGTGCTTTGGGGTCTGCGTTTGTGGCAAGTCATTGGTGTCTTTTCAATATTCGTACTTTCAATCAGTAAGTCCATTTTAACAAACAATTACCAGTTATATTCAAAAGCAGAGTGAAGCCGTGGGTAGTACCATTGGTAATTCCAGGTTGGAAAGTTCCTCACTGGGCATATTCTACCATGTCTTGTGTGCGTTTTATCCAGATATTTCAGTCCAGGCATGGAGTTTGGTTATCTGCCTTTTCTAAATTTTTCTGCCCTCTAGTGGATAAACAGTTGAGGTAGATGTTCAGGGAGGTTATCTTATTTTCATTAGAATAAATTTAACATAACTATACTATTATTTTACTTTATTAAAACCTTGTAAGCATTTTCATTAGCAAGGCATGCAATTTTATTATAAGAAAGTCATCAGTGGCCCTGTAGACAGCATGGTCTCCACAGCCCCATGGTCAGCATGTCGATGATAGCATGATTCCACCAGGATTATGGCTGATTGCACAGTCCTCTATTAATTATTAAGATACTGACCCAAACACACCTCAAAACAGTGCAAGATTGATCTGATGAAGACAAAAAATGAAGAGCCTCTCTAACTAATGATTTGGCCTTTCAGTCTCCAGACATCAACCCCATAGAACTTAAATAGGCTATAAGAATCAAAGGAAAGCAACACATAAGTGACCCCCATCTCTGCAGAAGCCTTGTATTTGTGAAACTGTTATTGAGCCAACTGCTGACTGTTTTGCTAATAAACAGAATATCCTTTCTGATCTTATATTAATTTTTAATACTAAAAGAATCATTTGTTCAGCCACAATATTGTGGTGCAATACTGACACCAAAGCAAGCTTTGACAGACCAGCAGAAATGGTTACAAATTCTTATATGAATAGTATACCAGTATGAATGCTTAAAATGTTAAAAACACTCATAAAAAAACACAATATTTGATTTTTCCATACTTATTGAAATATGACTCAGTCTTGCCGGCTTAAAATGGGACAAACTACAAACATATTTTTATCTCATTAAGCCCACAGACTAATTTTGAAAACACACATAATTTTTAAACTTGGTCCAGCTAAGTCTTTTTCACTGCTTAAGCTTCCGTATGTGTCTGTTTTTCTTCACTAAGTAATAACACTGTGCTGCATCTTCAAGTGTCGAATACCCAGGACCAAAAAGGAGATTGAGGCCCGGCAGGCCAAGCGGCAGGCAGCTAAAAAGTATGCCAACACCCTAGAATCCGTGCCGCCTCTCAGCGAAGTCACTGAGACTCCAGGGGGTAAATGTGCTTTATAATCTATCTCTACTAAAAACCCTATTTTTAGATTTGGCTTGAACGATAGATTTATTGTGATTTCCATTTTGTATTCCTAATAAACTTAAACAGCATGCCATCATGTCATGATATATTCTTATATATACACACTTGCTTATAATGTAATTGTGCAATTAAACATGCAATGTATATTGTCTTTGTTTTTCATTCAAAGTATAATATTAATATTAGTGTGTTTTAAAATGTTACAGTACTTAAGAGCAATAGAAAAAGTAACTCCAGTATACTTTCCTCTTCCACTGATACTGACCCTCGCTTTCACCTGCTGGTCCAAGGTACAGTGGACAGTATCCCACTGCAGACAGTCTCTGGAGATGTGCAGGCCCGCAGCGGAAACCAGCTCCCTGTAGTTAGGGAGGAAGAAGAAGGCATTCCCACCAGCTAAGTAGAAGCACAAAGCCCAGTCCTCTGCTGCCCTCTGTAGTAACCCTGATGGAGTCTTTTAAGAAGGGCTGTCTTTACACATATGCATAAAATAAAGAGTTTAGTCATGATAATATGCGGACAAACTACTATTTATATAAAGTAGTATCTTATATTTTACATCCGTGAATAAACTAGGTGCACAAAAAATGGGGATTATACCACTGAATTATGATTAAATTGTGATACATTGTACCCTATGTATTTGCTTGTACGGCTTGTATTTTCTTCGTTTAATTTTTTAAATAAAACTGTTTGTTCTCCCAGTACTTTTATTTTACTGACTTTGGCTGACTCCTGTCGTTGCCCAGCTGTCTGTTTAAATGCACAGGAAATTTTAAATTAGCTACATTAATTTAATACATTTTCGCATTTTTATTTAATAAAGGCTTATACAATACAGGGGCTGTTACACGCATCGAGCGGCAGACATACGAATATAGCGATCATCCACTGATTTTAGCAAAGTAGCTGTCAGAACAAATGACAACAGCACATGTGAGGAATACCGAAGGGTTTGAAAATAATAAAGAGCGCATAGCTTTAATTTTTTATGAATGTTGTCAAAGATGCTTGCCTTGGTTATTTCAGGATGTTGTCACATGCAGTAAGCGGATAAATGACACCTTACTACCCGCGGAAGACGGTATAATCACGTGCTGTCAGTCACAGCCTGGTGTCACCCAATGGGTTGCGGGCAGTCTCATTCTCTCCAAAGCTATTTTTCATTCCTTCTTTTTATCTCCCCAAATGCTTTTTTTTCTCTCCCCAGTACTACAACACATATTTATTGACGTCAGACATACGCTGTTGGAAAAACAATCCAATCACAGCCTTCATTTCTCTTCAGGCTGTGATGCGGACCAATGAAACACGGTGTCGTGTTTCCATAGAAACGGCGGTGGCTGGCATCGGACACCCCAAGACCTGGGAAGCGTTTTACCGAGGAAAGGCGGGACATCCTACCTTTTCTGCTGGCCAGTGACGGAGGAGTTTTTAGTTATGTCTATTTCTCGGCTGGCTGTCTATTCTGCACTTCAGTTTTTAATTAACTTTTAAAATGACCAAAGTCGTGGAGGAGGTGGCAGCATCCTTAGTAAGGGAGTACCTCAGCCGGAAGGTAACGACAGGCTTCTAACTACGGTGTGGGAAGTAAATGCTAACTAACTGCTCTCTTAACGAGGAGCGCTTAGCTTTTGGTAATACGAAAAAATTAGTCTTGTTTTAGTGTTTGGACTATATGCAGGTCATGCCACATACAGACTAACTGCTCAACATACCGAAAAGGCAGAAAATGCTGGTCATCTTATCACCTATCTGGCATATGCTTGGAAAAAAGCAGGCAGATTTCTCACTAATATCTATTCATCTTGTATGGAATTCGACACGCATGCAGAGATGTAGTGTTTCTTGTAAAACTTTTAACTGTTTATGCAGTTACTGTCTGAGATAATTTCACTGATCTCTTGCTTACAATAAGTGATTAATGATTAAGAATATTAATAAGAATTATTATTTCTACTACTACTAAGTACTACTATTTTACTTGGTTCACACTAAAGAAGAAATTGACATAATGTAGTCATTCACGTATAAAGGTTGATTTAAATGCATGATGCTTTTGAAGGGTCTTAAAAGGACTCTGACCTGCATGGATGAAGAATTTCCTCGGACTGATTCAAGCATAAATAACAGGGCAGATCTTCGTCACACTCTGCACCTTGAAGCCCTTTATAAGAAGAATAAGGTAGTAACAAAAATTGGGTAATGATAAAGTACATTGATATGTGAACACATTCAGGTCATCTTGCCGTTATGTTGTTATGTGGATGCAGTGTATGTTTTAAGATTATTGTTTTTTTAATGTTTCAGCTGCAGGAATTTCCCCTAAAATCAATGTTGGAGATTATTGTGAAAGAATACATCAGGAAGAGTGGAGACATTTCTGCAGTGAATTGCTGCATTGATGAACAGGTGTTTTTGAAAAAGTCAAACCGTTCTCAAATGTCACACAGCAAAGTGAAAGATGCACCTGACAATGAACAAAACAAACAGAGAACAGGGTAAGATAAACAAGATAAAACCGTATCATAACTCTGGTGGAAGAACACTTCTCAGGCAACATATTACACGATTGATTAGCAAGAGGTGCACAATTTATTATTTGTCAGTGATTATAGATGAAGAATATGATACCAACAATTTCAATGGTCATTTCAGTTATTTTGTACATTGTCGTATATAGCAGGGTTGTCCAACTCCGGTCCTGGGGGGGGCTGCCCTACATGGCTTAGTTCTTTCCTTGTTCCACCACATCTGATTCAACTGAAGAAATGGGGCTATTTAGCAGAGAAGGTGTGTTAAATGAGGAGACACCCAAAAATGTGTAGGGCTGGGGTAGGAGACCCTCGATATATAGCTTAAACATTCTAATTATGTTAATAATGTAGTGTTGTTTGAATTTATAGAGATATTTTAATCAGTTGTTTTCCCTGATAGAGGAGGCATGTTATTTGAATTGGTATTGATTATTTTTTTTTATTCCTTTTTGGATTGTTTAGGGATAATCTTAATTTCCTACAGCATAAAGGCCTTTTAAGTGAAACATCGGAGACTTGCCACACAGAGCAACACAATCTTTCCCTGGGCTCCAGTTTCACATCAGAAAGTGACCAAATATGCCACCCAGTGCCATTTAGTCAAGAAAACTGCAATGTTAGCTGTAAGTCTGCACCCCCGAAGAATGACATCACTGATGTGCGGAAAGGCAGAACCAGTCGCATCATGCGTGGGATGATGTCAGGCCCAACTGCCAGCTACGCACAGGTAAGCAACCTGAAAACCGTAAAGTACGAAACGCTGGTCGTCCATGTTTTGTAAACTTATGTGTAAGTGAAACCCCCCCCCCCTCCTCCCCAAATAGGAATGTCACAAAAAAAGAGAGACTCGCAAGTTCTGTGGTTCCAGTGTTCCTGAGGCAAAAGATGAAGGCGGCAGATTTGACATAATGACCTTAAGTGCTCAGTCAAGCCGTACAGAAAGGAGGGAAAGTCCCGACCTGCTTGCTTTGGGAGCAGAACGTCAAAAACAAGAATGCATTCAAGAAAATGTAAAAGCTTCCATTCTGCTGGGTGACCACATGGACATCAGAGGCAGCTTTGAAAGGTTAGACGGTTTCGAAAGATTAAAGATGGATGACAAAAACGGGGACAGAAGTGACAGACCGGAAGTAAACAGACGCCAGGATAAAAAGTAAGTCTTCAGTAAATTTTATGTTGCAGGATAGCAGTTTGCTATTTTTTTCTATACTATTCCTTTAAAATTTTATTTGAACAAAATTCCTTATATGGTTTCTTTTTTTGTGAGAAAATCAACACAACTTACAAATGAACGTTTCTGCTATCTGAATGAACAACATTTGAATTTATGATTGTTTATCTTATTTAATATTCAATATAATTATTAGTAATGAGTATTACTTGTGGCAAAATAGTGAAAAACCAGTGTTTTATCATTACAGCATAGATTAAATTATGAATGTGGCATTCTGCAATGAAATCTTTTGTCTTTTCTTTTAAGAAAAAAATCAGCTACCAATTCCAAAGCACACAGTCTTCATCTCCAAGCTGATATGACACTGGGTATTCAATGATCTTTTTTTCTCTCTTCAGTTTTGGAGTTTTCAATGTTTCCTTGTGAATTTCTGTACACAGAGTATTTCAGGATAGTTCTTGTATTCCACCACTAGTCAAACACTCTAGTAATATTCTATGTATTGTCAATTACCTATTAATGCCAGTTAACAATAAAATGAATCCTTGAGTTGCCACCTTTGTAGAAAGTATTGCTGTTTGTTGCTTGCAATTTTTGTAAAAGATGCTTTAATCTTAAATATTAAAATATCATCTCATATTAGTCACACAGTTTGATTAGATGTCCTGTGCTTTTGCAGATGATTTTAATTATGAAGATGACCTTCACACTCTGTCTACTGGCCCTGTCACTTCCTCTGGTCTTTGCACAAAGGCTGACTTGCATCCCATTGATCAGAAAATGGCTATCGTAAGTGTAGAGGCTATGCATTATCAATGGAAGTTTAACGGTCTTTTATCTGTAGAGTAAGCATGTATTTATAAATAATGGTGCATTTGTCTATTGATCCACCATAGGCCTTAAAGGAGCTTCTTTTCGGTTCCAAGATGAGCTGTTTCAATGAAGAGTGGAAAGCTCAGAGTTTCACATTTTCAGATCTACCTGATCTTAGATATGGGGTTGTACAGAAAAGAGTGAGTCATGCATTTCAGAATGTTATATCTTTTTAATATTCACTTTTCATTGCTTTCACCCGTGTTTGTATAGGCTATCACCCGTGTTTGTATAGGCTGTCACCCGTGTTTGTATAGGCTGTCACCCGTGTTTGTATAGGCTATCACCCGTGTTTGTATAGGCTATCACCCGTGTTTGTATAGGCTATCACCCGTGTTTGTATAGGCTATAACCATTTATTTTTCTAAGCGTGAACTAGTCGTATCGCAGAAAATGTCTTGCCCTGATCGACCACTCCTTCCATGTGCCTCGTTAACCTCATGTGGGAGCCCCATGTGATCAGCTGTTTCTGGTTGTTGTCAATAACGTTTGTATCCCAGGCAGTTTCGAAGTGTAATCTGCTATTTCTCCCGAATATCACGTAAAGCAGTGAGAACTGATTTTCAGTTAATTTTCCTGATAAAATAAAAGTTTAAATAAATTACATAAGTTAGTGGTATATCTATGGTTAGTTACTGTAATGTTGCGCTGCTTCATTTAGGTAATTGTCCAGTTTGTGAAGAAGGCATTCAAGTAAGAATTGCAGTATACTATGACTCATTTCCTGGGGCGTATAATTTATATTAGGTCAGTGTTCACGGTTCGAGTTCTGATATTCAGATCGAGTTCTAGGTGAAACTGGTTTGTTCGATTTTCAAGAAATTTGAATTCTAGTGAGCTCCAGAACTGAGGTACCGCTGTATAGTATATATGATTAGTGATGTACAACAGTTGTACACTGGTGCATAAAATTCAGTTATTTACAATTTTAGGATTCAACTTTACCACCGTTTATGCATGGGTGTAGAGGAGCTGACCTTTTAAAAAGCTTTACCATACCTCGTGACACACAGTATTTAAACTGGAGTGCTGTGTATCTAGCTGCGATTAATTATTGTGCGCACAAGCATTCAAATGATGAGCTGACAAATATATTAAGATATACAATGTAGCCATAGTCTCCCTCTGTTATAATGCAAGTGGTGAATAAAACTAAATACACTCATTTTATCTGAGGACTTCCTACACTAGCTGTCTCAAATTGTGACAAAAAACCCCACCATTATAATGTAGAGAGGAATTCTTGTCTCTTCTACTTCATTTAAACATGTTAGTAATTCAGCAGGTCTACAAATTGCTGGAAGTCTTGCAGTTCTGTGAAGGAACACTTGCAGTATTTGTCTTTTTTTCAGGGTGGTCCATGTGGAGTGCTGGCTTCCATTCAGGCCTGTGTTCTGCAGAAGCTTTTGTTTGAGGACAAGAAAGATGACTTAGGCTATCAGTAAGCGTGCGATTTTCCCAGACGGCAGTCTCCTGTGATTTTCCTCAGTTTGTTGCGTTACAATGAGCATGTACCCCAATCCAAGCTTAGACACCTTAGCATCATATAAACAGTTGTGGTGTTTCCGTCCATTAACAGAAAGAAAATAGGTGTCCTGTTACTTAAAGCTGAGATCCATATTTGAACAGTCATGTTATCTTAAGAAGACAAAGGTGAAGTGGATCTGAAAGCATGCAAATTTTCCTTCAACAGGAGGCTACATCCTTCCAATGTGGCCCGTAGCAGGAGTCTTCTTCTGGCTATAGCTGACATCCTGTGGAGAGCAGGAAAGGGGGAACGAGCAACTGTGGCAGTGTATGTGGCGTGCATGCGTATGTGGCGTGCATGCGTATGTGGCGTGCATGCGTATGTGGCGTGCATGTGCACTGTGTCATTACATTCTGTCAAAAAAGTAATAAATCCATTATCAGGCAGTGTATGCTGCTACCATGCAGGAGCTATAATGAAATGAAATCCATTCTTTTTGTACAGAAAATTACCAATAATTTAAGATGATATAATACATATAAGCGATGTATAGATTTTGTTATAGTGTTATTTCATGAAATGACTCTTATTCCTGTTAGTATGGGGTGAGTTTTTATTAAGTACAAGCATGTTTTCGAAAAGAAAAAATATTCACTGTTTAAAGTCTGTTCGTCTTAAATGGAAACCATGATATCTTTAGCTGGTGCTAGAAAAATGTAAAATGAATATCATATTAGCCTTATTAAAATGATTAATGTGTGCTTGTCTCCATTACAGATCTTCAGGAAGAAACCAATTCATTCCCACAGGAAAGTATAAATCGGAGGGTGTTTTGGAAATGGTAGCGTAACTCAACCTTTCCTGTTCATGTTTTCATAGATTCCTCCAGTCAGTTAACTAAGGCAGTGGTTCCCAACCTTTTTTTGCCTGAGACCCCCTTTTCCCCCGGAAAATATTGTAAGGCCCCCCTCTACATTTA
>JABFDZ020000001.1:26925798-26938372 GCA_019775955.2 Pollimyrus isidori
GTACCCATCCTCTGATGGCTACTTCCAGCAGGATAATGCACCATGTCACAAAGATCGAATCATTTCAAATTGGTTTCTTGAACATGTCAATGAGTTCACTGTACTAAAATGGCCCCTACAGTCATCAGATCTCAACCCAATAGAGCATCTTTGGGATGTGGTGGAACGGGAGCTTCATGCCCTGGATGTGCATCCCGCAAATCTCCATCAACTGCAAGATGCTATCCTATCAATATGGGCCATTTCTAAAGAATGCTTTCAGCACCTTGTTGAATCAATGCCACACAGAATTAAGGTAGTTCTGAAGGCGAAAGGGGGTCAAACACCGTATTAGTATGGTGTTCCTAATAATCCTTTAGGTGAGTGTGTATGACCTTGTTTGTACCAGCAACCTCACTCTAACAGTAATTGTCAAACTAAGTAAGGTTTTTATTGAACTGGACTGCTTGTAGTGAAATCTGGTTTTGTTCAATCAGTTGCTTTTAATTGTCCCTATTTTTGGGTCGATTTAAGGTAGGTACTGTATCAAGTACTTTTTCACACAGCAGCAATTGTGCTGGATAATATGGTGAATTATATAAATGAGATGTTTTTGAAAACTGTGATACCACTTGATGTTAGATTTGTCTAAAGATTTGAAAAGATTAAGTGCGAAGCTATTCCATACGAGAAAATTAGAAGAAAATACTCTACCCCCCCAAAAAAAAGCTCTATATTTCAGTTTCAGTTGAGAGAATTACACTATGTTCTAATCAAATGTGGGATATAAGATCTTTAATCATAACCTATGAAAATATGCCATAGTTGTATTCTAATATGAACCTGATACAAGCAAGATTAGACATTTTAGCCAGATGACAGAGTTCAGCTCCTGCCATTTATCGCTGAATTAGAATCCATGAAGATTCTCTAATGTGAGGAGTTTTCAGGAGTGAGGGTTTCAGTCATGCCAAGAGATGAGGTGTGAAGTTTGACTCCGCATTTTTCTGAGAGTATCATAATATATTGCTAAGGATTGTCCCTACTTTTTATTGCCCCCCAATAAAAAGAGAGAGTGAGGGTGGACTTTGGGGACTAAAACAAGTAGGAGGTTTGTGTTATTTTTTTCATGATGGCTTTAGCTTCCATTGGCCTGTAGGGTTGGAGGAGAACATCTCCGTAGGAACAGGAACAAGCAGTCAGAGTTATAAGGGAAGAGGTCCTTTCTTCTTCATTAAGCAGTACAGTCCCACAAACATCTGTCAATGGTGTGGTTCACTGGGGCGCGATGAATGGACCTTGAGGTCACTCCCCTTCAGGAGCAAATGGCAGAGCTGAGGTGGGACATGGGGGAGGGTTTCTATGTTATGCGAAGAGGGGAAGAAGGAGAGGAGGAGGGTGCAGAAGCAGTGGGTGGGGGGATTCCTCCTGGATGGAAGAGGAGAACTGGAATTCACTGTCAGAATGAAGGACTATAATGAGCAGGCAGCTGCTGGAGAAGTAAAACTTGTTTAGATAGATTTTTTTTTTCTCCCTCTGGAAATTGTATTACTACTTCGTTGTTTTTTGAAGGAGTTGAGTAAGCATTGTGGATAAGAGGACTGTGGATTTTGAAGAGATTGGCAGGAAGGTATGCAGTCTTGCAGCATGTCTGGAGGCTTTCTCTTTCCTATATGTGGTGTTACTAAGATGGACTTCGAGAGATAGTCAGGGAATCATACGCTTCTTTCACTTTTCTCTGCTGTCTTGTAACTCGTAGAAAATGAACTAGCTGTAGGCAGAACTTCTTACCTTACACTTTAGAATACAGTGAATACACCTAAAGGCTGTTTTATTGTGGTGGTTTGGCGGAAGTGTCAGTATGCTGCTGTTGGAGTAAGAATAGCATTTTTGCACATTATTCAGTCCTGCAATAATATTTGGCAATACTTACTTGGTGTTATGTCTGGACCATAACACTTGACGTGTCAACACATAATTTTAAGATCAAGGCTACCTTGCAGGAACAACAAGTGTGTGCAGTCACTGTGCATGCATTCATTTCTACCCAATACTTTACTAATTATATCAATTAAAGGCTGTAATAGTAATGGGGTATTACAAATTGGAAATCATTTAAGTGTGCCGTCGTCAGTCTTTTGTGTTTAATGTATTTATGCAGATTAGGTAAGGAAACAAAGGGAGTATTTTAATGGAAAAAGGCAGCTGGTCATGTCAGATGGGAAGGAACTTTGGGATCCCCTCCTTGGCCCAAGAGTATGAATTTTGCCAGAAGTAGCCAAATTTCATGATTACCAGTTCAGTGTGCAGGACACAGCCATCAAAAGCATGGGAGGACATGGTTAGCTGGTCATTTGTGTTGGGTCACAGGTCCTTTGGCCATCTGGACATCAGCCAATGAACAAAATAGCCAAGACCTCCAGGATTATAAATAGTATCATAATTGCTTTGTTTCATCATATTTTCATTCTTGTCTATGATTTGGCTAGTTTGGAAAGGGATACTCCAATCCATAATGGCATGTGGTAAGATCAAGGGAAGAAATATTTACTGCCCATTACACTAATATTAAGCTGTAAAAAATGTATCAGGATTAAAAAAAATGATATGCATGAATAAGTCCTAATTTGGTAATATCCATAGCAGTATTTATACTGATCTTCAGATATTCTACTCAGGAGCGCCGTGAAAGGGTCATTTTTCTACATTTTGACTCCCTCTGAAACATTATTTCTAAGGGTGTGCAATGAGATTTTGGTAACACTAGTTGAATCCCTTCATAATGGATTATAATGGTCGGTATACGGTTTGAATTGCATTATGAAGATATCTATAGTGCATTGTAGATGACAGCTTCATAAAACATTCATAATGTGAAAAGAACATGACTATATTGGGTTGTGCCTTTTTACAAACAATCATATCCATATTTATAATGCTTTATAAATGCAGTAGAATATAATATGAATGTTTTCATAGACTTTCATAGACATGGTATTCATAGAAAGTGTTACTGAAAGTTTAAAAAGAGGCTGCACTGCATGAAATTTCTTTGATATTTTCTAATGATATTTTCTGTGATGTCATGCTTATTTAAGTTATTTATATAACTTTAAAAAAAGAAAATACTAATGTGGCCAGTCTGCTCTTGATAGCATCAGCAGCATTAATTTGCAAATGTATTTTTAAAATGTCACACTAGTCGTCCTGTTTAAAGTTAATGAAATCACAAAACAGCATGGAGTGTGGAATGTGCCTTTGGCATAATTAAAAGATGCAAATTTCTGATAGTCTTTGAGATTAACTTTACTGGGAAGTTTGTTCTGAAGAGAAATTAAATTAGTTTTGTTGCAAGGAGAATTGCTCTTCTACAAAGGACACACATAGGGACTGAGTATATATACTTTAATTGCATATATTTCTTGGTATTATGGATTGTTACAACGTTTAACATTCAAATAAGTTATACAATTATTAATTTCAATGACGCAAGTCACGGATAGGAACTGGATATTCTTACAGGTAGTATTTAGTGATATTCATGCATATGGCACTATGATGAAAGCATTTGTCTTTACCGTTGCATACTTTTAGGACGTGTCCATGAACACAGTCCAAAAGGACTGCTAAACAAGAGCGGCAAGCTGCTTACGCCTATTAACCTCTCTGTAGGAATCACAAGGTCTGCCATCCAACTTTAAACACCAACAGCATGGAGCACAACTGACCATGTGCCAAGCCTGAAATAAACATTCAAGGTAAAGAGCAAAAATGCAAAAAATGATACATTTATTCTGCTGGCTTCAGATTAAAAGGCAAAAACTAACCAGTTCCCTAATTCAATGAAGAAATCACATCCAGCTGCATTTCACATTCTTTTAAAGAGTTCCAATGATAACTGTGCATTTTGTGTCTTTATGTTAATATTTTATGATGTTGAATTCTTAGCAAGATTGCTGCTGCTCTCATTAGGTCTTTGCTGGGAAAGCTGGGTTGTGATTGAGACGTTTTATTTTTTCACGATGCTTTTGTACATTGTGTACTGTATGATTGCAGTTCATAGCTATTGGCTTGTGATAAGCCCACACCAGGGTTTGCTTATAGCTATCAGTTGATGCCACCCAGGGTCTTGATCCTTTGCTTGAGTGAGTGCTTTGTCTTTCAAACCCAGGCATCGTGAATGAGATAAACTGGGTCTTCTGTTCTAACTCAGGTACCAGGTCTTCGGTAAACAGCTTTATCCTGGAATGGCAGACGACCAAATTCTGGGAGGGTATAAATGTATACAATAATATTATAAAATAGCCATACAGTATTTAACTACTGGTATCCATAAACATGTTTATAAGTACATTACATCTGAAATAATAAAGGGTATTTTCAATGTTATTGATTTAATGTGCTACTTGGATCTCACAAAAAGTTCCATGTATGGATATCAGATTTTTATTAGCTAAGTTTGTTAATTATATTTATTATTAGAAATGATGTCTGTAATATATTTATCAAATGAAGGAAATTATCTGACCAGAGTAAATGCAGTCTACAGTACATTTGGTGCTGGGCGAAAAGTGATTTGGTTTACAAGGTCTAGAACTAATGTGCCTGTGAAAGTCACAGATATTAATTTAAAATATATATACCATATTTTTATATCACGTGTAAGAATTTCTTCTATTCTCCAAAAAGTTACTGATATTTTGTTGGCTGGCAAGAAAAACTTCACTTCAGTTCCCAAACCTCTCCTCAGGGACAGTTAAATAATTAGTTAAATAATTTGATGAGTTGGTTGACTGTCACGATTCGCAGTGCGTGCAGGACAGACAGAAACGTTACTGAGCCAAAGTGCAGAACGGACAGATGTTTATTGCACAACACCATGACACAGATGACTTCAATGCCGCGTCTGCCGGAACAGACGCTGGCACAGACTTAAATACATAAAACAAGGCACAGGACTGGCGAGCGGCAGCGCCTCACAGGTGAACACAATCGGGAATCACATGAGGTAACGAGGTGGGCGTGGTACACGAAGGGCTGAAACGGGACGGACGTCGCAGGACATAACAGTTGAACAGTTAAACATGGTATGCTAATGGTTCAGTTAACAAATACATGGGTATGTTTTATGGTTACTGCAAAAAATATGGTGACTTTAGCAGAGGTTTGGAAATGGCTGTTACTATATGCACAGTACTCAAGGTATGTAATGCAGTAGCAGTAGCATAGTATGTATTAGAGTACTGTATATGTATTTTAGTTTCTTGTGGTCTGCTCTTAAAGCAACCTTTTCCTTAGCATAAACATAGTGCAGTGAGGAGCTGATTGCTGTATTACTTGTAATGTGGTTTTCCTCTTTTATTACCCTTCTGGTTTTTATTACAGATAATGGGGAATTCGTATGCAGGGCAGCTGAAGTCCATGCCTTTCGAAGAGGCTCTGCACAGCTCCATTGAGGCCTCCCTGCGCTCCAGCAGCGACACCCCTCAGTCTGTGTTCTCACAGCTCTACCTGCGTCATGAGACCTACCCCAGACTTCTGCAAGGTAGGCCGCTATACTGTGCATTTTTATAAACCCTGTAGCAACAATATTCAGAGTGCAGCTCAGCGGGTCACGATGTTGTCTCTGTATTAGGAAACTTGCTGGTTCAGTTTGGCTGACTGATTTCGCTGTTGTGCCTGAGAGCATGGCCTTCTCGATCGTAACACATTTTGGATAAAAACATGAGCTAAATGAATAAAATGCAAATGTACTAGGTAAAGGAAGATTCTCTGATTAATGCCAGAGACTGTAAGATCGTAAAGCCTACATTGATTGTCATAGACAAGGAGGTCCACTTCCTGTACGCCGAGAAGACGGACCGGGAACTGGCTCACAGCCAGGCCTGCAACAGCAATGAGGAGGACCTGGAGGAGGAGGCGTCTGGCACCAGCAGTCTCCCAGCGGCTCAACACCAGAGGCCTGTTCCCAGTGGAACCTGCCATACTGATGGTATGTCGCACATCCTGTGGTTGGCTGGATCCACGCCACCGTGTGACTTTCCTTAGCTGGCCGTACATATGTTTACAGATCTAGAATTAATTACTAATGCTGCAGCAGAGGAAGAGGAGTTTTGTGCTAATTTTATACACTCAGTACCACTATATCCATCCATCCATCCATCCATCCATTATCTACACCACTTAGTCCATCTGGGTCGCAGGGAAGATGGAGCCAATCCCAGCAACATCAAGCGAGAGGCCCTGGGCAGGGCAAGGCGGGGTACGCCCTGGGCAGGTCGCCTACCCACCACAGAGTACCACTATATCTACTCTACATATCTTCTTGTTAAAACAAACAGCCCACACTAGTGAACAGTGAACTAAACATAAATGGCACACCGACAGAGCCAAGAGGGTTAGTTACTGTTTGGGTAAGCATTAGAACGGCTACGGTCCTTGATCTAAGCGATTTTGAATGTGATGTGATTGTTGGTGGTTCCAGAATCTCAGAAACGGCCACCATCCTGGGCCTTTCACACACCAGGGTGTTACAGGGAATAGTGTGATAAGCAGGAAAAAAAACAATTATTCAGTCATCAGCAGTTCTGTGGTTGAAAACACCTTGCTGTTGAGGTCACAGGAGAGTGACCAAACTCTTTAATGCTAGCAGGAAGCCCACAAGTGCAAGAATTACAGGTCAGTTCAATAGTGGTGAGCAGGACAGTACTGAATGCCTGACCCAGCTGCATTTAAAGTGGTTTGGGAGATTACTCAGTAAAACTACGTATGCCTCTGAGTGTATATATGCTAATAGCATTGTACAGTAACTCACTCTCAGCCAATATGCTAATGAATTCAAATTGCAATTTATCAAATGTAATGTCCTGAAATAGCAAATATGATCATGAAAGTATAATCCTGTCATTTTAGGAAAATCTTGCTAGGCACCTACAATTTCAGGAAACGCGTGTCTAAATGCCAATGAGTTAATGAACAAAATTTAAATCACATAAAGTACACCATCAATGGCATGTTCCATAAGTCATTTAATGAAAACATTTTTTGCAATTGCACCTATATCTTCAGGGTTTTGTCAAGCTGGAAAAGACTTGAGGCTGGTCTCCATGGACACACAGCACATTAAGGTTCCTCCTGGGTTTGAGCTGGTCGGTGCTAAGACACCCGGCTATCCTGAGCACCTGCTAGTCTGTGCTGTCGACAAGCGCTTCCTGCCGGACGACAACGGAAAAAATGCACTTTTAGGTCAGTGTGTGGCCATGTAGTTGGTTCTCCATAGTTTGTACACTCATTCAATGATTCAATGATTTTGTACACTGTGTTCTTTCATAGCGGTAATTGGGACACATCCCCTCTGCTCATATTTTTAGTTAATATTTCAAGCTTAATTGAGGTTTGTTGAATAATCTTTGCGTCTTAGACCCATTTTTAAGATATTACAAATTAGCATGGGATTTTTATAAATTATTCCTCATATCACACCAGGTGCCTCTTAATAGTAACAATATGTATTTTTACAGGCAAATTTTATTTTTTCCCGCAGGATTTTCCGGGCACTGTGTCGGTTGTGGAGAAAGGGGTTTCCGGTATTTCACCGAGTTTTCGAACCATATCAACCTGAAGCTGGTTACCCAGCCCAAAAAGCAGAAGCACTTGAAGTACTACTTGATGAAGAATTCCCAGGGGGGGCTCTGCAAGGGTCCCCCCATCTGCTGGAAAGGTGAAACAGGGGCCTGTTTATTCTGAAGCTTGGGCCTGTATTGGGAAGCAAAATTTGTTAGATAACTTGCCAAATTTAAGGTACCCTAATGAAATGGGCTTTATCTTTATTCTATTACATTTAGCCCAGACTACTTTAATCCAACAAGTTATCCAGCTAAGCAAGAAACCCAAGCTTGTGATATAGGCCTTTGGTTTGTGAGCAATAAAAACCAGTAAGGCTGCCATCCATCGTCTTAGCATGCACCACACAGCATTAATCATGCCGTCACACTGTGAAACCTAGTATCCAATTGGTTTTCAGTTTGTGCCAATGCTCTAATCTGTTTATGGCAGTGTCTCCCAACCCAGTCCTGAGCTGAATTGTCTGTAGGTGTTCATGTGTGAGTGAATGGTGTGTCATTGAGCCCTGTGATGGGTTGGCGCCCCATCCTAGGTTGTTCCCTGCCTTGCACCCGTAGCCTCTGTGATAGGCAATGGACCCCTCATGACCCTCAATTGGACAGGCAGCTTGAGAAAATAGATGGATGGTATTAAGTTCGTCATCCCTCAGGTCTGCATTTCAAAACACATTAGAGCTCTTAATTGCACAACCTTACACGCAACATTTAACAACATCTGAAAATGCTGTCCCAAGGTTGTGATTGTATATATAATAGATTGTATTGCCTGTGCTTTTTATTCCAGATTGTAAAATGAGGCAGTCCCCATCATTGAAGCCCAGCTTGTGTGCATCCATGACCAACAAAGAGATGGGAGCCAGCAACAGTCATGAATTTCCACTGTTTTCTCAGTCAGGTGGTCTGCAGAAGCAATTCTTAATTAAAGTCACTCAGTAACTATAGAAGATCAGTTTTACTCTGCTTTGAAGGACTTTCCATAATGGATGGAAAAAAAAACATATTCAAAGGTTGAACTCCCTTATATTGAATCGCAGATCATCCGCTGATGTAGTTCTGTATAGTTGTCACACAGAAGGCAGGTGAGTCATTCTCAGTAATCCACCCCCTCCCCCCACACAGATTCCCCTGCAACCTCTGCCAGTATGTTGGGGTGTCAGGAACAAGCCAGAGGAAGCAGGAAGACCAAGGCCCAGACACTGACCTCACTCCAGGGGGTGAAGACCTCACCAACAGATTCAAGTAATCTTCCGACCCACAAACGTACAAATTTAATTATTCCATTATACGCGTATAACACATTTAAAATTAAAATTATTCTGCACGGTTATTTATTTATTTGATCATGGTCATTCAGTGGACAACACTTTTGGCATGTGGCCCTGGGGATATGGGTTGGAATCCCACCTTGGCTCTGTGTGTGTGTGAAGTTTGCATGTTCTTCTGGGGATTGCAGCAAAAGACATGCTGTTAGATAAATGCTTCTGCTGCCCTGTGCTGCCTGGGACAGGCTCCAGGACAACCTGTAACCCTGGCTAGGAGAAGTGGTTATAAGATGGGTAGATAATATTGTGGCTACATGGTTTGTGTTGTTGCTAAGCAACTGTGCTTGTGACAGTATTGTATCCATATTGTTTTTTCAGTTGAAATTGTACAGGGAAGGAATGGTTAGTCAAAGCATTTCGGACACTGATATGGACTTTTCATATATGTTATGGGATAACGTCATAGAGTCATTGTAGACTGTTGTCATTTACTAAAAAGAAAAAACATTAACTTAACCAGCATAGCTATAAGGTACATTGCTTAGTCTCTTAAAATTAACCTGAGCACTGTACAGGTATATGTATCTGTATATATGGTGTCAGTGGAGTCCATGGAAGCATGTAAAATGATGGACACTAGTGTAAGTCTGACTATGTTAGTGTACATATAAATATTCAGTATGGCTGAGTGTAAATTCTACAAGGTAAAAAATGCTTAACAGAATATTTGCATTACTAATAACTTATTTACTCAGTTACTACTCAAGAACAAATCATGATCTAATGTATTTCCTCTCTGAAATACATGAACCGCCATGAGTGATTAATGATGACCGAAGATGGGATCAGTACGTAACTAGCACTTAGTTACTGGTTAGTAATGTACTACTACATTATTTGTGTCCCCTCGAGTAAAGCGTTCCCAACGATGCTGCGGTGTTAGAGCTGTAGATCACTCACATGAACCTGAGTAGCATCTTGAAAATTGGTGCCTGTTCATGGTCCAGCTCCCACCGTGCTACGAGCGAGTTCTTCAGTGAGTGGACTGACCACTGAAAGGCAGCTTGGCTTACTGAGCCCATCAAGTACCCCCATTAAAGGTGACTGGGAGCCCAGGGTACCAACAACTGAGACCAATGGGAGTGTGGCTCAGATAAATATTTAACCCACTTTAGTAATCTGCAAAGGCATTATTCTGAAAATTCATTATCAATGCATGTGCATCAGTTAATTTATTATACAATCATACATATAATATTTTATGTATAATATTTAAGTTTCTAATTATCAAAGACATCTAGTACAGTATAATCCCGTTATAGTGGACTTGCTTATAATGGAATATCATCTATAACGGACAAGGTCCGCTGGTCCCGGCCGTGTGCCTTTAAGGACATGCGGAAAAAGGATTGAGTATAGCAGACTGTTGTATGCGCGGTGCGCAGGACGGCGAGAGAGGGAAGTCCAGGCAGGCGTGAGGGCGAACGAGGGTTTATTGCACAAAACACCGACATGAACAACGTTTATGCCGCGTCTGCGGGAACAGACGCTGACGCAGACCTAAATACACAAAACAAGGCACGAGTCAGGCGTGCGGCAACGTCCCACAGGTGGACACACTAGGCAATCACAGGAGGTAAACTAGGTGGGCGTGGCACACGGGAGGAGCAGACGTTGCTGGACGTAACACAGACTCACATACAGTATAATGGAATTTCGCTTATAACAGACAAAGTATCTGGTCCCCAGGGCCGCTTTTAGCTGCAGTTTTGCTCGGCTATAATAGACATGTTCCGCCTACAAGGTGCGTGGCGTGCCGATGATATCCAGTGTAGATACACAGCCGGGATTATTGATAGTCATGCTCTATAAATAGGCATAGCGTAACAGGAGGCAACACTGATTGGTCTGTGTGGCTGTCCATCACCAGGCATGCTGTGCGTCGGCAGACCACGCTCCCAGCTGGAGGAATGCAGTAAGCAATGAGGTCAAGGTTACTAATGTACTGTACATGTATAACCACTTATAGGCCATATATACTTCCAACAGTCAGATAAAGTTAGATTACTACATGTACAGTATAATAATCTATACCACAAGTGTGTCTGCTGGGGTGTGGCATGAGTAAATGGTGTCCTGTAGTTGTGTTCTGGGCAAACAGCAACTCTGTATATAACAGACTTTGAATATAACCGACTGTTTTGCCAGGTCCCTTAAAGTCCTCTTATAATGGGATTGTACTGTAGATTATCTGCCAAAAAAAACAGTAAAATATAAATCCACAATTTTATTATTGCTGTTATTATTAATATTTGATCCTCTTTTATTTATTTGCAGTGCCCTCCACGATTACTGCCACCCCTGGGAACACAGTGTAACTGAAGCATGTTTCTCATGTAAATTGTACATCCTTGAGTTGACGGGAGTGAATTGGAACCTTCAAGCTGTAATCCATGACTTCATTATTAACTGGGGGACAAAAATGAGAGACCAAATTCCCTTAGTCGTCCAAAAACATGGGAAAGATAAGATGACATACTAACCAAATGAGGGAGAAGTGTGTTGACCTTCATAAATCAGGGAATGGGTTTTAAAAAAAAACTCAAAATGCCCACGTCTACTATTAGGGCAATAATAAAAAAGTGGATAACAACTGGAACTGTGATAAACCTGCCTGGAAGAGAAGTTTATTTTCCCCCATGTACAGTGAGGAGGATCCTGAGAGAGGCAAAAAAAATCCCCAATCTTGGGGCTACTGCTTCTCCAAAACCATTATACTGGCAAAGGGGGGCTATACTTGGCATTAAATGCTCGGGTGCTAATAATTGTGGCACATGTGTTTTTGTTGAAAATAAGCATGTATTTATGGAGGATTTGTTTTTCTTTTAATACATTTTCAAATACATTTATTGAAATGTTTTTTTTTTCTTTGTGAGATGAAGCTACTTCACCAAAATATAGATTTTTTCTAACCCTTGTTAAAAATCTTCACAAGGGGCCCCAATAATTGTGGATGGCGTTGTATATAGTGATAGTGCTGCACAGTTTCTCCTGCTTCGTAAATATTTTTTTGACCACCGGGGGTGGCGGTGTGCTTTACTAATCAGTGGTGTTTATTAAACTCCCCATGCTCATTTTCTTTGTCGTTCACTTCAGCTCCTTCACCCGTTACCTCTGCCCCGCCCAAGAAACGCCACCGCAGCTGGTGCTCTGACTCCCCCCCTGGTCACCCCACTGCAACCCCTGACCTTGCCATTCAGCCAGCAAGCCAGGCCTCAGGTCAGAGACGACCTCAAGAGGGGTATCACAGAAAAAAAATCATTGGGTTATAACATGAAGTCATCATTGGATTATTACATAAAGATGTCATTGAGTTATCAAATGAAGACGTCATTGGGCTATCGAGACATCAGTGAGTTACATTAAGCCATCATTGGGCTATTGAGACATCAGTGAGTTAACACATGAAGCCATCATTGGGCTATCGAGACATCAGTGAGTTAACACATGAAGCCGTCATTGGGCTATCGAGACATCAGTGAGTTAACACATGAAGCCATCATTGGGCTATCGAGACATCAGTGAGTTAACACATGAAGCCATCATTGGGCTATCGAGACATCAGTGAGTTAATACATGAAGCCATCATTGGGCTATCGAGACATCAGTGAGTTAACACATGAAGCCGTCATTGGGCTATCGAGACATCAG
>JABFDZ020000001.1:26954415-26968596 GCA_019775955.2 Pollimyrus isidori
CCCCCGCCTTCCCGTTCCCCCCGTCCCCGCCGGCGGCCGCGGGGGGGGCGGGGGGGCCCGCCCGGCCGGCCGCCGGGGGGGGGGGGGCGGGGCGGCGGGGGGCCTTGATTGGCTAGATTTATTGCAATTAACCATTCCATTTTTCACAAGATAGGGCAGGGCCCTTGTTTTGCTGTGTGAGGCCTCTTATTTTGCCAGCACCCTAGGCTGTAGCCAAGAATATCCCATGCATTAATCTGCTCCCAGAGGGTGCTACCACAACACACGTACAATGGCCACATTGCACTAAAAGATGCTGCAAGCCATGGATGAAAGCTGACTTAAATGAATTACTCCATCACCTAGTGTAGACAGGGCTATTTTTACTGACCTGTGAGATTATTAAAATGGAAGAAAAAATATAGTAAGCCTTTATGTTATGGTACGTTGTGGTATAAAAAAAAAATCACAAATACAACTGCTATTTCCATACTGGAACACAAAAATGAGCTTCTACAAATAAGAACGAGTCTCCTCTGGCACTTTTCATAGGACGTGAAAATAGTCGTTTAAGAATGGCCTCTGCTGACTGGGTGAATAACAGCCCAGACCTGATCCAGTAGGATAGGTGCTGACCAGCTGGTTATCTGGAAATAAAATTAAATAAAATACATCCTTCTCAAACCCCATTTCATTCCACTTTAAAAAACAAGGCCCTGTGTCTTCAGAGAAGAATCAGTAATAATTAAATGTAATTTAATTGCAGGTTCTGGTAAAATAATTGTAATTGTTTCAGAAATCCATAACATTAGACCAAACGATTTTGTTGACTATTATTAAATTAGATAGATTTTACCTCAAAATGTGTATAATTGAATGTGTTACTTGACCTTTTGATGCATAACTCCAGATCATCAAGTTTACAATTTCTCTTCCACAACTGATAGCTTGTATTCAAACTTAATTTTGTGTTAATTGCCATTGGGGGACGCAGTCCTTGGGGAAGTCACTAAGAGTCATATTCTAATCCCTTTCACTCTTCACAGTAGTACGACAGACGTGCCCCGTAGCTTCGAGAACGTCTCACTGAAAGCCGTTCTACAGCACATGGAGGCCACGCCCAGCATAGGCCTGTATGCCTTGTGTGGCATTCGCAAGTGGAGCAGTGGCCTGCCCCCTCCCGCCAATCCCTTCTCTCGCTGCCATGTCCACGACTTTGTCATGCTCAACGTGGACCTGACTCAGAATGTCCGATACGACCTGAACCGCTACAGCTACGAAGAAGTGGACTTTAACCTGCGCGCCAACAGCAGCGGGCTGCTTATCTGCCGTTTCGACCACTTCAGCATCATGAAGAAACACATGATCACTGGGGGGCGCAAGGACGTTGTTATCAAACCCAAGCTACTGGTAAACAGGCGCAGAATCAGTCAACATGCATCATAGTGATACGCATCAGAAGTACAATACTGTGCAAAAGTCTTAGACAGTCAAAAGAAATGTTTAAGCTGTTTATCTGGGTAGTAAGTAATTTAGAGTAACACAATAAAAAGTAGTAAAAATTTCTTCTGTTATACAGTTGGATGGCTAGATGAACCGCTTCAGTTCCCAAACCTCTCCTTAGGGGTACCTCAGCCATTCCATGTATTTGGTAAATTTCACCTCCTGCTCACTTAATTAATTTAATTAGTTAAAAAAGTCAATGAGATATTGATTAGCTATAATCAGTGCTAGTGGCCAAGTCAAAAAATACATGGATGTATTGGATGGTTACTGCAAATACTGGAGTGACATTAGGAGAGGTTTTCAAATGGCTAAGCCAACATACACCAACATAAAGATCATTTAAACATCATTTTCTTTTGGCTGCCTAAGACTTCCGCACTGTACTGTATATACCATTAAAATACTGTATATACCATTGTAGGCTTAGTAATGCTTCTTGTTGATGTTATGCACATACAGGGGTGGGTTTGTTGTTTCCTGGCCCCACTCAAAACGTCACTCTGGGGCTCCTGTCTCACCTCAAAAACTTCAATAAATAGCTAGCGAGTAGAGTCAGAAGATCATAGCTAGCTATCTAGTTAGCGAAACATTCTGCTTTATTATCTGCTAAATAAGGAACGTGTTTATGTAACATGTTGTCTAGTGATCCTGCTGCTGCGTGTATTTTATGTGTATATAGATTAGTACTGGACTCTCCCACATGCTCCAGTATGTGTCACCAGTAGCTTGTGTTCCCTGACAGGTCCCAGAAGGCCCCAATCCCATCAGCTCCTCGCAGTATGTGTGTGCCCCAGACAGCGAACACATGCTGCTGGCCGCTCCCCCCCAGGTCCTACTGGAGACCTTCCTGCAGCACAACGGCAGCAAACTGTTCCCCAAAGCCGTGAGCAATGGCGCCAACCCTCTGCTGTCTGTCGACAGTTACCTTAACATTGGCCCAGAGGTAATCGGCTTAGCATCCCAGTAGAAGAGCAATGTCATTCTTCTAGAGTTTTCTGCTACCTTTAATGAGGGGGGTCTGTGGTTTAGGACACTGTGTTTGTGATCAGAATGTCACAGGTTCACATCCCAGGATCGGCAGATTGATTTCACTGTTGGGCCCTTAACCCCAACTGCTCTAGGGACTGGCACACCATGGTTTCTCAATAGTATGTCACTTTGGGTTAAAGTCTCTGATAAATTCACATTTTCATTTGTGTATTTAACAGAATTACATTTGGAAATCCTAATAAGTGTCATGTTTTTCAGCATCACTCTCTTGGGTGTTGCCACTTTTCCAAATGGGATGTTCATCAGTGTCAAAGAGTGTCTTATCTTCTTACTTGTTTGTTCATTATTCCTCAGATTGCAGTATGCTACCTCAGCTCCAGGCCGCACTCAGTTAATATGCACCACAAGGGCCTTGTGTTCAGTGGACTCCTCCTCTACCTCTGTGACTCGTTTGTGGTGCCCAGTTTTCTCAAGAAGTTCAAATTCCTCAAAGGTAACTAGCCCATGAGGTTGATTCCAAATGAGTTGTTGATCTATCATATCAGTATAAACCACAACCTGCTCATATGTTAACAGTCCAGGTAGTGAAGAGTGTTTAAATATGAACAGACATTTGCTTCACTTGAGGCATCTTCACACAGAGGTTCTGGAACCTGGTCCCCGTCTGGACTGGGGACTTCTGTCGCTCTTGGCCACTTCCCTGTGCCATTTTCACACTGCACAACAGGAACTGGGACCATAACACTTAATAAGCATGGCAGACAGAGTGAACACAACAAAAGTTCCTGGTTGCACAATAAAGTTCTGATTCCTGAAAAAAGTTCCTGCAATGCGAAAGTGCTCTTATTTAGCCTTAGGCTCCAAAGAAATTTGAGCTTCAGCCTGCTGAGGTTAGTTTGAAGCACTTTTAGCAAGTCATACGATCGTTGTTTACATGTAAATGGTCACATGACACAAGAAACCTTCTCTGTTTGTCTATGGTCAGGTGCTACTCTATGTGTGATCTGCCGGGACCGCAGCTCCTTACGGCAGACCATCGTGAGGCTGGACCTAGAGGACAAATGGCAGTTTCGTCTGAGAGATGAATTCCGGACAGCCAACGCCAATGAGGACCAACCTGTCTACTTCTTGACGGGTCACCACATCTGACATAGGGAACAATTTCAGGGCCCATTCATACTCCCCAACTGCAAATCATAGTTGCATGCTGGGACAGAAGATAGCTGAACAATCTTCTCCCAAAATAACACCAAAGAGGCAGAACAGTTCCAGCCTTTGCGGGCCCAATGAGCTCACTGATCCATGTCTTAGCACAATAGCCACGTCCCACAAATAGTACAAACCCCTAGGAATGTGTGTGTGTGATCAAAAAATATATTTTTTATTCTTGAATAATCATTTTTTAACATATAAAATATTCATATAGCTAGATATTTACTAAGAAACCAAAGGCCCATACCACACTCAGGACTATAGCAGTACTGTTCCATAAGGGATTTAAACCTCCCACCACCTGTTACTCACCCTCATGTACCCCATAAGTTATTTATGCTCCAGCCTGATGAAAATGCAGAATGGACCCAGCAAATTTGAATGACCAGAATCAGTGTACTGGAGCTGGATTGAATAATATTTTATCACTATTTCTTTTAATTATTCATGATGGTTTGACAATGCTATATTGATTTAAATCTGTAGCAGGTAACCACTGATCTGCTTGTCTCAATATTCACCTAGTCTCAGGAATGCAATACACTAAAATTGTTACTTATGTAATTGTCCAATGTATGATTTTACAAATATCATTCTTCGGACAATTAAATAAGTAAACGGAACAAGAGCTGAATAAAGTTGTACAATCTTTAAAAACTGGAAGTAGCTACAATTTTGGTTACTAGTGTAACACTTATTAAAAGGAATGTAGCTAGTGATGGTTGGGGCACCCCATCCTGTGTTGTCCCATGCCTTGTGCTGGACCCCCCCCCTGAATAGGACGAGCAGGTACAAAAAAATGGATGGATGGATGAATTAACAGGAACTAAAAGTATACAGTAAGTAACAAACCAAGTATGGCAACACACATGACTGTTCTGCTTTTGCCCATTCAGCACCAGCTGGCTGTGTGTCAGAGAGCCTCTTCCCAATACAGCTTTATCCTTCTGTACTAGTGGAAGTCAAGTTGCTTCCTGAAATATGGACACCAAGCATCGCCTGAGTACTTTTTAAATGCAGTATCACTATACATGACTTTGAACTTAATTGATATTGAACAAAGCTGTCACTGAAGCCTGTGTTTTATTTAATTCTGGGTAATAGCTTTGTGGAACAATGTGCATTTTTGGGGCAGTGTACCTTTGAGTTTTTAATAAGAGTCAGACGGTGTGGAATAATTGGAGAGAAAATTTTCAAAACTCACTCAGTCCATTTGTTGTTGTTTTCGAGATGAGGCCGCCAATGTCAGGCTTCCTCATCGTATGTTACGGTACAGGGAACCAAAACTCACTGAATTGTCATGTAATCTAATCTAAGAATGTTTGTTAAATTTTCAAAACTAATTGAAATGATGCTTTTGAACTTATCCTGTCTAAGTATCCTGTGGAGTTTTCAGTTTCAAACTAAACCAAGCTTGTTACTGTTCTGAGTAAATCTGATATGGATTAGTATAAGGCTCTCATAGAAATGCATTACTCGTGTAAAATTGGCAAAAATGATGGTAAATTAGTATAAACTATTTTATGGTTCCCTACAAGGAATGTTCATTGCACACTTTTTCCATGAATGTTATTAAATAAGTACCAAAGAGTGTGCCATTTTTGTGGTAGTTTAAACTTGAGTCAAAGACAAAAATATGTAATATATTAAAGAAATGTTACCACGTATAGGCTTTATATAAAGCTTTTTTTGGCAATTATTTCTGCGCTTTAAGCCATTATGCTACTTCCAACATACGAGTACTGTGCAAAAGTAATAGGCCGCTAATGAAAATGACATTTAAAGCTATTTATCTTGGCAGTATGTGCATGCTTGCACACAAAAAAAAAATCATTATTCAAAATTAGAATACATACAAATAAATGGAAAAAAAGTAAAGGGTTTTTTCTCTTCTCCAAAAAGTGTTGTATGGGGAGTAAAACACCACTTGGGTTCCCAAAGCTCTCCTCAAGGGAAATTCACTCATTTCATAAATCTATTAAAACTCTCCACCAGCTCACTTAATCTACTTAGTTAATGACCTCGATATGTTATTGATTAGCCAAACATGGTGTGTAGTAGCTTAATTAAAAGACTACATGGGTGTAGTGGACGGTTATTGCAAATACTGGGGTGACGTTAGAAGACATTTTGACTGGCTATGCTGACACACTTTGACAGACATATTATTATAGCTTTACAACAACAAAAAATTTTCTTTAATAGCCCAAGACTTTTGCACAGTACTGTAAAATCTGACTGTATTAAGTAGGATACCCCTCTGTTTGTTCTGCCCATCATAAAGCCTGGTGTAGGGAATCCTCTAGACTGTAGTAGATGGAGTTAACAGGAATGCTTGCACTATGCAATCTTTTAATCCATCTATCTGTGATAAACAATTAAACACCCCCCCCCAGTTTTCTGCTGCTGTAACTTGCTTATAACAGTAATACAATTATTAGATCCCTGAATTATTGTCTTGATGCATTTTTGTATATGTGTATATGAATGTGCTTCAAATTGGTGATAGACCAGTTGGTTATTGGTGATAACCAATATAGAGTGACAGGTAGGGAGCATGTACTGATTACAGTGTGTTACCACCACACGACAAACCACTTCAAGGATGAGAACCTGAGGGCAGTCAAACAGCACGTGAAACTTCAGCGCCACACTAGTCCGAATGGACCAGTGTGAGTTTTTTCACTCACGTTTTTTATTCATTCACGGGATTTGAAACAGCAACAGATCCACAGCCTCAGAGTCACCACTCTGCCCAACACAGAAGCTCTGAAATGGTGTCTTAGGAGAGTCATTAGTTTAATCTAAGTATTAAGTCATCTAAGGTTCAGTGATAATGATGAAACTAGAGCAAATAATGGGATGTGAGGCTTGGGCCAAGAAGTGAGAGAAAACATCTTTGCCATTAAAGCTCAAGGGGCAGCCCATAACACTGAGGTTAGCCGGCGTGCTAAAGCCGACTGATCGCTCTTTTTGACGTTAAACTCATGACTGACCCTAGCAGCCCAGTGGGGAAAGCAGAAGAGTAATGCACACATGCATCAAGTATCACTTTTCACCCAGGCAGTTCTTAGCATGAGTCAAATTACATTTCCTATCTAAGATTACATTATCTTTCTCTGCAATCTGAATATACTGTATGGATATTTTAAATGCATTATGCCCTCTGAATTACAGGTGACCAGGACATGCGGGGGGTGTATGTAATAAATATAAATATGGGTTAGCAAGGACTTCAGATATGGCATACATGTAATACTGTATGTAATAGACTGGGATAGCATATATCGGATTTTGGCGCAAGGAAATATGAACAGGAAATGGAAACATCACGTGGTTTTGATGACCAACCTACTAGGATCTCCAACATCCATAAAACGAAAGGATTATTTTAAAAAGGAGCACATTGTTATTCTCATGTAAATCCATAAACAACATTAATTATCTTTCACCACTTTTACACACATACAGAAATACACACATACGTTTACACCAGCTGGATCCCAAGGTTTCAGTGTGTTGTGAGCGTGACAATGTGCCATATCAGTGCATGCTGCCCTTCCCTGCTCCTGGAGATCTACCTCCCTGCAGAGCTGGGGTGCAGCCCTAATGTACCACACCTGATGAGGACATGCAGTAGCATCTCAGTATAAGAGCCAGCTACGTTGATGCTGAGCTATATTAAATTAGGGCTGTACCTAAGCTCTGTGAGGCGGTGGATCATCAGGAGCAGAGTTGGGTAGCCTGACACATAGTACTGTGTAAAAGTGATAAGGAGTCTCCCCGGCAATTCATCTGGGCAGTAAGTGTGTATTTCCATTCTCCAGCACTTACTGATTTTTTTTTTGTTGATCTTGGACCCCCAGATGTTTTTTTTTTTTCCTCCTTACTTGGAAATTTTTGGTTCCTCTCCTCCATTGTCATCCAGTTATCCTTCCTTCATTTCTTTGTCTTCCCTTTTCCCTGTTTTTGCACAATTCCGTCTTTATGATGCTGTAATGTATCACAGCACAGCCATGTATAGTGCCTTGGGGCAACTCTGTCCATGGCACTTTGTATATTAAACAAATGTATAGTCTTTCCTTGCATACGAGGAATTTCACTATTAAGTCGTAAAGTTCAACATGCTACCTCTGCAAAGAGAATCCTTATTACCTTTGCATAATGTTCTTTCCAGTCTTGAAATTCTCAAGGTTTAAACTTTTTGCAAACTCATTAGCATCATCCTGAGGATGTAGAACACACCACACTCATATGTTAAAGCTTATATATACACATGTATGTATAAATGCACTGTTTAGAAAATACTTTTGAAACATTTGTGTAGCTCTAATTGATTAACAAAGGATTTTATATTTATTTTTAAAACAGCTTATACACGACATCTGAAAATACCAATGAATGAAAGTACTTTGACAGTCTCTTGAGGATGTCCACACCATCATTTTACCTTTCGGTCCGCAAATTACTGTCTTCCGTTCACAAAATCCAGAGGGTTTCCAAAATGTTGAATTACCAGAACTTGTTTAATTATACTTCTGACATTATCATTGCTAATTAAAACGTATATCCAAGCAAAAAAACTATAAAATTAGATATCTAACAATCTTCCCCCCAAAACCCTTTCAGGCGTATACAAACTGACAATACATGAAGTTGGTCAATTGACAGGTTCAAACCAGAAGTGACAGTGAAAACGTCCAATGTGGGCCTGGTCACAGACAGACCCTTCAAATCCAGCCGGACAAATTCAGACTCTTAGTGCAGTCCATGCCATGTTAGGTCAATGTGAATCTATGTGATTTTGTAAACTCTTGGCAGCCAACTTCAACAATAACATGAATGCGGTGTGTAGCATTCACAAGCGAGATCACTAAGCAGTCCTTTTCAGCAATGCTGGGATTGAAAATACTGGTATAAAAGTGATGTTTTCAGAAAGGTCCAAATCAGATTTTTAATTAGGATTAACAATCCTTTATGTGAAACACTAGGGAAGGATAAACACTAGTACCCAATGATCCAAGAGTTCTCAGTGGGTTTATTCATCTACATGCAGATCAGAAAAACTGTAATGCAGTCTGGCTTTCAGGAGTTGAAATATTGCTCAGTATACCATGGTACAGGTGTAATTACATTCTCCCTGCCGCATTAATTCACACTGTGAGTTAAAGTTTATCTGCATAGAGTCCAAGTTACACCCTCCATTTTTACATCAGGCATTAGTCAGAAGCTGGAGCAGGGGGGTTCTGAAGCAAGTTAGATTAGTTGAGATCATTATGGAACCTGAACTTACTGAGACGTGAAACCTATTTCCCATTAGTTTTATACATACATGGGTGATTTATCCCCTATTCCGGGGGGGAGGGGGTGCTCTCCTACTATTTCCATTCAAACTGATAACTTGCAGGTGGCAGCTATAACATACTCAATACACTGCACACAGAGATGGCGATAAAACGTAAAAGATCTGCATGTTGATCAGAAACAAATTCAGGAATGGAAACTCGAACTCTGGTACCTCAGAGTTAGGAATGACGAGTCACATATTCTTGGTTAAGATATTGCAATCTATAGTCCACAACTCCAATTCTAACAACTAAATAAAGTCAGTGCAAACTAAATGAAAAGCGCAGTTTATGCATGGACCCATAGTTATGGAGAAAATCTCCTTCGCAGAAGAGTGAACATTCTGATGAGCTGCTCCATGGGAAAGGAGTGAAGTCCGGCAAATGTTTGTGAGAGCAGTTTAAAAAAAAATCTCCACCTACTGAAGTTCAAAAGAACTCCGTGGCTCAAGCAGCATATTCGTTCAGGAAGGGACACCAGTGCACCGCTGCAGAATCCTTAAACATGGCTAAAGTAGCTGGCCAGAAGTGCATAGAATGACTAGGGGTTAGGACCTAAAATAGGGGGAAATTGTGCCAACAAGTAAACAAATGTATTAAAGCTTTTTTGGGATTTTAAAGTGAATTTACTGTTTTTTCTTCTGCCGTTAAAAAGGATCATGCATGTAAACTTTTAAATACATCCAATAAAATATTTTAAAAGTATTTTCTCTGTTTAAAAATGCTTTAACAAAATATGCTTTGTCTCAAAATACTTAGAGCTATGGGGTTAAAGGGAAAATAAAACATCTTTAAAAACGACGACTTGCCATTTAACCACCTGAGTTTTAAAAACCAGTAGAAATGCTTGTTTCCCCGGCTGAAGGGAGGAGTTTTCTAGCGGAAGCTCGGCGGAGCTTCTCAGCCAAGCTTGACGCTGCTGGATTACAGGAAGGAGTCAGTAATTTGGCCAACCCGGGTGCTGCTATGCTCTGTGCCCATGAACCATACGAGTCCCGTCTTTCTCCCAATCACAACACATCTGGAGTCTGGCGGCTTGACCGCGTACCGCTCACAAAGTTATAGACGAGGAACTGTGAGGTGCCGCAGTAGTGCGTAGCAAAGAGCTTTCCATCCGGAGTGGGGTCTGAAAAGGCAATCTCTTCTTTACTCAGGTGCGAACCATAGATGAAGTTGTTCCTGTGGAGAGGGGGCAGACAGGGGAGATGCTATGCTGAACATTACTCTCACAGGGAGAAACCTTAAAATAACAAGCAATATCTTTGATGGCAATTTCAGCCATGACATAATTGCATATAATTGACATTCTACCATTATAATTGAGGCTGTTCACTTTTCTCTTAGGGAGGTCTAGAACTGTGGCAGAATGAAACATTTGGCAGTGTAATCAAACCCCCACTGCCTCTCAATCTCATCAAATTTAGTCATTTCAGGTTTGTTGCAAGATCGGACAAGGAGGCAGAGGTAGTTCTAGAATATTTTTGAAGATGGGGAGCTTAAGAAGGACCATAATCCATACAGAGGGGACAGTCTTACTATTATCCAATGATTTGCTTTAAATTGGTGAATTACACGGGGAGGGGAAACTCCAGGGGCCAATCAGCTTTCACCTGCATATTCCAGGTGACAAGCCCTCCTGTTGCCTTCTGCAAAGCAGTAGTGAGGCTCACCTGAGGCACTCGATCATGCGCGATGCGATGCCCTTCCTCCTCATCATGCTGAAGACCCAGATGCGACTTATGCCGCAGAGGGCGGGCTCAGGGGTCGTGGAGCAGCACCAGGCCCTCTGACGCTCGAACATCACCTTCTCACCTTCGGAGCACTCCGGAGTTGCCTCTTCAATCACCCTGAAGCCCTGTGGAGAGAGAAGACATCAAGATAAAACATGCCCAACTACGTGTATAAATAAAACCCAGATATAGACGCAGAATCACAAACAGGGAGAGATGAGCGGTCCCAGGGGAACATGGATATCCAACTTCTACACCGCAAAACTAAACTGACTGGTAATGAATTAAAGAATGCAGATCCAGAACATAAAATCTGTTTGTGACAAGCCAAAAAAACAGGCTGTCAGATGAAGGATGACACACAATCCGTCACTGCACAGCAGTACACAGTATCACCAGAGGGGTGTTCCTCAAAGCAGGATTTCTCAGTTAACTCGCTTAACCTAAGCCAGAAATCATGACTGCCCAATAAGAGTTTAGGTAAGGAGAATTCCTACGAGACAGCAGCTTTAATTTTCTCTCAAAGCTGAAAAATTGTTAAACAATGCCATACATGTAGTAAGCATGCTGTTGACAGTGAAATTTCCCAGTGGTATTGACAAATAAGGCCACTCACACAGTATCCAATGATTCCAAACTAGGTCCTCGGAGGCCCCAGACGGCTGACGTTTCTGCCAACTTACCAGGCGGACAGTGCACATTGTTGCACATTTTGGGATGGAGCAAAAACACGAACTGTCTGGGCGTCCCCAAGGACTGGGTTGGGAAACACTTCATGTAAACAGTACCAGGAGGCTGTAATGATCTGTGCATTTTAGGAATTAGGGGAGCTGTAGTGTATGTCAGTTATTTTGCATTTTAAGAACCAAGCAAGTTAGAGAGAATATGGTATGAAATCGATAAAAAAACGAAAAAAGAACACACAACAGTCAATTTCACCCACTCTGGAGCCTTAATACAGATATCTGCAATAAGAAAGGACTACAAATATGTTGCTAGCCCCCCCCCCCATCCCATAAAGATACATATAAACCGTCTCAGTCTCATACATTGTTTTTTTCAGACCTTAGCACGTCTTTTGTCTTTCCAAAACATATAAAAAAAAGAGCACACTATATTTACCAAAATGAAAAATCATTAATGATTTGCTACAAACTGAAAATGTAAAAAATCCGTATAATCTAACAGCAGCCAGTAAACTAATCTTGTGGGTGGGTGACTTCCTGCTGTCAAGACGTAAACAAGCTACAGCTCCCTTATGTTCCTGTCCGCTTGGCAGAAATAAATATGCATGGATCTTCCTGCATGGTTTCTGTATGAATATGTTCCAACAAAATATATTGAATAAAGGTGCTTCAAATTGATCATGTAACCCTGAATTTTAGTAAAGCAGCCAATAGAGTCATAAGAACAGGAAATGACTGACAGATCTACTGTCCAATGGATCATTCCATGTCCAATGGATCATTGAACTCCAATAACTGTTACAGCTTGTTTTGAATACTGGATTTTAGGCTCTTGATACACTGTCCACTTGACAAACTGGCCTTATTTCTATAGAACAATACTGCCAAAGCAATGCAAAGCAGATATCCAAGCAAAATGCAACCTTATCCGAAAAGCAAAAATGGTGAGGTGATTTAACACTATAACTGATAAGGATTTTGCCTTGGTAAGACCCATCTTGCCCACTACACCAAAAGTGTAAAGACACTGACATTTTTCTATGGTCACGAAAACACAGAAGTTAAAATCTGGCAGTGAACTGGGTGCCCGAAAAAGCTGATGTCCAAACTCCCATCAAGACATCCAGGGTGCTTGTCTTTAGGGAAATAAGTGACCCCAGAAAATGCATCCAACGTCCAATATCAGTTGAGGCCTAGCACTGTCTGCTCAAAGCACCCCACGGCATTTATATACAACGTTAATGGAAATGCACTGTAACTAACAGCACCGTCCAAGGGGGGCAGGGAAAGGCATAATAAAGTTGGTCGAAAATAGATTTTATGCTATTTTGAGGGCACACTCCAGAAAAAGTAAGCAACAAATCATAATGCACCTGCATATACAGCTGCGATTAAAAACAGGTATGTTAAGAAGAGCAGTGGCTTGTACTGTGAAGCAAGCTTACTGTCTCATCAGGATAACTTGTTGGATTTAAGGTAACACAGATTAAATAGACTTCAAATTCATTCACTTACATTTTGCCCAGACTACCTTAAATCTGACAAGTTAACCCAATAAGCCAGTAACCCCGCACTGTAGTACAGGCCCGCGGTGTTCTAAATGTTGTGTAGTACTATCAATACATTTATCAGCAAAGACGATTCTGATGGTAAGAAGTATAAACACAAGTGTGACTCCATAAAGTAACTCGTAATTCATTTAGAAAACAATTTCTTATACATGATGCCAAGCATCACAAACATAAGCTTTCAGGGTACAACCAAGAACTGCAGGGTTATGCTGTACATTAACTGCTGATTATGCACAATTACCCATAAAGCCCCAGGTTTCAGAATGGCCATTACCTCCTGGATATGCTCCGCGATGAGGCACCCGACCACCTTCTTGTCATTGGAAATAAAAAGGAAGGTCTTGGTTTGAGATGGACTCTTGGTTTCCACCTGTTGGAAGCCCAAGTCATTGTCCACCATCTCACGAATCTCCTCCACCTGAAGGGAGAAAAATAATCTCAAAAGATTTCAATGACATCTCCCTGCGATGGTTCCTGCCCACTGCTGGCATATTCCCTGCCTTACGCCCACAGACCCCAGGACATGCCCAGAACCCATTGACCCTACATAAGACAAATGGGTAAATAAAATGGATGGATTGATGGAGATACATCTACATCAATGTAAGCTTAATTCAGTTAATTCAATAGAAAGATCAAGTAGAAGACTAAAATAGAAGAATGTGTGTTTGCGTGCACTGAATATACCTTTTTCAAGGCATATTTAGGATCATCTGGAAGAACCAGGATGATCTTGCCATCTGGATATTCTCCCAGAATCCTCTCTTTCTTCCATCCCTAGATGAAACATGAAAGGGGGTTAAAAATTAATTTTAGAATATAAAATTCTGTATCTAGGGGAACCCTCTAGGAATCCAAGACCACATAAGACCATTACACCACATAACTCACAGGCTTTCCATATTTGGCCAAAAATAAAAACCGGGTCAACTGCTTCAATTACTGCACAATTTCACAAAATGGAAAACTGTCATTTGAAATATAACATATACCACTTATGCATATAGTTACATAGATATCATGTACACCTTAAAAACATGGGTCCAATTGGTTCGAATGCTATGCCTGCAACTGAATGGTTGCTAGTAGGGATGCAACGATACCAATTTTTTCAAACCGATACGATACCGATCCTTGGATCTGAGTACT
Organism: Pollimyrus isidori; assembly: GCA_019775955.2. Taxonomy (NCBI): domain Eukaryota; kingdom Metazoa; phylum Chordata; class Actinopteri; order Osteoglossiformes; family Mormyridae; genus Pollimyrus; species Pollimyrus isidori. Next base: position 26,968,584 of record JABFDZ020000001.1, read on the forward strand.
TGCCGATACAGAG
>JABFDZ020000001.1:27029096-27043015 GCA_019775955.2 Pollimyrus isidori
GAGCAGTGAAACTACAACTATGGGAGTGCAAGAAATTTGTTAACACCCAACATCAACAAATAGAATCTGCTCTGCTGCATCTCTGTGTCATTTATATACCGACAAATGCATTCTGGGGCCTAATGTTCTACCTGTTGCACCCACATAAATCAGTAACTGCTGATTTATAGTTACATATATTGCACAAAGTTTAGTAATAAACACATATAACTAAAATAAAACCAAGATTTATTGGTTAGCGCTGTGGCCCCTTCCAAGCCCAGTTCAGATAAGATTAATGTCATTATGTCACTGACTGTCTGATTGCTGTGCTTCAACATGGCTTTATGCTAAATTAGAAAATCGGCTTTACAGGAAGGCAGATCTTTTAAAGAGAAAGGTTGCTCATTTTTATGGCATAGTACATCTCTCTTATCCAGACATTTTGCCCACAATATTAATCCTGACTAACAAGTCCATATATGTCCAGACCCATGGATTTCAATAAAAATGTACAATATGGTATCTATTATCCAGCCAAATTAAGCTGAAATCTTGCTTAGACTATGAAAAGTGCCAGAGTAAAATTTGGATATAACACTCTATAAGCTTCCCTGCTAATCATTTTGGAAGCATAACTTTATGGATTGGATATAAATATGATTGCCTGTCAGGCAAATAAATCATACATCAGTAAACCTGTTAGGCTGGTAAATGAGTGATTCATGTCTTAAAAAGGTGCTTGAACATGAGCTTAGTTATTTTATGTATGACCCTTCTCAAAGGAATTAGCTGAATTACCATTATGATCTTCTGTTATCGTTAATACACTGGCATTGAAGTTTGTGTATTACCACAGTCCTCCATTCACAATAGAGATTTATGCTGCTATTTGGAGAAGAAAATGGCTTCTTGAAGATTTCTTTCACTTTGACGAACACCTATATTATTTTAATTTGCGTGTCACAGTAAACATAGAATGCACCACTAGACCACCAGAGAAAGTGAGAATGGAAATCGTATTGACTTCATAGCCAATAAAAACAGATAATTTTTATTTTTAACAATAAAAAGTGTTTTAGTGTTTTTCTGTAATTTCCTGCTATCTATATATCCATATGCTAAGCAGTCGACTTGGCATTTCTTATTATTTACTATAGTGTGAGCCAAGCACGCCACTAGGATCATAAGACAACTGAAGCTTAGCTGATACGTCCAAGGGCCGACATATTAAGTTCTCTCTCTCCCTGACGTTATGAAGATGGCACCACTACGATTTTGGGAAATGTGACCCTGGACTAGCATTGCTGTGATGCAGGGCATTCGGAGACTCAGAGCATGGCTGTTAGAAGATCTGAGCTAAAGAATCATTCAGGACTCTGGATTTAGTCAAGGATTTAGCCCATGACGCCCCAGGCATCTGCGATGAGCTCTCAGTGTGCAGTACTCAAAGTGGTACTCAGATACTTCAATGAAACCAAGTAATAGCTGTACCAGATCCAAAATTAGTATTTTATTTTATGACATTACGGGTTAAAAGTTCAAGGGGACAACTGCAAAATCCAAACAATAGAAATCTTTAACTGTATTTTAGATTGATAAATGCTGAAAGATGTTCTTGAAGAACGTCAACCTGCATGACGATATATGTCAGTGAGGCCAGGTCACCCTAACTCTCAAACTGTCATTATGCTTCAACTCTTTCTGCACAAAATGTTCATGAAAAGTATGGCCATTGTGCAATATAACCCTGACCATAATAATGCTTTATCTCACATGTTGCTGAAACAAAGCTTGACCTACTTGTATCGTTTTGTCCAAACATACATTCGGATTCATTGTGCTTTCAGTGGCTGCACTGTACAGAATTTAAAGTGGGCTCATTAGTATTTCCGAGCTATTCTTCAATCTTGAGGCTACTGAGCGAGTACTGCTAAGTTGTGACATTAAGGAAGAGGACCATCAGAGTGTTACCACCCATCATTTAAGACAAAACAGAAGATACTTCAACAGTGTTCTAATTATTATTTTCAAACGTGACATCCACTAACCACCAGATTCCACATGATGAAAAGATTTTAGCCTAATAAACACAATTCTGGCCCTTCACCCCCTGCCTGCCTGGGACCCAGAGATTCCGTGCTGCATTGAATCTGCCATAACGACGCTGCTTGTTTAGCCAAACGCCTATAACCTGAGTCACTCAAAGCCTCGTTAGCTCTGTTTACTGACACCCTCCTCTCCCATTGTCAGTAAACTGTCCTCCCCCTGCTCTGTGACTCTGCTCCCACTCTTCCTGTTACACAATTTCCACTAGTTTGCTAGTGCTGCTAACAGCACCCATGTCACAACATCGGCCCCCAGCACAAGGTCCCTGGCATTTTTCCCCCAGGCAGATTTTTTTTTACACTGAAAATAAGTCAACTTGATTTAATATTGACAGCTTTTACCAGAATTTTTACAATACAAACACATGCATCATGTTATGGATCCCCTGAATTTCTGGAAAAACCTTAGACCTGCTCTGGCAGGATGCAGTTCCTATTAACCCTTCACAGTGGTGGAGCAAGACAGGGACAAGAATACATCATTTGTGACACTGAAGGAACCAAATAGTTTTGTCATCATAATGATTAGCTTCAAGGGTATTTCATGCATTCATCGTTTTATGACTGATATGCTCCAACATCATTGACTCATGTGAGTAACATGAATTAATTCTCTGTCTTCTTCATAGAACTCCTGTTTCTTCAATGCCTTGTCTTGAAGGATAAAACAAGACAGTCACCTTAGTCGAGTTGACAAATATTTGTTTTCTCAAGGAGAGATTAAATTTTATGGAATGAATGAGGCCCGGATAAGCGATTAAAACCGATCCAGCACCAAAGAATATGAAATACAGCCGTTTCTGGGTCTAGAAACTGGCACGACCCATTCATAACAAATGTACACCTTCCCAGAGAATTCCCGAGTCAACTGTTTTTGGAAAGAGGCATTTTAGAAGTGGACAGAAGAAGCAGAGGGAGATTTCTGCATAGTGAAGAAGGCCCTCACCAGAGCAGACACTCCATTACCTACACTTCAAGGACACATATGTTCTCCAGATAGATGCTCGATGATGAGGGGATGGATGCCCTGAGGGAGGAAAAAGCTTCTTGCATTTTCTGGCCAGACCTCGTAGCAAGACAGCGTGAAAATAACACAAGACATGGAGGGAGCATTTGACAGGGTTATGGGCAGTGAAGATGTAAGACCCTCAGGCTGACCACTGAATATAACCTCAAAGATAGGAAGTAGAAGCTGCCACAGTATGCTGTCCTGTTATGTGAATTTCATTTCGTTGTAGAATGCGTCCCTGGGGCTGATAACGAAATAGCAGATACGTCCTCTTAAACCGTGAAGCCATCATTTAAATCAGAAGCTATGGTGCCCGATGAGTTTTTAACTGTGTAGTTCCAGTGACCCCAGCAGCGATCATATTTGTTCAGGTTAATGTGCCAGGCAAAGAAGACGATTTCCTCCTTTTCCAGAGATCAGAGTTTTGGGTCACAGTGAAGAGCAACTAACAACTGGGGCCTGTCATTTATTACGCGAACACAGAGGAGTCGGAAAGTGCTGAGATGGATGAAAGGATCCTTTACGATGTAGGCAAGCTCATCTTTGTGGGAATAAAGAAGAGAGATACTTTTATTCATTACCGGTGGGAATGGGGGCAGTTTTTGCATGTTCCGTCTTGTTCTCCATGGGGCACACACATGCATATATACAGAAGAGTGAAAAATTTTGGTCAGCCAGCATCCAGCACCCTTAGAGTAGTTGGGGTTAAGGGCCTTTTTTAAGGGGCCAGTCAGTACCGGTCAACCCATTTGGCAACATGGTTATCTTATGAGGAGGTGCCAACTTGGGTCAACATGCTCTGGACTAAAGTCCCAACCTGCAGAGCCACACACATTGTAGGACAAGGTGACATAGGAACAACAGCGCCATTGCAGGCCATTAAGGGCATGGAAAAACCTTATGCTGGTTGTTCACACAAACCTTCACAGCAGTGTAGAGAGGAGGAGTGTGTGGAAATTGGTGGGCAGGAGTCCGGCAGTGAGCAGAGCCTCAGGCAGCAGAGTGTCGTTCAGGCTTAGGCTTAAGTAATGCCGTCACTGCAGATACTGAGCACAGCGTGTTAAGTTTATACTCCCCATCCTCCAAAGTCGGGCACTTCTTGCCCACGTAACTGGCATGTACCCATGAGTGTTCATGAACGACTCCCGTACTGTAAAACTGCCCGCATTCACCGGCTCACTGGTTCACCTACGCCCTAACCCCACATCAGCAAATGGAGGCATTTTCATGCACGGGCAACAAACCTAGGGGCTTCCTAACCTCCTAACACAGGGGTGGGCAATCGTATCCACAAATGGGTTTTCACTGTAATTCCTTAATTAGATTACTACTTTGATGACTGATTGACTGAAGAGTTCTTACTTCTGGATTTGAACAGCTGGCCTAAAGGTTCCCTAAAACCTGCATACACACTGACCCTTTGCGGATAAGATTGCCCACCCCTGTCCTAACAGCTCAGATGTAACTTATGAGAACATGAGCAATCGCTCAAGGGACCAGAGAATGGCGCTGTCATGTGAACCAAGTTACAAACTACTCAGGGTAATCTATGTGGCTAATGTTCCATTTCTGTTCTGTATTGTTACTACTTTTAGGAAAACAGTATTGTTATCCTGAGGGCTATGTACAGACTTCCTGGTGTTTAACTCATGTGATATTGACTTGTACTTTCTTGGTTGAACTTAGAAGGTAGAAGCAGTAATAGCAGGTTCTATATGTGTGTGTGTGTGTGTGTGTGTGTGTGTGTGTGTGTGCGTGTGTGTGTGTTTGGGTGTACTTGGGCTTTTGGTGTACAATAACTTGTTAGAGTCATATATCACAGAAGGGAAGCTTGTTAGCTGTTTCCCATCTCATTCAATGTCAGAACACTTAGTCTCAACAAGAACTGTGGGAGCAGGGTTACGGGCCTGACCTGACAGCAGATATAGCTGGTAAGGATGTGGAAAAGTCAGCAGCAGCTAGGTGGATAATCATGTTCCTTAAGCAAACTTTGTGGACCCTGGATCTTTGTGTTTACTTTTAAACAATTTATTTAGCAAACATTTGTATCCAAGGGGAGGTTAGAATTGGAGCAATTGGGGTTGCCGACCCTTAGATTTTCTGACCTGAGAAGTGTCCTAACCTGCTGATCCACATAAGTGAAAATGGAATTGCCATTGGGCTTACCTACTGTACATCTCTGAACACACAGAGCATAAGGGAGCATGCATATGCTGAGGGTTAGGTCATCACCTGGCCATCGAGGATGCTTTGAGGTAGAAACACATCGTGGCTTGTTGCTTAATTGCTTATTTCAGTTTTTCTTGGTTATTGTTACTCTTCCTCGTGTTTTCACCAGTGGCGACTGCATGTTCTTTTCAAGGGTGGTATTTGGGGGGGCTGTCATATATTTTTTACCAATTAAGCACACAGAATAAAAACAATCAATGCAAATATCAATGCAAATGTTGAATCTACTGAAATCAATTTGAGAAACATCTGTGTTTATGGTATTACATCTGACACCAGCATCTAGAAATACCTTTATCTGTTCCATACTGGCTAAATTGGGCATTTCACCATAACATAATGGTCAACAGAGAAGCACCGTTTCAGACATTAGTACAGCAGGACTGCCCTCAGTTGTGGCGTTATTCGTATAGAAATGAAATTGTGCCCTGATACACACTGAGCCGGGTGCTGAACAAAATCACGTGATACTGGAACTGGAGGGTTTGTTTTGCTCCAGGAGGGGAGTTGGCTTTAACAAAATGGCGAAGAATGACAGCAAAATACCTGGCATGAACACAGAGAAAAATAAAATGGGTGTGAGGGTTTCAGAAAGGGCATCAAGGTTTAGTGTGTGTTCTGGGACTAAGGGAAAAATGGAAGTCAGTTTTATAGTTGCTGTTATAAGGTGCAGGATGAGTGAATGGATGAGTTCATCAGCTGCCCTTGCAATGTCTTGGGGCATCCTCGGCCTATTATACTTCTAAAATGGCTTTGCCACAGGGGTGACTCTAGGAATTTTAATGTGTGGGGCATGATAGGTCGTAATTTACATTTTTAAGGGGGGGAGGGGCAACCGTCTCATTGCATATGTTTTGATTCACTAAGTGACAGGGGAGGTGGCACTTTGGCAGCCAATTAGCCTTCGGCTGGTGCCAATGATCCTGTGGCCCCGCCCCTGAACACCACCCTGGTTTACAAGTTAAACTGCTGCTTCTCACTGAGCCTGCTTAGCCTGATGGAAAATGTGTTGCTCATCATGGATTGTTTCCTGCAGATTAAAGTGCACTGTTACATTTCATGCTGGCAGTTCCTAATTCTCCAGCATCTTCCACTGCATCAAGCCCTGTAGAAACACCTTTTGTGAAAATATTTCAAAGTGTTTTTTTCCTGTTCAGTATTGTACTCTTTAAAAAAAACAAAGTACTGAAAAATATTTTTGTACAACTTGCTTCTAGGAATGTTCTGTATTAAATATATCATATTAAATATTATACATCAGTATTTGATTTTATTTTGATTTGTTGAGATTAGTCAAAGCTGCAGTGGAATTGAAGTGAATTTAATAGAAACACATAATTATGACAAAATAAACTTTTCATTGCTGTTTAGTTCAGCAGTCTTCCTTGTGGTTTTTTAATCTTGTATATGTCATTTACAGTAATGAAAATCCTAGATAGGTTTTTAAGCTATCATTTTAATATCAATGGATTAATATTTAATAAGTAAAATTGAATGAAGTGGAATAAAATATTTTATTATATTTTTAACGTTTGATTTTTATTTCACGAGGCATAAAAGTATGATGAATAAGAGGATTCAAAGCTGTATCAGACTATCCGTTCAGCCAAAATATTTCTTGTTGTACGTTCTTCCTGCCTTAATAATTTTTTTTCTATTCACTCTGTTTCTAACTGTATTTTCTGCATTACACACTTTCCTGATATATTTAAATGTAAGACTAATTGTATATTGCACAAATCACAGAAAATAACCAAAATTACAGCACATCTGAAGAAGAAGCTTATTTCTGACTTTGATATGATGACACTCTGGTGTCTTCGCCCTTTGCCTTAATGAGTGTTTGAGTCCCAAATTGTGGGCATGTTCAACATTCATGCAGGTTTCACACCGTTCCTCAGGGCTCCTTCATCAATCCATCCCCTGAGGAAGCTGGTCTCAGTGATATGTCCGCTAATGGTTGTTTGTTCGAGTCCCCAGCTGTGTGTGTGCTCAGTGCTCATACAGGTTTAGTCCAGGTCCCCCGCATTCCTTCATCAATCCATCCCCCAGAGGAAGCTGTGTTTTATGCCTTTAATCCAACTGAAATTGACTTTATGACCTTGAGTGAGCATCCGCCCTGGTTGTAATTTTTATATTAAGAACACTCTTACACAGCATTGTCATTTCTTTTTTTCTTTTTTTTTTTGGGGGGGGGGGGGGGTTCAGTGTCCAGTTGCACATATTTTTTTCCATTTCTGTTTGTATTATTTATCTTAATTGGCTTCTGTCTAGAAATCCTCTATGAATGAACATAGAGTGTAAGTCACCCCAGTATTTGCTGCAACCTTCCATATATTTGATAAGTCGAGCGCTACTGCACCATTTTTGGCTAATCGATATCACGAGTTATTTAACTAATTAAGTTAATTAATTATGTGAGCTGGTAGTGAAATTTAACAAATGCATGAAATGGCTGGGTTGCCCCTGAGGAGAGGTTTGGGAACTGAAGCGGTGTTCATCAAATTATCCAGCAAGATATCAGCAGCTTTCTGGAGAACAGAAGAAATCGTGGTTATTTTTCACTGTGTTCTTGTCCATTAGCATATATTAAAATTATGCCCTTTCCTGATAAAATTACACTTAGTAACCAGATAAATAACTTTAAAATTTTCTTTGGGTGCCTATGACTTTTGCGCAGTACAGTATATATGCATAAACGTTCTAGGCTGATTTCAGAACTGTTCCTGTAACATGCTACCATTAATTGGATCATAACTACAGAATCTCCCCATGTTATGGTGGTGTTACGTTCTGATAAACCTATTGCAAGGCAAAAATATCGGAAGACCAAAATGAATTTTATGGTAGTACAGCTAACCTAACAAACAAACCTAATCATGCTTGGAACACTTACATTAACCTACAGTTAGGCAAAATCATTAATACAAGGCCTACTTTACAATAAAGTTTTGAATATCTCATGTCATTTATTGTGTAATATACTGAAAGTGAAAAACATTTTCCTGTTGTAAAGCCGAAATATCGTAACACTTACCATCGTAACCTGGGGAGCATCTATTTAAGATGGCTGTTAATGTCAGCATAGCAACATCGGTAGAATGAGTCTAAAATTACACTTATGATATAGCAGAGTTGTGGTATCTCCAAGGGTAGCACCTCCGCCTTCTACCTCCAAGGCTAGATTGCCCCCGCTCTGGGAGTGTGACGTTAGTGTCATTGTTAGCTCCTGCTGTTAAAGGACACGCATTTAGGCTAATTTGCATCACTAAATTACTCATATGATTTGATTGTGTGCTTGTGCACTGACATGGGCTGGCATCCTATCTGGGACATCCTCTACCACTGTGATAGCTGGGACAGGCTACCTCCATCCCACTCCCCAACCCGGAGCAGGATAAATGCCTGGAAGATGGATCGGCGTATGTGAGCTTTTCAGCATATACAAGGATCAGAGGAAACTTCAATTTATTACCTGTAATTTATGAAACAGATTAAATTCTTTGGTGCGCTATAAATTACATGGGGCAATTAGTCACCCCTCTCCCCCCAATCTTAAAAATGGACAGAATCTTTTTAGGGAAAGGTAGACAGTGTGAATGTGTGTGGCTAAGGCAGGGGAGGGGTGCTTGCACGCATGTGACAGCTGAGGACAGATGGATTGTGCCTGGAGGTCCGTTTAAGCAGTAAGTCAGCAGTCACTTTCGCGTTTTCCTGAGCTGTTCTTTTTTTGTCATAATTTTGGGCAGTTTTGTTTACTTACATTTCTCACTCTGGCTAAGGAGGGAGGTCTTGGCGGGGGTCAGCTGCTAGAGGCTATGAGACTGTGGCATGCAAAGCACTCGTGAAATGAGGGGAACCAGGCATAATTCTAGGGTTCTTTAAGGTTGGGGGCATAACAGGGGCTGTGACTCATACCAATGGGCCAATCATTAGCTGTGAAATATTTTGAATCAGTGAGAGACTTGAGAGGGGAAACTTTGAGAGCCAATCAGCTTTCAGCTTGGGTCAGTGCCCCTATGGCCCCACCCCTGAATACACCATTGAGAAGAATACTTCCCCTCATAAAGTAATGTACTTGGCTTGTGGGGTGTGTTTGCAATCAAGCTCTCCTTCCAGAGGCCAGGGGATCTCCATTTGACCATATACAGCCTTATAGACTGTGCACTTAAACATCTGTCACCCAAAAAGGCGTTTTAAGTAGGCCCTGCTTTGGCTGTCAGCAGACGTAGGCCTTATCTCTCCCTTTGTTTTTTAATTCTCCCGTCTGTACATCACAGTGCCACTTCTCCCCGCAGGACACTTCCTATTCCTCTGGTTGTGTTCACCAATCACGGAGCCCTTTGCGAGAGTTGGCCAGCCAATGAGGGGCCACTATAACTGTAGCCACGCACACAAATCCACACGCCACTGCGTCAACGGGTCCTCTCCTTAAAGCCCTTTGTGAGCACACAGCACGGGCAGGAAAACACATGTCACTAACCGGAGAGACAAATAATTTATTATATTCTAAAGACTATCCAAAGCTGGTACAGGCTCTATCAGTCACACTCAGTTACATGTATGTCCTCACAGCTGTGCCTGGAAGGGACCTCCCTGTGCACGTTTATTTTTTTTATTTATGCCAGTGCCTGTTCATGTCTGCTACCGATCGAGGGATCGGCACATGGTTCAGTGAGTTAGGACCCCAGAAGGTTGCCACCATTGGGTCCGATGAGCAAGACCCTTATTGTTCCAGGAACTGCCCCCCCTCCTATTTTTTTTCCGCTGTGAAAATTAAATATTTGAGTCGAGGTGCTGCCATCCCACACGTGCACATAGAAGGATGACTGTGCCTTTCTTGGGTACGTAGCAGGTCGGTGTTCAGAAGCTGGTTTGAGCGCGGGGATGTTGTCGGCCGGCAGCAGTTATGGGGTGGGTGACTCTTGCACATCTGGCTTCCATCTGCTCCCCCTTCGCATTGTTTGAAAAGGGTGGGGGTGTGCGCGCGCGTGTATGTGTGTGTGTGTGTGTGTGTGTGTGTGTGCATGAGGGGGGGTTTATGGTAGAAGTGGCTCCTGTCAGGACAAGCAGCTCAGCTCCCAGGGGGCGAATCTCTGCGCTTCCTCAAAGATCCCCCCATTTGTTTACCTTGCCGAAGAGCCCCAGGTCTGTTTATATTAGCATGGATGGTTTCATCTCATGATCACATGACTGGGGGGGGCATATGTGCCCTTCAATTCTGCCTTTTCATTCAGCCTTTCATTTATCAATAGTTAAAAAGAAAAACCCTATATTTATATATATATATAAATTGTTGTTAACCTGTTTCAGTTTTGAAAAGCACTGTATAAACAATCATAACTGTATTATTATCATTATTGTGTTTATTATTATTATTATTATTATTATTATTAATGTCAACATATAGGCAATACATACAAAAAGTGTTCCAATTTTACTTCTTTATTTTAAAAAACTCTTGTTTACACCTTATCCTTTTAGCAAAATATATAGGTATCCACCCTCATAACCAAATCAGTGTTTAAGTGACCTGTAAGAAACCGACATAAGAATAATAGAGCTGGGCTGATGATACAGTGAAAAAAAAAACAACATTTTATTTACAAGTCACCCAATGCATCGTGGGAAAACCAATTGCTCTGCCGTTCTTGATCCCATCGGTCCTGTAGTCATCAATGCATAGCTACAGCTGGTTGAAGGGGACCAAATCCATTGAAGAGGTGATTTGGTTCCATTTTACCAGCTTTAGCAAAACATTGGGCGGCATCGGAATCGCACCCTTGATATTCATCCGACAGAAGTCCAGACAGCAATGACTGTTGTTTCATCTCCATGTAACAAAAAAACATGTTCTAACGTGATGTGCGATGCATAATACACACTGTAAAGGGCAAAATAACAATTGACTGCCTCCCGCTGAACCTGCCTCCTCTCCCTCATTGTCTCCCTGGCCTGTTGAGAAGGGTAGCCATAGCATTATCAATTTTTTTTCCACACTTCCTTTGTCAGCACCTTCACAAGAATACATAAAATGTTCCAGTAGAAATGGGTAACAATAATCATCCGAGCACACTGGAGCCAAATGTCTGGGAGTCGTGTAGCAATTACCAGTAGGTGATGGATGGAGTCTGATACGGGTTCTGCTTCCGCTGGGTCGCAGGGACGCAGGGTGGCTGAGCAGGGCTTGCCCGCCACTTATTTGCGATTCTAATGCGGGGGAACGCAGCATCGTGGGACCCTCTGCAGCAATCGGCAGCGGACAACACGTGGCAGTAACACTGCTATATTCAAGTGGAGGCTGTCCTGCACAGCATGATCTGCTTTATAAATACTCCACATTTGCTGTATGAGTGTCACTGTTAAGCAATAAAGATCCCCGGGCAGCACTAAGTAAGGTGCGACGGCGAGCTTGGTAACTTTGGGAGGAGCAGCAGAACAGGTGACCAGGCTAATAGTGCTCTGATTATGTGCTGGTATTGAGCCCTGCATGGAGACGGGCAGGATTTAGGGGGGGCGGGGCAGGGGGAGCACAGCAGGTGCATTCCTTTTGGAGCAAACTGACGAAAAGGGGGATATGAGAGTAGAGAATCGGACCCCCCTACTCGCTTGCCCCCGCCACCCCCAGAGCTATTTTTACCCTCCATCTGTACTCGGTCCACTTCTAAACCTACAGCTGCTCCATGATTGGACGGTCCTCATCTTTGGTGCAGTGGCTATATCAGGGCAAGATCTGAGCGTTGGGAGGGGGGGGGGGGGGGCAACATGTGAAAACAACAGGATATTGTTTTTCTATGGCAGGAAGTGGCCCCGGCCCCGGCAAGCGGAGGCTGATGACATTTTGGAGCGGTGTGGGCCTAACCCCCCTCCCCCATGGATAGTGGGCGACCTCTGTGACCTGGCCAAGGTGTTTATCCCATCAGTCTCGCTGCCGCTATGCTACACGGCCAGCCTGTCCACACCATTAGCCTTCGCTTAATAGTCTCGCGGTTCCCCTTAATAAAAGCTGTGTCATATTAAAAGCCACGGCGCCACCGTGCTCTTCTGCTGTATCAGCAGAAAGCTGTGTGTGTTTCTTCGGGGGATCCCTGTGACCTGAGACGAGCGGAATCAAAGCTGTCAGACCTGAGTACATCCCCCACCGTGCGCCAGATACACCCCCCCAATAAAATTACCATCCAACCATTCACCCAAACACCTTTCTATAAATGTGCTGCGGCACTAAGATCAAAATAGGGAGAACATTCATGTGAACAGCATTCAAAGACACATCATGATGGCGTTCATGCAATTAGCGCCAAAAAACTAAAGTGACTTTTACGAAAGTAAAAAAAAAATACTCTATTTTATAAATATAACATTTGGATATTTGGATGCATTTTTTTTTCTTTATACAAAGTCCCTGATTTGTTTTCCGTAAGTTTAACGCAAACTGCATTTTCTGTAAAACATGTAAAATAAATGACAGGGTAAACAGGGCAATAACACGACGTGCATTCCGGGAGTGAAACGCTAGTACGTATGGCGGAGAGGTAAACGATATGTGGGCAAAGAGGCGGCCAGCTCGTACGTTCCGGTCAGCAGTCTCAGCGTTTCTGCGCATTGCCTGCTGTATGCAGGGTGTGAGCGCATGCGTTGCTGCAATGCTGCTGACTCGAGCTACGGTGTTACAATTAATGCAATACGGTGCAGAATGCTGTACTGATGTGTGTAAAAATGATATGAATACAGAAGCTCATTTACAGCAAGAACAACAATAATAATGAGCATTATAATTATAATAATAATAATAATTATTATTATTATTATTATATTATTATTATTAACTGTTTTATGGGCTGATTTCACTTATTAAAAACATTTTGAATTGCATAGTCCAAAGTGGAAGTTCAATTAAAGAGCAACAGCAATAACGAGTTGCTATCAATAGCAATAATAATAATTATTGTAATTTTTGTCATTATTTTATGTGCGAATTAGGTTTATTTGGTAATTTTGGCTTCATTCACGTTTTGACTCGCATAGGACTGGGTGGAGTATATCCCTCATCAGGGTTTACTTCCAATACTTTTAACGCGGCATATGCTGGTGTACACCAGGTGGACTACACCACAGCTCGACGGCAAAATGCAGCAAGGCCACGACACCCGGCAACATCAAAGCCAGGGGTCCGTCGTAGGAGTGGATCAGATAACGAGCTGGGAAACCATGGCGTCACCCTGGCTGTGACACACGGACGCAGGACGCCTCCCGCAAGGTCACACCACCTCCGTTTTGGGGGTATTTTGCCTTTACGTTCTCGCTAAGCTAATTGCTGCATTCTGTGCAAAATGTAAACTGGTGGCGGAAAATGAAGAGACAAGCGACTGGAACTGAGAACAAGAGTGGGGGAGGAAAAAGAGAGAGAACGAAAGCAGGACATAAAGGAGAGGTGAAGGAGAGCGGGACTGATGTCCATTCATCACCGGCCCGTCTTTTATGTTTTGGAGTCGTCAGCTGACGACTAGGCCTCATCCAGAAAGCTCCGCATTGTCAGGTTTCCATGCCCTAATCTGACCGCCTTCCAGTCCAGAAAAGCATTTGGCAAGCGTAGC
>JABFDZ020000001.1:27073153-27083383 GCA_019775955.2 Pollimyrus isidori
TAAGTGTGTTACAGAATTGTAAACAAAGTGCAAAGTTGAAAATGTGTTTAAGCTATGGTTACATTGTGTTTAAGATATGATACAAGAAGGTATTGAGGCTTTGGTGTAAGCATTCAGATTTAGTGTGTAAGCAATAGGCAAAAACTGTAAAAAGAGTATAACAATGAATGGGGGAGCTTTTGCTTTCGCTGGTGTGGTTTTGAATTTGCTGGTGTGTTTTCACTTTTGCTGGTGTTTTTTCGAATTTGTTGGTGTGTTTTGCCCTTCAGGGCTTCCGTACAGGATAGTGGGTGGATAAGCAGCCCCAAACGAGTTCCAAAGAAATTCAAGCTGTCCTGCAGGCTCAGGGAGCATCAGTGTCAGCACAAACTATACGTCGATGGTTAAATTAAATGAAACGCTATGGCAGGAGACCCAGGAGGACCCCACTGCTGACACAGAGACATAAAAAAGCAAGACTACCTGTACTTGAGTAAGCCAAAATCCTTCTGGGAAAATATCTTGTGGACAGATGAGACCAAGTTAGAGCTTTTTGGTAAAGCACATCAGTCTCCTGTTTGCCAAAAACGGAATGAGGCCTACAAAGAAAAGAACACGGTGCCTACAGAAACATGGTAGAGGTCCAATGATGTTTTGGGGTTGTTTTGATGCCTCTGGCACTGGGTGCTTTGACTGTGTGCAAGGCATCATGAAATCTGAGGATTACCAAAGGATTTTGGGTCGCACTGTAGGGCCAAGTGTCAGAAAGCTGGGTTTGCGTTTGAGATCTTGGGTCTTCCAGCAGAAAGGAATGACCTCAAACATACTTCAAAAAACACCTAGAAACAGATGACAACAAAGTGCTGGAGAGTTCTGAAATGACCAGCAATGAGCCCAGATCTAAATCCCATTGAACACCTGTGGAGAGATCTTAAAATTGCTGTTGGGAAAAGGCGCCCTTCCAATATGAGAGACCTGGAGAAGTTTGCAAAGGAAGAGTGGTCCAAAATTCCAGGTGAGAGGTGTAAGAAGCTTATTGATGGTTATAGGAAGTAACTGATTTCAGTTATTTTTTCCAAAGGGTGTGCAACCAAATATTAAGTTAAGGGTTCCAATAATTTTGTCAAGCCCATTTTTGGAGTTTTGTGTGACATTATGTCAAATTAGGTTTTTTTCTCTTGTTTTTGTTTTGTTCCAATACACACAAAGGGAATAAACATGTGTAGCAAAACATGTGTTAATGCAATACTTTTCTGTGGGAAATACTTGATTTTTCTGGAAAAAATTCAGGGGTGAGAACAATTTTGGCCATGACTGTATGCAAATAAACAGTAACACAATAACACAAAAAATAAAGAAAATAAAAATTATGCACTTGAAAAAACTCTCGATAGGTCTAGGTTTCTGATCTTCACTTGGTCTTGTCTTGGTCTGGATACTATTATGTCTGGACCAGGAATGAACAAAGGCATGACAGGGGGACAAGGAGCAGAAACCGGGGGGACATTGGAACGAGGCACAGACAAGGGAAGCCAGACAGGAACGGATGGGGGACAAAAGGGAGCCCAGGCGTGCAACAGGTGCCGGCCAGAGGGGCCACAGGTGACCGGGAGCAGGGAGGAGGAGGGGACCACAAAGAGGACACAGAGACAGGATAAGGGACAGACGGAGGAGCCAAGGAGGGAGCCGGAGGGGGCACTAGGGGAGACGAGGAGGGAGTCGGAGGGGAGCCCAACACAGGGAACAGGGGTGGGGAAGTCATGGCAGGTGACGGCAATGCCACAGCCGGCGAAGGCGCAGCCATCAGACGTGCCGGAGGAGGGTGAGCCACAGGCGACCGACGAGCCAACCCCAGGGTCCCCGTAAGCGACCGACCAGGCGTCGGAGGTGGAACCGAGGACCGTTGATGGGGCCCTGGAGGGAGACCCGCATGCAACCATCGACCCGGAGGCAAAGGACCCACAGGCGCCCCACCAGCCTCATCCAAGGCGAGCGATGGCGAAGCAGGGGGCAGGGTGGGCAGGACCCAAGCCCCACGTCTGTGTCCCCTGCCCTCACAGGACACTGACAAGCGGGGACTAGACTGCAGTCCACCACGCTGGGGCAGTGGCGGAGGAGAACCTCTCCCTGCATGCGTCCATCAGAGCAATCCCAGCGGGGTCCCATTCAAGCTCCTCCTCCTCTGTCCAGGAAGGAGGAGAGATGGTCAAGTAGTTTGGGACCTCCTTGGGGACGGGCACAGGAGTCACGGGCACAACCGAGACCTCAGACAGAGGCTGCAGTGCCGAGACAGGCAGAGGTTGCGCCGTAGCAGGTGCCTCAGGCGGTGCCGCGGGTGGACCAAAGAGCCTCGGGCGGAGCAGAGATGGGCGGAGGCGGCACTGGGACCTCAGGTGGAGGCACTGGGGAGGCAGCCATAAGCACGGGGGTGCTTGGGAGGCAGCCCGATGCGGGTATTTTTGGACCCGTGGAATAGTATTCCAAATAGATGTAGCCCCTTTAAGGGCCAGGCATATCCCGGAAATGGGGCGCGCTGCCGATGGGGACTGTGAAGCGGCAGGCGGCTGCTATGAGGCGGTGGCACCGGTAACCTCCGGAGGAAACACCGACTAGCAGCAGGGCAGGTGGCGGATAGCGAAACCACCCCCAGGAAGACCTCCGTTGCATCTTCTCTTTTCCCTCTCCTCCACCTTTTCTTTTTGCTTGCTGCAACAGGTTGCAGATTCTGTGGCACCTTGAGAATCGGGGACAGGAGACCAAAACACATGCCACAGTCGATGGCTACTTGCTTCATATTGGCCTCCGCTACCCCACATCTCAGTTGCCGCAGGTCCTCACGCACCTCGTCTGTGAGGTGCGCATGTTCGGGCAGGGACATGGCCTCGAGTGTATCCCTCGCCTGGATTGCAAGGGCGAGCAGGAGGGGGTTCTCCCTTACCTCCGGTCGCTCAAGCCAATGCAGAACCTCGTCGGTCAGGCTGAGGTATTCCTCTTCCGACATCCAAGGTTTCTTCTATGTGAGATCTGTCATTCTGTTATGTCTGGCGTGCAGACAAGTGGGGAATCAGGCAAGCGAAACCAGGGTTTATTCTGACAAACTGGGAGCACACGAGGGAAAAATGACCAATAACAACAACATCAGCAAACATCAACATCAATGACAGATCTGTGGATACGAACACAGACATGGACTAAATACATTAGGACAAGCCAAGATGAACACGAAACAGGTGATGACAATGGGGAAGGAACACGAGGTAATGAGGTGGACGTGGCACACACGAGGATCGGACGAGGTAGACGTGACAGATGCACTCTGTTCTTGGTAATGACTTGGTCTTGGTTTAGGTGGTCTTAACTATATAACTTAATTAGTTAAATAACTTAGTGATGTACCGTTTAGCCAAACATGGTATGCTAGTGGTCGAGTCAGCAAATACATGGGCACTTTGGTTGGTTCCTTGAAACACGGTTCATGATTCTTCTTTATTGGCTCTGTGCAACAGATAAATACAAGACATGATACAAGACACTGCTAAACAATGTAGGCGGTGCTATAAAAAATGGGGTGCTATATTACTCAAAGTTTAGACTAAGCTAACACACATTGACAGATATAATACCACTGACTGCCTAAGACCTTTGCACAGTACTCTGTGTCAGTTGTTTCTAGCATGAGTGTGACTCTACTCCCAAAAAAAATGCATTTCACGTAAACTGGAGACTGTGAGTAAGTGAATATGAGTGTGTATGAATGGCAGTGAAGTACTGGCATTCCATGTAATATGTGCCTCGATTATACAGTCTGCTTCCAGGTAGAGGTTCCGGACAACAGCAGACCTACAGCAGATAACCAGCTATAAATATGGATAAATGTAAAATATTAAGGCATATCCTGCCAACAAATATTTGTGAGGTGCACATCAGTTCACATACTGTGCCCAAACGTGGAAATGTGTAACTGTTACATATATTTATTCATAAAAAGGTACATGCCAAGAAAGTGAAGATAGCAAAGAAATCCCAGCAGAATTGTTCTTCTGGAAGATGGTTAAAAGTCAGTTTTCATACTAGAAATAAAAAAAAAAAGATTTGATGTCTTGGCAGAACCTTTTTTTCATCCCCACCAAAAACCATATAGGTGATTATTTTCCTTACTTTCATGGGTGTATTTTAAATGAATGAATTTATTGAGTATTGTTCTCAAAATGTCTGTTTTCTATGTGTAGATTCTGTGAAATTTGACAAAAAAATTGACAGAAAATTCAAGCATTGCAGTATGATAGACCCTTTCATATATTCCTGGATCTTGTCAGGCTTTGTAGCAATAATTTTATTTTTTATTGTAAAACTCACATACATGGTATTGTTCTCATGTGGATATCTCCTGGTGCATGAATGTATCACTAGCACCGATTGGCTGCTAACCTAATAACCTGTCAGCTAGTATTACCTAATTATGTTATAGTATATATATTACATTTGTTTTAATAAACAGCCATTCACATTGTTGGAAACACACAATAACGAGACCTTAATGCCAAAATGTTTGTGCTACACTCATGGTGGATCACGAAATAAAGAGTGAAAGCCATCTGATTTTGAACCATATTACTGTTTATATGACTGTTGTATGGTCAATAAACCAATGTCATTCATCATCTGAGCATGGCGTTTTAAAAGACTGTTTCTGGACACTGTTACCTTTAAACAGACCTTAAAACAAATGATCCGGGATTTAAAAGGTTAAACTGTAACAAACTGCAGCAGAATGAAAACTAGCAGACAGTAGTCCACAGTTAAGCTGTTAAAGCCCTTCCTATTAAAATCAGTCCAGCAGAAACAGAATCACGCATCCTGATAGTCCACACATGCTTACGGCTTCTGCATGCTTGGGATTTTCCTGCAGGTCAGATTTTTTTTCCCCTACAGCAAGGAATCACTCATTTGGATGTGGCCCGTGTGCCGGGTGACATGAATATTGATGTCTTTGAGCCTCTCGTGTCAGATTGCATTAACCTTCACGCTAAAGGTAGGCCCACTCCCTGCTGCCGCAACCTTGGAGACGGGCCTGCATCATTCACCTTCAGCATTTCTGCCGTTTCCTGCAGCCGGTAGCGAGATGCGGCCTGGGATGACACGGCGGTGAGGTGGGCTGTGGGAGTCGTACCCTTGCTGGTGGTCCCTGCCATTAGCAGACAACAAAGCGCAGAACCCCCCTCACGGGAATGCCAGGGCCCTGCCTTCCCCAGGGATGTTCTGACAGTGCCCTGGTTTTTTAGTGACCTCTTTACACAGTATTTACTACGCCGCATCCCTTTATACTCTTTCCCGGTGCCTTCTTTACGCCCTCTCTTTCTTGTTATCTCTCTCCGACATATAATAGCTCATCCCTTCAGTGCTGGCTCTCTTCTCAAGCTAATAACCAATCGCCTAATGAGGGGCTGTCATCCCTCCCCCCCCCCCCCCCAGAGAAAATAAAGCAAGATTTTTGTTGCAGCTACGTGAAACTGTGAGTATGTAAACTATGCAGCTCGCTTGCTGTCACTTTCGGGGGCCAGCCGCATTGCAGCATTGCAGGTGAACTGCATTAATATGAATTTATCTAGACAGCATTAAAAAGATTCTGTTTGGTTTTTTCTTTTTTGCATGATGAACTCTCCGCTCCAGTGGAAGGGAACAGACTGAAATATAGATCCATCATGTAATTTACCACATTGTAATGACTCATCATTAACCATACACACACAATTTTGTACAACAACAACCCTTTTGTCTTTTAAAGGTTGAATTAAATATGCTAGTTATGATAACCAGTTTGAGTTGTTTCATAGTAACTAGTACTCTGGAAAAATTTAACAGATGCAGTTATTAAGTTGAAAATAGCTAGTTTTCTTCTTCTGTGATTCAAAATGTAGTCATTTCTGTGATCTAGGTTTCACGCTGCCCGCTGCGCTGTAATCCTTTGAGCACACAGACGCACTCCAGTGCACACAACTGGGCAGAAGAGGGCTGTGTGTCACACAGAAACATACATTTTGCATCTCCCAGGACAGCCAGCAGTGACTGAACAAGCAGCACAGCTTTCTGGGAAATCAGATTCATCTCTAGCTGCCAGCGGGAATGTTCTTCCCTCCAAGCCACTGTGCGGATACATGTCACAGTGAGCGGCTATATAGTTCAGACTCTAAATCAGTACAGGAGTTTCTGTGAAATGTGGCATTGACATATATCCCTGTCCTATCTTTTCTAGGAAGGCTGTATTATAAAGAACTAATATCAGCGCTGTGTAAGTTTCATGAAAAGTTACATTTATAAGTATGAACACCTCGCATCTACGGGTTTCAACCCTATGCAACAACAACAATAATGGTAATAAGAAGAAGAAGAACAGTATCATTAAAGTTATACAACAACAAAACAACAAGAATAATAATAATAATAATAATAATAATAATAATAATAATAATAATAATAATAATAATAATAATAATAATAATAATAACACAGCACCAATGACATGGTGGGGCAGTGGTCAGCACCATTGCCTCACCCCTCTAGGACTGGGGTTCGAGTCTCTGCCAGGGCGCCTTCTGTGTGTTCCGTGTTCTCCCTGTGTCGTCGTGGGGTTTCCCTCCGCTGTCCAAAAAAATGCTGAGATTAATTGTCTTTACCAAATTGCCTATAGGTGTGAGTGTGCCCAGTGATGGATTGGCACACCATTCTGGGCTGTTATCTGCCTTATACCCATATGCTCCACGCCCCCTGTAACCCAGAATAGGACAATCGTTTTTCAAAAAAATAATAATGAACAATGTTATTACAGTGATTTAATAATAATGCCGCATGCGTGAACATGCCCTGCAATGCACTGGCATTCCAGCCTCCTGCCTTATACTGTCTGTGGTAGGCTCTGGGGGCCCTGTGACCCTGACCAGGATGAGTGTTCCGAAGATGGATGGATGGAACTGTAGCACTTCTATTGGGGCATTTCCTTAGTGATTAATCCGTTCACTGCTGCCCATCAATGCATCCATCCATTCATCAATAATCCATAGTTGCTAGGATGGATGCGACGTCTCACTTTTTCCAACACTGACTAATGGTGCTGCGTCGCTACCCTCACCAGTACAATGAAAAAAAATAAAAGAGTCAACACTTTAAGAATGAGTCTGCAGCCTTGACAACTTTCGGGATATATCAGTCTTAGGGTATGGATTAAATGAAGCAGTCAGCAGTTTGTTCATTAAATCTATGATATAAATCAGTGTTTTCCAATCCGGTCTTCAGGGACCAACAGTCGGCCCACGTTTTTGCTCTCTCTGAGCTCCCAACCAGACAGTCCACATTTTTGCACGGATTGGGAAACACTGATATAAATATTTAAATTATTTTTGTTTGATAAGCATGGAATTATTACGAGGGATCTATATGGAAAAATTCTTTAAACCCTCTACTGTATACAGAATAACTGCCGTTATAAATGCCCATATAGTCTGGTAATTAGTGATACTTTTACAGAGACAGCTGCATGCTATTACAGCAGCTATCCAGTAAGGCATTCTTCCTGTTGGACTTGCAAACGACCAGCAACTATGTCTCCTGTGTCAACACACCTGCTTCGCTGGTGGCCTGTCATTCACCTCATCTGTTAAATTTTATTGGTCTGCTTGGATGTCAACTCTGTGAAGGGACCAATGAGAGCACTAGAAAGGGAAGGAGGGAAGGAGGGCAGATGGTTAAAATGGCCGCCTTTTATGTAATCCTTGTCACTTGAGAGGTTTCAGAAGGGTTTCTCACAGCCACGTCAAAAAGGAAAATTGCATTAGCATCACACTGGCATATTCAATAGTAGAAGGATAAATACCTTCCATTGAAATGCTACCCCCCACTTCAGTTCAAGGCTTTCCTGGGATCATCTCCAGGACATAGAAACTTCCGTAAATGTGCAGATTCTAAACAGCCACTTGCTAAAAGGCCACATGAAACCCTTGGTGACATTTCCCAAGGGGAAGCACCGTGCCACTTGTCCCCAGGAGGACAGTTGTGTGGTGTCATTGAAATTAAAGCAGCCTCTCATTTTTAGAAAGGCACACTTGTCCAAAAGGTTAATGCCAGCCAGCGCTTAACGTGACGACAGAGGTTCCATGCAAAATGAGCATGAGTTGCTGATAGCCCACTCCGTGTGGCTTCATATTTATATTTTGAGTAATTATGTGCAACACAATGCTCGTATAAAATGACAGTCAAATAGATTTTGAGTGAAGTTACAAGAAAGTGTGCTGGGAAATGTCCAAAAAGACAAAGAATGACCAAAATAATATAATATTGGACAAAGATTACAGTACATATTAATACAGTATATACATTTCCATATGTAATGCTTCATGGCTATGTGGATTAGGACCCCGTGCTTGTGAAGGTTGCTGGTTCAAATCCCAGGGCTAGTAGAGTGATTTCATCCTTGAGCCTTTGAGCATGGATTCTAAACCACAACAGCTCTGACACTGCCATCTTCAAAAGAAAAAGATGTCAATTATTTTGGATAAAAGTATCTGCTAATTAGATGTGCTTTCTCTTCTCATAATTAAATTGTTGGTGGTTTTATGTATGTAATTTTACTGGGACTTGAGTAGCTGTGGTCACTGGTTCGATTAACCTTGTGAGCCGTGTAGAGTTGCTGATGAGCTTGGCTTGGACACTTTGCCCTCTTTATTTGCTGCCTTCTCTCTCTGGACGCCATTCGCCTCTGTGTCTGTGAAATTCAATGACTTTACGGCTCACTGCAGTTCCTGCAGAGATTCTAGTAGGTTGTCAAGCCGCACAGCAACCTATATGGTCCTTGGTACCTACAGAAAATTACATACAGCAGGATATTGGTTTGGGTGCCAAAGCCTAGCAAGTGCTAAATTTAAAGGAGTTATTGACTGTGCTGTAACAACACTCTTCAGGCCTGCTTAAGCCTGTCTTATTGTCTAAAGGAAAGATGATGAATTTTTCGTGCTCAAAGCATCCATGTGTGGGACAAATTGTAGTTGCAACGCACATAAAGGGACACTAACCCCCACATCTCTATTCCTGTCTGTATATCTGTCCCCCCTTTGACATCTACAGAATAGGGGCTGGGACAGGAACACACATGGGAACAGGGGAGAGATACACACATAGGGTCAAGGGGTCAGAAACACGCATAGGGACAGGGGACAGAAACACGCATAGGAACAGGGGACAGAAACACACATAGGGTTAAGGGGTCAGAAACACGCATAGGGACAGGGGACAGGAACACACATAGGGACAGGGGACAGAAACACACACAGGGTCAAGGGGAGAGATACACACATAGGAACAGGGGACAGAAACACACATAGGGACAGGGGACAGAAACATGCATTGGGACAGGGGACAGAAACACACATAGGGTCAAGGGGAGAGATACACACATAGGGACAGGGGACAGAAACACATATAGGGACAGGGGACAGAAGCATGCATTGGGACAGGGGGCAGATACACACATAGGGTCAAGTGGCAGAAACACACATAAGGACAGGGGACCGGTACACATATAGGGACATGGGACACGTACACACATAGGGACACGGAACGGAAACACAAATAGGGACAGCAGAAAGAAACACGCATAGAGACAGGGGACAGATACACGCATAGAGACAGGGGACAGATACACGCATAGAGACAGGGGACAGATACACGCATAGGGACAGCGGACAGAACCATACATAGGGGCAGGGGACAGAAACACACATAGGGACAGGGGACAGAAACACACATAGAAACAGGGGGCAGAAACACACATAGGGACAGGGGACAGATACACACACAGGATCAGGGGCCAGAAACATGCAGAGGGACAGGGGACAGAAACACACATAGGGACAGGGGACAGAAACACACATAGGGACAGGGGACAGAAACACACATAGAAACAGGGGACAGAAACATGCATTGGGACAGGGGACAGAAACACACATAGAAACAGGGGACAGATACACACATTGGGACAGGGGACAGAAACACACTTAGGGACAGGGGACAGAAACACACATAGGGACAGGGAACAAAAACACACATAAGGACAGGGAACAGAAACACACATAGGGTCAAGTGGCAGAAACACACATAAGGACAGGGAACAGAAACACACATACTGTAAGGACAGGGAACAGAAACACACATAAGGACAGGGAACAGAAACACACATAAGGACAGGGAACAGAAACACACATA
>JABFDZ020000001.1:27085400-27098436 GCA_019775955.2 Pollimyrus isidori
TGTGGCTTTCCTAATGAAGTCCAATCAGTATAATCAAACACAGCTGGACTCAAATGAATGAATGAAGGATGATCAGACAAAATTGAAATCACCTGAGGTAAATATACAGTATGAGTGTCACAGCAAAGGGTCTGAATACAGTTTTTCTTGTTTAATAAATCTGAAACAATTTCAAAAAATATTTTTTTTGTCTGTCAATATGGGGTGCTGTGGGTACATTAATAAGGAAAAAAAATAATTTTAAATGATTTTAGCAAATGGCTGCAATATAACAAAGACTGAGAAATTGAAGGGGGTCTGAATACTTTCCATACCCACTGTATTTACAGATTTAAATACCCCCAAACTGAAGCAACTGTCAATTGAGATCTGCTTCATTTATATTCCCAGGATATGGAAAATATCAGCCTGTCATCGCTGGAGGGTGTGTTTTGAAACCGCTTTGAAACAGAAAGGAGTACTTGGTCATTCTTACTGGCAATAATATCTGCTCTGGAATAAATGAAATTCCTGAGGTTGAGTTTCCTGTTTTCCCACAGCGCAAAGAGAATAGCATCATCCTTTAAAAAAATTAAGTATCATCATCATTAGGTAAACAATCATGGTACCCGAGTGTAGTGGTCATCTTCGTTTGGGAATGTGATTCTTTTTGGCACAATCTAAACATTTGACCACTTCTGTGAAATGAACGTTGGTAGATTGTTAAACTGGTAGGTTACCAATCACGGTAAAACTTCTTTATTTTTACATTCAAAAACAAAAACTCTATTGCTCCTCTGACACACATGCATTACGGCAATCGCAAACCAAAAACTAATCAGAGAAGCATCTTCATGTATGATATACTACATAAATTTACTAAACAAAAATCACACAATTATGTATAAATGGTGCTTACACTGAACATTTTGGGTAATGGGAACCGGCTCAGCTGAAGGCAAATGGCCATTGACCTTTACAGGCCGGGGTATAATTACTGTATAAAGGAAATAGCAAAAGTTAGGATTCAAGGAGATAACTGCAAAATTAAGCAGCCTTGTGGGATTTTTTTTGGTTTTAACAATGAGCATTTATCAGTCCTTCACTGTATGAATAATGCAATCCAAGACCCAAGTCATGACTGAAACATCATTGCATGGCTCATAAATAGCACTACTCACTAAACTGCTATCAGGAAACTGCTGTTTCTGTGTCTATTTGCTTCTGGTACTTGACAGAAGAGGCAGAAGCCATCGGAAAGCAAGTGCTTCTGTAGTAACCACCTGAACCATTGACTCGCCATGGTAGAAAATGGAGCTAATTATATGTGCCTATTGGGGCTGATTGGCTTCTTTGACCAAATAACCTTGTCTCTGATTAATACTATGGAAATACAGTAAGTGATAGATACAACTTTGCATCTGTAACTACATCTGTGTCAGTAGTAACTCGATTTTCCACAGATCAGGGGTAGGCAGTCCTGATCCTGGAGTACCAGTGTCCAGCAGGTTTTCCATCCTACCTGGTGTCTGATGAACTGCACTTGATCTCAGGAAGATAGAAACTCATCAGGTAGGATAGAAAACCCGCCAGACACCTACACTCCAGAATCTGGGTTGCCAACCCCTGTGACAGATTTCCTGTGTTTACGTGTCCTGTAATGGCCTGGACTTTATTCAGTGTGTACCCCAGTCTGAGGCTACCTGGGACAGGCTCCAAGCCCCCCCCCCCCATCCCATGACCCTGACCAGGATAAGCAGTTGAAGTTATGTGCTGAAATATAATCTGATGTTTCAAAGGCACTGCTCATTTCAGTAATTTGTGTGGAATGGCGCGCAAGAACACGGGAGCTCGATAATTCGCGAAGTGTCAGGTGGTTATTATTAAATAAACTGATGACCACTTAATGCACATTAGCGGTAAGATGAGAATGCTTTTAGGATTGCTGGTTCTTGATTAATGAATAGAACTCAGACTAGGGAAACAATAAATCTTTGATCACATGGGTTTTAGTCCTATGCTATTCCCATACAATTACATTGTGTTATTTTCTCCAAAGTGACATATAATTGAGGTGCTCCCTTGAGAAATTGGGGGTTAAACATTTTGCTTAGGGGGCCATACCGATGGCAGGATTTGACCTGGCAACCTTCGGAGTGTGGGGACAATCATGCCCTAATCAATTGAGCCACGCACTACTCCTGATTGCATATGTCCAATTATGCAGTTATGAAATGTAATGTATAACATTTGTTAGTTCTTAATTACAGAACTGCAAGGTGATGTTAAATTAAACATGGTAAAATGAGTCAGAAATGTGACCACTAGTTGAAACTCCTGCTTGTTAAAATGCATATTTTTAGTATTCTTCTTTTTATGATATATTTGCAAAAGGATATGTACTAGGTTACTCGGATTTACTAGTACAGTCCCCATACTAATATGGCAGATGGAGTCCCGCAGTGGCCGGCTCTCCGAGACGGCAGTCATGTGCGGCGGTCTTTCCTCTCTGGAAAGATGCCCATGGGGTTTGTGTATCGAAGCCAACAAAAACATCCCTGCCTGGAAGTGAGGAGCGGAGAACAGCGGCTCCAACAGCCGTGTTCAGAGGCCGGGCCCGTATCTGCTAGGCCTTGTGCATCATGTATCGGCAGAACTTAGGATCGCATGCAGGTGGCGAGCGTCAGCTCCGTCGTAGCCCACGGCGTAAGACATGTAAGAGAAATTTGCATCTTAAATGTTTTATTATGGAGCGAACTGTAGCACTTAAGAGATACTTGTAGTACAACTTATTTACACTTGATATTTATGTTATCATTTATTTACACTTATTAAGCAGCACCTTTACTGAAAGTGATGTACAACTGAGGAAGTAGCATCTGGGGTTAAGGGCCTTTCTTAAGGGTCCGACGGAAACATCTTCATAGGATTGGAACCGGCAACCTTCCGATTATGCACACAGAGTCCTTGTCCATAGAAGCACACCCACAGTCCTGTCAGCCACGCCCCCTGTTCAAGCACCTGCCCTAGAAAAAGTTGTGCGTGTCACTGGTTGTGGGTTTTCGAATGGACCTTCTTATATCCGCCCACGTTCTATAGATTAGGGCTCTGTACCTGTGACCAGAGCAGTCGCTGGTTCAAATCCCATAGCTGGCAGAGTAATCCTATCACTGCTGAGCAAGACCCTTAACCGCAACTGCTACTGGGATGGCATGACCCTGCTTCTGCAATTGTGCATTGCTTTGAATAAAAGGACCGTTAAATTAATATAATGTAATGCCTAAGGTGTGTGGGCAGCCCAGACATATTCCCTAAACATAGCTACAGCCCCTGTTCTCTTTATGGCACGGTGGTGGCAAGCTCAACATCCCGCTATGCTGCAGCTTCTGGCATCAGGCCCTGCTGGCTTCCTGCCTTTCCTCCGCTTTTCCTTGCAGAGTCATATAATGATCACCAGCTTGAGCTATTGTTGTGTATTCTTCCACTGGATGCAACAGAGGGCGCACTTGAGTGAGAAATGTCATTGCAAGGTGCTCCCCATCCCATTGTACTGAGGACTGGGACCCTCTAGAAAATAGCCTTATATTTGTGGTAGTGTCTATAAATTCAAGAAATAAATTAAAATATTAAATGACAATCAAGTTAAGTTAAAGAACCGCTCTTTGAGATGTTAGGATGCAGGTTCTTGAACGTGTATTTTTACAGTTTCTAAATGATACCATTTAGTTTTGAAAGAGGTGGATAAAGAAAATGGAAGGGACTTTGGGACAAAGATAGACAATAATGTTACTCCCCTACCTTTAGAAAATTGATCTTAATTAAACTCCTAGTAAAGGTCTTAGTAGGCTACTCCTAGTCAAACCAGAGGAGTGACGGTGTACAGTTCCCATATAACATAGTAGTTTGAAGGAAATTCTGCCTTGTGATTTTCAGAGCTTCACCCATAGTTTCCACGGGCCTTGTTTTGATCAGTTTTTGAATTTGCTTTTAGTCATATAATAAATGATATGGCGCATGTTCTTTTATGTGATTTGATCTGAATTGAACTTTTTATGCTTAGTTGAACTGAAATGCTGGGATAGGCCAGAGGCTCACCCCAACCCTCTTCTGGGAAAGTGGATGGAAGATGGATGGGTGGATGGATTATGAATCATTCTACAAGCGAATAGGAGGAGAGAATGGTGATTTTATGATAGGTTCTTGTGAAATTGGCAGAGCAGAGGCACAGAAACGAAAGATGGCCATATTGGCCTCAGCACTGGCAAAATACGCAGGAAAACAGAACAGGAGTCGGATTTAGGGATGTGATATCCCACAAAACAAAGCAGTTTATTTTATGTCATTGGTGAATAGACAGACGTGAAGGACTGGGCTAGCCCCCTCAGTTTGGCCCAGCACTACCCACCAAACAGTGTGATTAGCAGAGTACATGACCAGGGACTGTGAGAAATTATCTGAGCACATGGCCAGGGATTCTGGGAGGCTGGCTGATTCTTTGCT
The DNA here is from genome assembly GCA_019775955.2 of Pollimyrus isidori. Lineage (NCBI taxonomy): Eukaryota > Metazoa > Chordata > Actinopteri > Osteoglossiformes > Mormyridae > Pollimyrus > Pollimyrus isidori. The sequence continues at coordinate 27,089,880 of JABFDZ020000001.1, forward strand.
GCCAGAGGCTGGGCAGGGAATTTTTATTGTGATAGGATTCTGATAGGCCTGGCAGATAGATGGATGGGCAAGCAGACAGACAGACAAACAGGTAAACATACAGACAGACAAACAGGTAAACATACAGACAGACAGACAGGCAGGTAAACATACAGGCAGGCAGGCAGGCAGATAGATAGATAGATAGATAGATAGATAGATAGATAGATAGATAGATAGATAGATAGATGGATGGATGGATGGATGGATGGATGTTGGAATGGCCAAACACTAGTTTTATATTTCCTAACCTCAAAATTAAAAAGCATCCATATTATATCAGATAACAAATATACTGCAATTAATCTCACAAATCAAAACAACTGTCTCAATGACTCACTCAACCAACTTTTTATAGAAAACAGAGAACTGTAGAAGTGATCTCTGCACTTATCCCCCCATTCTTTGAGGACCTACTGTGTGGAGGACAGCATAACTGCAGAGTGCCAGTCTCACCACTAGGAGGAGTGACAGACTAATCCGAAGATGGCAATGAGCAGGTTCTGCCAGTATCCCATTGTGTGCGTTTGTTAGACAATCTCCCCTAAACTTGGTTAGGGCATTAAAGAAGTATTTTTTTTTATGCTTCAGCAATAAGTCATACGAGATAATGCACTTTTTTATTGTTTTCCTTGTTAATGAAAAGAGGAAAAAGAAAATAATCCATTGTGTATTTGGTCTGACTTGACTCATTGCAAGAACCTTCCCGGTTCCCATTGAGGTATGGAGCTTAGAATGGGGGGAAATTGTTTGATAATTAACATTTCAGGAAGCACTCCAGTCAGGACAATGAACATGATACAGCAACGGAAATTATATTCATCGTGTTACACACAAGGAGTGACTTCCTAAGATGATGCAATCACAAACAGTAAGATGCATCAAAGTGAAACAAAGCCATGGATGAGCAAGTAGCAGGGACTGAAATAAATACAAAAATAATAAATATGACAGCTATAAATGAGTGAATTAAATGAGCAAAATTAAATAACTACAAATTAACCTGTGAAGTCCCTCAAGAGGTCAAAATATGACCGGTAAAATATGAACTAACTAAAACTAATTACAACTAACAGTAAAACTAGGAAGACATGTGGGAACCCAGCAAGGACTAACTGACTAACGACACAGTAACCACTACAGCTTGACCGCTACCACTAACTCAGGGCAAACAGTCACAATGACCCTCTAAGGAAGATGGTGAGGACCAGCACTTAAATACACACAGATAACAATGGCTAGGAAGGGGCAGGTGTGGACTGTTACAAACTAGGAGCAATGGAGAGCAGGTGAGGTCAATTAACAGATAAAGGATCACTACCAAAGGCGACTAGAAAACAAGGGTAAATAAACATTACTAACAACAATGAAACACAATACAAATACATAGATCAAGAACAAAGAAGTCCATCCATTATCCAAACCGCTTATCCTTACTGGGTCGCGGAGGGTCCGGAGCCAATCCTGGAAGCAACGGGCACGAGGCAGGGAACAACCCTGGATGGGGGGCCAGCCCATCGCAGGGCACACTCACACATGCACACCCTACGGGCAATCTGGGAACTCCAATTAGCCTCAGCATGTTTTTGGACTGTGGGGGGAAACCGGAGTACCCGGAAAAAACCCCACGACGGCACGAGGAGAACATGCAAACTCTACACACAGGAAGCCCACGCGGAGACTCGAACCCAGGTCCCAGAGGTGTGAGGCAACAGTGCTAACCACTGCACCACCATGCCGCCCCAGAACAAAGAAGTAAACAGTCAAAAATGCAAATATAGTTGAGGCTTGTCTTTGGCCTGCCTCAAACCCACAACAAATGGGGAGACGGAGCAAAAGCCACTTGCTTAGTCCATTGAGCCACATGGCAGTAAGGGGAACTTGAAAACACTAGGAGCAAACAACCTGGGAAATAATGGGAGAGTGGGGTGACCAGTGACACCCACTGACCAAACAGGGAAGTGACAGATGAACCAGGGCAAGACATGAACCAATCCTGACACTGTATCGCCTTCTGACTGTCATTAGAAGATGCTGTAAAGCTTTATTAATTTCTATTCCAACCATTTTAATGCATTATGAAGGTACCTATAATTCTTTATAGACGTGAGCTTCAAGTAAAAAAAAAAATAGTTTAGAGTTTCTAGCTGTGAGAACATGGTCATATGGCATAAGCAAGTTCATTATAGTGTTATTCATTCATCTTCACACTGCTTAACCTGGACAGGGTCAGGGGTGTCAGAGTCAAGGGGGAGGCACAAGCTTGGTGTACAGCCTGGACAGGATGGTAACCCCAAGCAGGGCACAGACACACTCCACAGGATAATTAAAGAGGCTACATCTAATTCAAGCTTCACTGTCCAACTGACACACTCGCTCAGCTTCGTGCAAACAACAAGAACATCTTTCCTGGCACAGGTTCAACACTCTGCCACAACTGACAGTCCTGAACATTTTAGCTTTATATGCTTGACAGTTTCATTAAACTTTGGAACACTTTAATTTTCATTTGACACAATATTCCATTCCCTAACTTTAATATTGTTCTTGACTAAATACTATGAAATAACTGCACCTCTTTCACCTTGCTAAACTGCAGCATTTTTCCCCACAGGCTTCTCAGTAGGGAATACCACCTGCCATTTTCTAATTCTGCAATTAACCTATTGTTTAAAAGATGACCAAAATTTACAATCCCACTTTTTGCTGAGTCGGGTCACCCTTGAAGTCTTTACAATGTTCTACAATATTCTCCCTGTGTTGGTTTTGGGTATGAAACAAAGTTGCATCTGTAATATTACAGATCTGAATATCAACACATGACTGGGAACAAAAAGAACAGGATCTCAATGACCGCCCTATCTACTTATTGTCCCTTAATTCTCCTACTCTACATAAGACACTCCTTCAGGGATGAGCTGTGATGGAGCTCTCTCCATATCTAAACCCCATTCCAATGTCTCTGGCCCTAGGCTGCACAGCAAGCTCCATTCTGTGCTCGGCCGCCTCGTTCATCAAACACCTGAGAAAATACGACTATAATACTCACATCCTTGTTTTCATATTAATCTTCATACTGTACATCAAGGTCAAGCCATTACGGCTCAGCTTGTTACCATTCTACCTACATCCATCTATCTTGCCACCACTTACTGTGGTCAGGGGCCTGGAGTCGATCCCAGCACAGGGCACCTGGATGGTACGCAGTGCCAGTGAATTATCGTCAGTACACGTCAAATGTACAGTATGGCTTCCGTTTTACCTTAACTATATGAGCAATTCTCATTGAGCAATTCAAACCTATGACAATGAACTTGGTTCTTTGACTGTCTGGGAACCATAAATGGCAAAACTTAGCCAGCATTACAATTTAATTTAGTAGCTATTTGGATCCAGAGTAATGTACATCTGAGAACACAGACAGTCATTGGAGTAACTGGGAGTTCAGGGCCTTGTTCAAGGTCACAAAGCCCTAACCGGCGGAATCACACAGCGCCCAGCCAACAATGAAGAAGTTACACCGTCTTCCCCTTGACCTTTGTAGATTGTCATTGACAGCCTGAAAATAGCAGCTCCCATCGCTCCCATCAAAATTGATAGAACATGCCAGAATCGGCAAGGAAGGTGGTGCTTATTCATGTCACAAGCCCATGTTTGGGAGGGCAGGAAGCACATTACGGCACTCTTTAATAAGGAAAGTCAACACATAATTAAGCAGATATAGAGAGTGTAAAACAAACCCATTTGTAAGAGGCAGGGATAGATGATACACTAGCTTTACTCTAAAACCATAAATAGTCAAGTGCTACATGTAAGATTGAAGCAAATGTATCATCTGCTAGATTAATTGTGAAAAAATAAAGTAGATATGGGGTTTATTATGGGACTATTTGCTCAGCTAGTAGATTAATGCCAGAAAGCATCAAACACAGCAGGAAAGTCAGGAGGAAAAACTCCAGAACAACAAAGGCACCCAGAAATCCAATTTAAGAGCCAGGGTAACAAAGGGAAAACTGCAGGCAGCAGCAGGCAGAAAGTTCATAGGGGCTGGACCGAGAAGAAGACATGGGAGGAGGCTGGCTGTGGAGATGGAAGGAGAAGCGATGAAACAACAGGGAAGCCCAGGAGACTGGGAATCCACAGGGCAGGACGGACTCGTAACGAGCTGTTACAGTACTTTTCAGGCGGGTGAGGTGTTCAGACAGGAGCTTAGTCATTGTATGAAACTCATGGTTTGCAGGACTTTAGACGGACCTTAAAATAAAGTCACCTGTCCTTCAGCTTGAGGAGATTCAGAGGTTGATCTTATACAGTTGCCTTGGGAACATCTGTGGCACCATGACCTTCACTAGGATAAGTGGTGCAAAGATCAGATGACATAAAAATAATGAACCTAGAAAACAAAAGCACTTATATCATCTCTGTTATGCCTAAGCTATAAAAAAGAAAATACTGTATGTTAATATGACCTTTTTTAATATGACGACATTCTGTGTTTTTCTGATCAAATATTCAGATCATTTTCTGAGGGATATTCAGATGGTCTGACAATAAGTACATATACTATTTGGACAAAAGTATTGTGACACCTAACCACCACACAACAAAAAGTTTTATGGCATCCCATTGCAAATATATAGACATCAATGGATTCAGTCCCCTCTTTGCAGCTATAACAGCTGCCACTCTTCTGGGAAAGCTTTCCACAAGAATTTGGACTGTGTCTGTGGGATTTTTTGCCCATTTATCCTGAAGGACATTTGTGAGGTCAGGCACTGATGTTGAACATGAAGGCCTGGCTCGCAGTCTCCGTTCTAGTTCATTCCAACGGTGCATGATGGGATTGAGGTCAGGGCTCTGTGCAGGTCAGTCAAGTTCTTCCACAACAAACTCACCCAACCATGTCTTTTTGTATATTACTTTGTGCACAGGGGCACAGTCATGCTGCAATAGAAAAGGGCCTTCCCAAAAATTTTGCTGCAAAACTGGAAGCAGAGAATTGTCCAGATTTTTTGGTATGCTGAAGCATTAATAGTTCTCTTCCAACTCCTGTCTGAAAAACAACCCCACACCATTATCCCTTCTCCACCAAACTTTAAAGTTGGCACAATGCAGTCAGGCAGGTAATGTTCTCCTGGCATCTGCCAAACACAAACTGAACCATCAGACTGCCAGACAGAGAAGTGTGATTCATCACTGCACAGAACACATTTCCACTGCTCTACAGTCCAGTGACAGTGTGCTTTACGCCACTCCATCTAACGCTTGGCATTGTGCTTAGTGATGTGAGGTTTGTATGCAGCTGATTGGCCAAGGAAGCTCATTCCATGAAGCTCCCAGCACACAGTGTGTGTTGGGGTTAACGTCAGAGGAAGTTTGGAACTCTGCAGTTAATGAGTCAACAGAGCATTGGTGACCCTGCTCTGTTATTTTACCTAGGATTACCAAAATTAGAGTACCCACTAATTCATTGATGTAGTATTTTACTAAAATGGTACCAAACTTTCAAACACATCACTCATTAGATTACTCAGAACTAAATTACAGTATAATCCTAATTCCCAACAGTGGCCTCTGCTATTAATATCAGGATCCGTCAAACCCTTTGTTCATAGACATTTACTGCAGAAATGTGGTTCACCCATAATTCAACCTACCATTTTCATATGAAAAGTTCTAAACCATTTAATTGAATTGGTACTACAGAAGTCTAACAGTAATCGTAAGGCATGGCTATCACAGCATATAACTCAGTCTTATCAGCACTGAAGGAATGTTCTTGCAGTCTATAGCCTAACACTGGGGCCTACTGGTTGAATTTACTGTGCAAATGTTATCCTTTATAGGGCACCTCTAAAAGCTGTTATCAATATAGTCATTCAGGATTTATAGCTGTTGATAAAAAGGGGTTGCTTGCTTAGTAGAAGAAATACTTAGTATTGCTATTTATTATCCAGACTGCCCAGTGCATTACTGGTATGACAGGAAGAGATCACGCGGTGCACCTCGTACAGTACAGCTGAGCTAGTGTTGGTTTTCCAGTAGAATTCCATGAATGATCCAACCAGAGTGTCAATCTTATTATTCCATTATCTTTATAACTCCTGGTTATCGTAATTGCTCATTTAATAATTCTATAAAGTTCCCCATGTGTAACCTTTGCTTAGGCAGTAAAAAAAAAAACCTGATGCTATTCTATTTGATTTTCTCCTGCGGAGGTTCTAGACCATTTCAACTAGGGAGCCATACTGGGGCCAGTTGTTGTGTTGGGGAGGTGGGGGGCAGATACATTTCACCTTAAACTCCTCCAAGTATCACTTATACTAGATTGCCAGCATTAGGAAGCAAACGTCAATTTTTTCAAACCGATAAGCAATTTACAGTCACGTTTTGTAGTTTTTAGGTAACTCTGATTCCAGAGTTATTGATTGATTAATTTTTTTCTGTCTTTAACTTTTCAGCAACTGTAAAAGTGACTCCACCGGCCAGTGCACCCATGTTAAGAGTCCATCAAGAATATGCGCTTTGTTTATTTATTTATACGTTTGTTTATTTAGCCCACATATATAAATGTAAATAATAATAATAATAAAAATAATACATTTATTCATACCCAAGTACTACTCACGCCTAAGTACCGCCCATTGTTTATTTAGCCCACATATGTAAATGTACATGTAAATGTAAATAATAATAATAATAATAATAACAACAATACATTTATTCATACCCAAGTACTACATGCCGCCTAAGCAAGATTTAGTATGATGAAAAAAAAGCTGAGTAGGATTTAAGAAATAAACAAATAAACAATATTTTGTAAAATTTGTCTTTGAAATACTAGATCCTGACACCTTTTAGAATATAACGAGATGCTTTTGGCGCCTCACTCTCTACCCAGAGCACTGAACACTGAAATATTTGTGGATCATGTATTGAATAGGCGACAATCGCCTGGCTGTAAAACGGAGATAAATAAGTTATCCATTAACTTTTTTCTGCAGTCGCCTGTTTGTTTCACAGGGAGCCGATAAAGAGGCAGCCTGATACTGAACCCTGGGTTATCGATTTTGGCTTTTTTTCCCTGTTTGACTTGATGTGGCAACGGTCAGGTTGCGTGGTGCATGGCTGCCAGCAGAGCTCAGTGCGGGAGGCTCCAGCACCCTTTCTTTATATGAAAGGTGCCTGTGTATGTGTTTCTTTTCTTTTAATTGTTCATTTTTAATGTGACGTGGGCGCTTTAAGATTTCCACAAATACCATTTCATCTTTCCACACCTTTCCCCCAGATTTTTTTTTGGTTTTTTTTTGGGGGGGGAGGGGGGATGTGATAGATGTGGTAAATACTTCAATATTTTCCAATACATATTGCTTACTTTCAGCATTTACCAACTTTATTTTCTAAATATTTTATATGTATCCATCCATCCATCTTCTACCTGCTTGTCCAAGGTATCTCCAGCCTACACCCTACACTTCCTAGGAGAGGCTCCAGACCAGGCTCATGCAGAGGGGGTGCTGGGGGGGCCTGAGCACCTGCAGCCATTGGCCAAAATATATAAAAGTGTCTCCCTCTACAGGCACTGTGCTCCCCTTTTATGCTTTGTACCAACTGAGCAACTGTACCATGTTGGCAGACAGATGGATTTTCTTAACACATATAGTAAAACTGAATACACTTTACACATGAGAAGACAGAATCTATTAATCTGACAGTTGCACTAGCCCAGACAGCTTAAAGTGTGGAGGAATCCCTCCACAAATACGCTCGAAATTTACTGTCTGGAGAAATTCCATTTGAGAGGTCAGATGTAGGCTGAAAACTATGCAGTATGATTAAACATTTTCTCCCCTGGTAATGGAATAATTATTTGTCAAATATAGTGCACTGTGTTAGGACTCTGCGAGCGATGTATCATGAGGCCGCCTGAGAATGGTACAGCTGGTCTCCAGGACTCCATGTGTGTAAACACTTCTGTGTGTTTTTCCCCAGTCCTCACAGTGTAAACTGTAATCTTCGACAGCGCATCGGGAAAATAAGGGGTTAACCATGCAGCAGATTGCACCCGCAGTACATGAACAGCCCAATGTTATTCCCATGGGTTGACGTTCGCCGTTGTTGCAGGATGTCACAGCCAGACTCAGTGATGAAATGGGGGAAAGCACCACGCAGGACAGGGCAAGATAGCATTAACATTAAATATTAAGTAGCGCAGCACAACAGCAGAACAAAACAGGGTTATGCAGTTATTACAACGCATGCATTACGATGCAATTACATGTATTATATGCACATAAACACCGATACTGAACTGTGGCTGGCATAAAAAGAGATAGAAAAATTATTTTTAAAAAAGTGAATCTATAATTAAACATAACTGACGACATTGGGATTAGGGATGGCGAAAACTCAAAATTTTCTTGACCGACCACCGAGCCTCCTTAGCCGGTTGAAACCGGTTAACCGATTAGTTTAAAATATGGTACGCTATTTGAAATAACAGCCATTTCGAGCCGCG
>JABFDZ020000001.1:27138189-27148943 GCA_019775955.2 Pollimyrus isidori
GCAACCAGTCTTGGGCTACAGGGTGATATGGCTGCTGGCCATTTCACAAATAATCACAAATAGCCACCCACATTTACAAGGAGATTGTTACTTGAAGAAAAAATGGTCCTGTTTGAGCAAGACAAGGTTAATGGAGTCCAGGAAATTTCTTCTGAAAGATATCCTGATCTTTGAACTAGGTCTGCAATCTAAGCAAATAAAGTAAAGGAGAATGCCTGCTGGGAGGCATGGTGGGACAGTGGTTAGTCCAGTTGTCTTGCACCTTGTGGCTCAGGGTTTGAGTCTCTGTCATGACTCTGTGTGTGGGTTTTTGCATGTTGTCATCGTGGTGCTTCCCCCAGGTACTCTGGTTTCCCCCAAAAGTCCATTAACATGCTGAGGTCAATAGGACGTACCAAATTGTACGTAGATGTGACTGGTGTGTAAGTGTGCCCAGTGATGGTTTGGCACCTTATCCTAAGTTGTTCCCTGCCTTGTGCCCATGGGCTATGGACCCCCTATAATCCTGAGTTGGACGGATGGACGGCCTGTGCGTGTCATGTTAAATCTGTGGAAGAATGACCATTGCCTTACAGGGCATTTCAACTCAGGCCATCGATTCCAAATCCAGGTCTTGTTTTCAGTTCTCCAAGGTAGTTAGTTTAATAATTACTGATTCTGATTGGTCAGTGGCTTCATATCTGGCTCACAGGTGAAGGAAGGCTGAAAAATCAGCAGGGTTCGGCCCTCGAGGACTGTGAGTTGAATAGCCCTGCCTTACAGTTTACCTAATCTGCATAATCGCTGAAGTTTTTTTGTTTTTTCCAATAAGTATGGGCAATACAATCTTTGCTTGAATGTTGTTTTTTGCCCTGAAGTCTGTTTAACAAATAAGTAAAAATAATAATGGTAATAAAAAATAAATTTGATCAGTTCAAAGCTATTAGACAATGATATTTCTTTGGAAAATCAAAAAAGCTCCTTGTAATGGAAATTCCACAATGCTTGACGGAATTTCAGTGCAACCCTTTATCCCAGAATTGTTTGGCAGGTTCAGATCCAGGCCACGGTAATCTTGCCTGGGCTCCAAGTTCAAACATTCAGTCACATTGAAGGAGTTCTGAAGTAACTTGTACATGCTTGTCTTTGGGAAGCATTTGCCGGTGCCAAAACCAATACGTTTGGTTACATTTCTATTAAAGGCTGGGCAATTTAAAAAGCAAGACCACTGAATGCATAGAAAGCCTTGCTGTCCAGTTGGTAATACCATTTTCCCAATGCAGATTTCAATATTCCTGTATATGGAAAAAGTTTAGCTGATGGAAGGGAAAACTACGCTGCCTGATGCAATGGAAGCAATTCCATGACATATGGTTTTGTGGAAAAAAAATGGAAATTTAGAACTGCCAACTCCCTTGATGACTGGAAAGGGCCATTAGCAAAAGCTTCTCCAAGAAAACACCCCCTGAGGGAAGATGTCCTCACATTGTGCCACCATCCTATTCGCTGAAGCTGTCTCCAAAGATGGAGGCTGAAAAGCTAACAGTCTTTGATATCCCGTGCATCAACGTGTATTTATGCCCTGTATGGTGAAACGATAAACTTCATATTTTCTCAGTTCATTTATGTTAAAGATATTTCAGTAGCACGAGGTACAGTAACTGGCTGCTAGCTAGCTAGTGTCTGCTTTACAAGAAAAGCAGTAGAATATTAAAAGTAGTTAGTGGGATTATTTTAATTTAAAATGATTCAACTAACCAGTTTAAATAATAATAATAAAAAACTTTGTGTCGTTTACTTATTTCTCCTCGCATTTCAGTATTTTCTTCCCCGATGACAGAATCTTTTGACTGTTTCATTTTCTTGCCAATCTTGCTAATTCATTGATTTAGGAATGACACATTCTTAGTGGGAGCTGTGGTTGACTTTCCTATCAATATATTTTGATACTTCTTTAGTATAAATAACAGTAATGTCATGGAACGCAACCACAGCTATTTCTTTTGGGTTTTTTTCCCGCTTGCTCCTTCACACCACTCAGTGAAGCGGTTCCCTATGCAATCAGACATGTCGCCTATAGATCAGGCCAGCCCTGCTGGTCCTTTTGGAAGCAGCTTCAGAGAAGAGGATGAGCAAAATCGGAGGACATTGTGGAACATACTGCCAGCTTCCACCAGGGGGGGGACTCTCTTGGAGAATCTTCAGCCATTGGCTCATTCCAATCCAACTGCAAGGAGAGTTTTCAATTCTAAATTTCCATTCCCAAAACCATATGTCGTGGAATTGCTTCTATTGCCTCGGGCAGCATAGTTTTCCCTTCCATCAGCTGAACATCTTCATTATACAGGAATATTGGGACCTGCTGTTGCCCACAAATAATCACTATATTAAATATTAAGTCATTACCTTCCTTATTTAGGAGATGCTGAAGGAGCAAAATCTGCTAACGAGGTAACTCGCTATGATCCGATGACTCTCTAGCTATTTATTTAATTTTTGAAACATCATAGGAAATCAGGGGCCCAAAAGTCACCTTTTGGGTGGGGTCCAAGAAACAACAAACCTATGCCTGATGGAAGCACCCACCTTGGATTTAGGTATCTGCTGGCACTGCGGAGCACAGTGTGCATATTAACACAGGTTTTAATAAAGCACGTAGTGCAGTTCTCACATTTTTTTACTTCTTAGAGGAAAGATTATTCTTGTTTGATGGAGCCGCCCAGCAGAGTTGCAGGTCACTGTGCATAAATTAGACAGTTGACTGCACTTAAAGTTAGTGTCCTGCCTCAATTGTCTGCTCCTTCCATGTGCTATCCCCCCCTCATTAACCCCGTGTGGATTCCCCCCTGTTTACCAGCTATTTCACATTATCTTCATTAGTCTTGTGTATTTAAGTTCGCGTTTAAGTACATTTCTCCAGTCTGACCATTAATGTCACTGTGGTTGTTGTGCCTGTCTACCCCTCGATTAAACCCCATATTTCACCGACTCCTTGCGTCCTGCTCCTCTGTTTTCACTCCGTTCCCTGTAAGCCATGTGTAACGGTCCCGGCCCCGGATGGGCGTGGCGACACACCTGGTCCGAGCCCCGCCCCCTCTTAGGAAGGGCTGCCCAGGTGTATCGCATTAGGATTCGTTTACCGGCTTTTAAAACCCTGCCTTTCCCACAACCGGATGCGAAGTATTGCGCTAATGACGCCATTCAGCCTTGCTAAGCACTTGCTTGTCCGCCGTCTCCCTGTTCGCCCTGTACATGCCTGTCTGACCTCCTCCCAGCTCCGTTTGTCCACGTCCTTCTCCGTCGGACTGACCGCCCGGACCTCGACCAACCCGCCTGCCCACAACTACGCCTTTTGACTTTCGTCTCGGAGACTTTTGCGATTCTGCTTGGTAGTACTAATAAACCCTGTCTACCTCGCATCTCTGGGTCCTCTCCTCTGTCGTGGATCGTTACACCATGACAGGTAGAATATGAAATAGAATTAATGCAACTCTATTGATCATATGGAGAAATTCCTGTGCATACGGTAGCAAGCATATAGATCACAGATGAAAAAACATTTAGTGCAAAAGACAAAATGCAAAGGTAGTACACTGTTGGAGCTGTTTGAAATTTGAATATTAGCATAAAATAGTAACAGTGAATAATGACTTTTATGCCAATTTTCTTTTAGAGAAACCATCAAAAAAATTAGAAATATAACTTTCCAATTGAAGATAGTGACAGTGTAAGAAGTTAACAGTAGCACGCAGGGAAGTTGTGTGCCATGCCTGGAGTCCCGTCATGCTAACAAACCTTTTATGTTGTTTACATTCGCTGATATGACACACCTTCCCTAAGAATCTTACCTAACACATGGGAATTTCCTGATGACATCATTTCCTTTGGAAATCCCACTCATAAAATATAACGGGAGACGGATATTGTCTGCTGACTGTTGGAGCCCTTATTTTTATTATGATTTTAACATTGTTAATCACTTAGATCTATTAAAATAAAAAGGCCCTTTGGAAGATACACAATATTGGGTGAAAAGGTAAGAGTCTGAGAAGCCGGGAATTCTGCAGCTACTCTGTGACTTAGAACTCAGGAATCCCTCTCAGTGGCAGCTTCAAGGTTCCTGACCTCTCTCTTCCTCCCCCCCACCCAAGTGATTCAAAAGTGAAAGAAACAGCTCTATAGTACAGTCAAAAGATCGTACCTGGCTAGCTCATTAACAGCACATGCTGCTTCAACTCCCAAGTAAAGCACACTTTTATTTTGTATCTGTTTGGGGCCATCATAGGGGCAAACCTCTGAGGCACCATGCAAATGATTGGTGATAAACACCATCCCTGACTCTTTAGGAAAAAGCTGACTTTCGCATGGGCTGACCGATGTAATTTAATAAATTCTCCATAAAAATCATTATTTTAAGCAGGTTGGAAAATAGATGGATGGATGATTTGGTTCTGTACATCACAATACCTAATATGAAATCTTCATTTCCCCCCACTCTAACCATACAGTGAATAATGAAAATGGGGACACTGTGTGCCAGTTATCCAAAGGTTGTTGGTTCAAACCCAGCCTCTGCATGTCTGTGGATCCTTGAATAAGGTCCTTAAGCCCCAGATCACTGGGTGCTGCTATGGGTAGCTGCCCTTCACAGACAGCTTACTCTGCAAAGAGCAAGCTGAAGGAGGCATAAATACAATTACCCCATGGGGATCAATAAAGTATTGATGGTTATCATTATTAAAGGTCAGCGATGGTTCATTTCCTGTATATGCTGATGTCTCAGCTCCTTCACCCGGCCGCTGGCCCTATCAAATGGCACTCTATGCATATTATGTCAATAGTTCATATACTTACAGAATGAATATAATGTGGTCTGCAATTACAGCAGCCTGTACACCCTGTAAACATCTGTTTAATGTCAAATCAGATTTTTATAATTTATCATCATCTATTGGTTGGTTTAGAGTGAGATTTACTGGTTAAGCAACTGCAAATCTGCTTTAATCTGATGAAGTGCTTTGGGATTGGGAATAAGCAGCTACAGCTATTTTGTTCTTGTGTACTTGCTTGATGCTTTCATATGATTTTTGTGTTACCAAATGGGTACAGTGTCTACTATGAACATAAGAAATTTACAAACAACAGGCCCTTCAAGCTTGTTTGGTAAGAACTCAACTAATAGTTCAGAGTTGTTAAAATCTTATCTAGCTCTGATTTAAATGAATCCAAGGTTTTAGCTTGCACTACAGTGACTACATTAACGGGAAGACTGTCCCATATTGTAAGTACGCGCTGTGCAAAGCAGTGCTTTCTCAAATCCATTTTAAAATGTTCTCCCGCTAATTTTGAATTATAGCTAGTGTTGTATTCGTCAGAGATTTTTGACGAAATATGTTCGTCAACGAACCTTAGTATTTACGTGACGGAGACGAGATGAAACATAAATGCTGGTCATGTGACGATAACTATAACGATTATATACCATAATACTGTTGATGAATAAAAACGAGACTAAATCTGGTTTACAAAATAAAACTATACCCAAATGCCTTTCTGTTTCCTGTCGCTACCATTCGGGCGCACAAATGGCCGAGAAATGCGACCACAAAATATCGGGAAAAAACACCACAAACCTTAAAAGACATCTCAAGGCATTCCACTATGACACTGAGGTAAGTAAAGACATTAACGTAACACTACTTTCTATTTTAGAAAGTTCATACCAACTGTAGTTAACATGTTATCGTTAGTTATAGATGTCAACCTGCTAGCTTTAGACGTTTTGGAGAAAATTATATTTCATAAGAACGAATTCACTTGGCGATCTGTACAAAACATCCTTTCTGATAAGATGTCTGATAAGAATATGTGGGTAAAGGGAACACTTTGAAGCTATGTAGGCATTTTAGCAAGCTAAAGCTAATTAGCAAACAGCTAGAGAACGACAGTTCAGTTGTCTTGAACCCTGGCGATTGAAACTTTAAAACTTTAACTACTGCGTGACTAGATATATGTCTAAAGGGTAGTGTTTGAAACATTGAAAGAGCATTTTTTCGGAACATCATGCGTGGGTCTGGTTTGCCAGGCTAGTTACCATCCACGTAGAGGTTACACTCTGGCTACAGCTCATGTACCGTAAATATCTGCTAACTGTGAAATAATGTTCTTATGGATTCAGAGCAAGATGCATTTTGTTTGGCATCCCTTATGATCTTGCGAGGCCTATTTTTTCTGTTAAACAATTGTATCTGAAAACAAACAGCCAAATTACAACCAATAATTTCATTCATTGAGGGAAAAATAAGCCTAATGTGACATACCGCGTCATCCGTCATGTTCCAGCCTTTGTGTGACACGCCTCCCCCACGCCCTCTTGTAATTAGCCGGATTGTAATCACCTGTGAGGCGATGCCGCTCGCCAGTCCTGTGCTTTGTCTTGTGTATTTTAGTCTGTGTCAGAGTAACCCCGACAGACGCGGCATTGACGTCTCTATGTCGGAGTGTTCTGTGCCAATAAACCCTCGTTTTCGTGCCACTTTGGACTCGCTCCTGTTTACTCGCCCTGCACGCACCCCGACCGTTACACCTAATAGCAAGGATTTATGCTACTTAATATTTACAACAGTTAGATTTTCCAGAGGCCGCATCTGTCCTGACATTGTATATATTCCTGTGCTAGATTCCAGAAACAGCTTCAGTGAAGCAAGTCCCATCCAAGAAGATGGACATTATTTTATTTATTCATTTTATTTAAATTTGTGTGTACATCTGAGTAAAATAAATGTTATAAATTCAAATCAGAGTGTCTTCCGTGTCTGGAATGGATGTAGAGTGTTCTTGAGTCTATAAGGTAACAATAATATAATAATAAGAACCTTGATTTAATTGTGAAATGTTTGACTAAAAGAAAATTTTGTTTTTGTCTATTCTACTACGTACTTGTACTATATTGACTAGGTAAAATAGAATTGCATTACTCAAATAAAGAAACTAAAATACATTAAAATGCATAAATGTATTAAAATACATTATTTTTTTTATTGACTAAAACTAGACTAAAATGTCACCAGTTTTTGTTGACTAAAACTAGACCAAAATGTCATCAGTTTTTGTTTACTAAAACTAGAGTAGTCGACTGAAACTTGACTAGACTAAAATGAGTAACTAAAATTAAGACAAAAACAAGTATACTGTACTTATGGCCACAAGTTGTAGTATTTGAACTAATATTGAATAAACTATTTAGCTGAACAGCATCCAAACTTGTATACCTGGACCATAGTCTCATATGAGTCTCCTTTACTCAAGGCTGAACAGATTCAGCTTGGGCTAACCTCTCCTTATAAGACATTCCTCTAACACTAGGAATCTTTCCAGCAGCCTTATTATGAACCCTTTCCAAGGCAGCAATGTCATTTTTAAGGTATTGTGACTAATTCTGCACATTATATTCTAGGTGGGGTCTTACCAAGGAGTATGATATAAGCATCACCTCCCTTGACTTAAACTCCATACATTTAGAGATGTAACCCAATATCAGCACACGCACCAAGGTCTTTCTCATAATCAGCTACCTTTATTTCAGTGGAAGCCGTAAAATATCTGGTGCTTTGAGCTTAAGCAGGAGCTGCCTGCGGGGGACAACTTCAGAGGCCTTCTGGAAATCTAAGTAGGTCACATCGTAGGCCTTTTTGTGATCAGTTTCTCATGTAGCTTCCTCAAAGAAGTCGAGTAGATCAAACAGGATCTATCTATCCTATATCCATGTTGGCCATCCGTCAGAATGCTATTTGAATCCTGGTAATCTACCATTTTAACTTGGATTATAGCTTCTATTATTCTAGTTATGCTAGTTAAACTGGTTGGCCTATAGTTTTCCGGATTACTTCTATCCCTTTTTTGAATATGGGCATTATATTAGCATGATTCCAATCAGAGGGTATCATGCCAACAGATAATGATTTCTAAAATAGTAAAGTTAAAGGTTGCGGTTGCAGAGTTACTTCCAGGTACAGTAGGTCTCAGGTGACAAGCTTCTCAACTGTATTCATAGCCAAGGACCTGGTTAGTGAGCTCATTGGTTGTTCACTCCATGCTGTGCACCACAGCACCCCGTACTGGTGACCTAAACTAAAAGGACTGCAGCACATTCCTCTTCTCCTCTGTTTATGGCAGCTTTTTATGCCACCCCAGACCTTTTCTGTTTAATTACCAGAGGGAAATGCATGGGAAAATAAGAATGCATGGATCGTTTTTTCCATGGTTGTCAAAGACATTGATTTTTTGAAAAAAAAAAAAAGCATTTGTAAGGGGGTGTTTGGTGGGTGCTAATTTAGCCTCACCTTGGCTGGGTGTTTGCATGCCCTCTCACCAAAGGACCACTGTCCCATACAGGCTATACTGTTCCTCAAGCCATGTGCATTCTGGGCCAGACCCCACCAACACTCTGACCCTGAAATTGATGAGCAATTTTTTTTATTAATGAATGGAATGCAAATTTTCTCAATTATTACCTAAACATAGATACCCTTTTTCAAATGTATTTTATAACTTCAATTTATTTTCAACTACATTTACTGAGCACCGCAATAATCTTGGGCTAACATTTTTGTTTTATTGACACTTCAATTAAATGGCTCCAACTCTTGTGAATGCCAGTTTTCACAGCTATGATTAGAAATGCTACCCTGTGGCAAAATTGTCCAATGCTCCACACATCTTTTTATTTTTTAATTTTTTTAAAGAAGTAGCCCTCACTGCTTTGCAAAATGATAGGCATAAGGATTGTGAGAATACTGAATACATAAAGATAGGATGATTGTATATCTATTCTGTGTATTAACTGCAGCAGATATACTACAAAGACAATGACACAGATCTCCCAATGGATGCATTTTGGACACGGATTTCATTAGCAAAATGCGTGCTTTCTTTTTGTGTGAGACAGCCTTCAGGGTTATGGGTTCGAATTCCACCTCTGCTCTCTGTGCGAAGGCGGCGTGTTCCCCCTGTGTTCCGCGGGTTCCCTCCTGAAGACGTGCAGTTAGACTAGTTAGCATCCCTCAGTTGGCTATAGTGTGCATATGCCCTGGGATGGACTGGCATGCCACCCCCTCAATATTCTGAGCAAAATAAACAATTTAAAGATGGATGTGGAAGGCATGAGATTACCGGCCCGTATGTGGCTTCAATTCCAGAGGGACGAGCTTTAGCACATGGACATCTGCTGGGTTACATGCCCCATGCACCTACCAGGGTGGCTTATCTAAGCACTGGCAATCAGTTTCTGTCATACAGACCTCAATTTAGGTCTATGTGGACTATCTGACACATCTTAAAACCTAATTCCTGAGACACTATCTACCATTTCAGGAGCCGCATCCAGGTGGCTAAACTTGACCATATACCATTTCATGCTACAGTTAATCCTCAGAGATCTGATCATTTGCTGCCTTGTGTGATTCTTCTTCTACAGCGATAGAGATGAAGGGAAGTGAAGGGAGTATAGACTCTTCTTCTTGAATAAAGTACAATACACAGTCAGCATTTTTTTTTTTTAAGAAAGACCGACTGAAAAAAGAAGAAACTTGCTCGCCGAAAAGAACCCGCTCTTTTATGTCAGTCCCTACAAGGACTATAACAGATACCCAACAAGCACACACCACATATAGTGTGTGTGTGTGTGTGTGTGTGTATGTTCAAAAATATCATATGTGACATATGAAAGAGAAATACAATTGAGAAAAAGAATCCTTGAAAAGATTCTGATATACCACATTGAAAACCACAGAGAAGCACAGTAACTATCTCTTTTATCTTATGGTGAAATAAACTTGAATTGAAAATGCCAGTAAATAAGTACAAAGAATTGTGATACATCAGCAATTGTAGCTCATGAAAATTTCCTCACTTGCAGATATTGTTTTAGTGTGATTGCAATGCAGGTTAGGCTGAGAGAATACATTTTTCAAGGAATCTGTTATGATGTTATGCTTTGATTCCATGAGGAATACAGTGGAAATCTGTTTCCTGAGAGGTTTTTGAGATGTGCAAGTATATTGCTTTGCTCACTTGTTAAAATGCTAAATGAGTAATTGGATTTAAAAAATGTTGACTAAACAAAAATATTAGTTTTATGCACATATTATATAAGTATACAAAACTAAATACACAATGCTCTTGTTGAAGAGGATTAATATCAGTTAAATATCCTTAAGGAATTTTAAAAATAAATAAATAAATACATTTATGTTTGAAAATATCTTAAAATGCATTTTCACTCTTCTGCAGTTTTATTTCACCTCAAATTAAACCTCCAGTTAAACTACAACCATTGACACCCGCGTAGGGGAAAAAGTGAGGACAAGCATAGGGAGAAACAAAAGGGGCTTTACTTGGGGAAACAAAACAGAAGCAGGGCAAACTCAAAGGACCACAAGGGATCAAAACAAGAATATGTGGAATGGGCAGTGCTGAAGCACAGGACAAACTCTAGGGACAAATGCAGGGAGCAACATTAATGACTGGACTGGGGAAGCACATGACTGGGAGGCACATTATAAGACCACTGATGTGGTGTTATAATGTGGCATATGTGTAGAGTATGTGTAGAGTAGTTGAGAAATGTTTGGACTAGGGACTGGGGGAGCAGGGATGCTAGTTAAGTATGTAAGTGGGGGGAAATGGAAAGCCCCAAACAATCATATTATAAGTGGGCACCGTAATAGGCCTAATCTTTGTTGTCTGTATTTAAACGCCAGGAGTATTAGGAATAA
>JABFDZ020000001.1:27160691-27173701 GCA_019775955.2 Pollimyrus isidori
AACTTTCACAAAAAATTATAAGATATAAAAAAAAAAAAAAAAAAATAAATAAAAAAAAAAAAAAAAAAAAAATATATATATATATATATATATAATATAATAAAAATAATATGGATAAAATTACAGCTGTAACTTAAGTAGCTCTTGATGTTTTTTAATTAAAGCATTTGCACATTATGCCCCGTGTTTTGGCTGAACTATCTGATTAGTTGATTGCTGGATCACATGACCAATCACTGCAGTCCTAATTTCTGCAATAACATTCACTTCTTTTGTTATGATGTGTCTTTGACTGTGGCAGAGCAGCCCTCTAGCTGAGAGCAGATTGTGTAGTAACCTCACTATCCCCAGAGACGGGGACCCACGGAGAGGTGAATGCTGGATGGAGGCTTTGTGCGGGTATGTGGGGGTATCTGGCACATGGGACTCTTCAGCTGTAACGTTGAGGCCCTGTAGCTGCAGGCTGGTGTGCAGTTCAGCAGATTTGGGCACCGTGCCTGTGATCGGAAGGTTGAGTGTTCAAATGCCAGGGTCAGCAGGGTGCTTTCACTGTAACCCCCAATTGCTTCCTCAAAAAATGCTGCTCACTTTGAATAAAAGCAGCTGCTAGATAAACAAACGGAAGCTTGTATAGCCTTTTTCAGTTCTAGTCATCTAGGGCAGATTGATGGATTATGCTCAAGAACTCGGTGATCCATTTTTTTTTTTTCCTTTTTATTAAGAATGTGGGGCTGTTCCTGGAAACAGAAGCTGCCTGCTTCCCAAACCCTATTCTGCAAGTTGAGACAAGCTAGGTAGAGAGATTGGGAGTCATGCTTTAAATACTGCGGCTATCCAGTTCTGTACAAAACGTGGGGGACGTGGGGTCGCTTCTCAGGCCCTTGTAATCTGTTGTTCTCTATCTGAAACTAAAGTGTGTTATGAATATGTGTAAAACTGTAGTATTAGTCCAGGACTTTCAACCGGCTATCATTGTAGAGAGATGTCATTGCATTTGTCCTATTTTAAAATGTGTTTTTGGATTGGTTTTAGGTAGTTGGTGCCACTGGTTTGGTTGGTCACAGAGACGGAACGTGCCGGCATTTGGCTGAACCCCTCAGCAGAACAGTGTCCAGTTTGGGGTAGCGTCAATGGCGGATATTTTCTCCTTTCCTGTGCTGCAGTTTCTTCAGGTGATTTTCAGGACCAGTGCCAACAATCAGCCCACTTGTTGGTGGCATAAATATTTTGGAGAGCCGGGCTGCTGCTTTTCTGTGCCTTGTCAGAGTCAGTTCTTTTGGACTTGTAACCTAGCACAGTTCTGACAGTGCACTCTTTCTTCAGGGGTTTGTCATGCACTGATGTAAATGCAGTAAATTCTCTTTGATGGCAGTGAGATTTTCTCTCATTGTTATGGCTATGGAGCCACACACTGACGTTCGGATTTCCCCTTCCCTACCCATCTAGAATTTGTGATTAACGCTAGTCTAGATGTACACAGACTAGATTAGGCACGCCTCAGGATGCTTGTGGGTTGGCGACAAAGGGCTGTAGTTGAGATTCTTGTTTCCTGTTAACACGTCTGTTCATGAATATTTATTAGGACCAAAGAACTGCAAAGCTTGACTATAAGCTATTGATTTCGGGGAGGCTTTTCAGTCCATAGAGACTTTTTTGTTTTCTTGACTTCACACTCATTTAAGGTCTTTTCTTATTTGTGCTTAAAACTCTTTTCGCAAATCCTGTTTAAGCAGCAAGTCCTGCACAAAGTAGGATTGGCATCATATGGAATGATGGATTTATTATAGCCACACAAAGCAGAGAAAATAAGAAACTAAGCAGCATCAATAAGATGCCAAGAAAGCACATTTATGCTGCGCAGTAAATATCAATCACTTATCTACTCATTGAGTAATTTATTTATTGAATATCAGAAAACTGCAGTAACTCAGAGTAAAAAGATATCCAAGCAAGCATCATAAATCACGTCAGTGTGGCTATTCAGCCAGCAGAGACTCAACGTGTCGAAAGAGGCATTTCTGAAGGGGGGAAACCTTCAGTAACCATCAGGACATATTAGCACAGAAGGTGCGTAAACACGCACCTCCTCCAACTCCTCCATCTCTAAATGAAGCACCACTTCACTGTCCTCTCCTTTACTATTAAGTTAATCCACAGGAATCATAGCTACTGATCACTCTGCCAGGTAAAATCAGAAGACCCTATAGGTTGCTGAATAATATACAGTCAACATGGGGTTAAGTACCAGAGGCCAAATTACATTGACAGTGTCAGATCCATACCAGTGCCCCAGCACAGTTGTAACAAGACGGTCTCAGTCAGGGTGCTACTAAAGTCTGCGTGCACAAGTATGCAGGCCAAGTTCAGTTTGATGCGGATCTTGATGGCAAACGGGAAGTTAAATGAGCTGTCAGTGGGTAGGGCTTCATCGTGGGTTTGAGAAAATGGGGCTCTTCCTCTGCTCTGTGCTGATTAATTGTCCTCTGTCTGCTGCCTGAACTGGAGGGAGGCTGTGCGGACGACACAGAGCCCGTAGTCCCACTCTGACCTGAACCGATCTGGGCTGGGCTGCGGCCTGCCGGGGAGCCATGCATGTCTTTGCTAGCTGCGGGCTACATCATTCCTCCGTCGTCCCGCACCCCGCTGCCAGAAGGGCGTATGTGAGACAGAGCCGCTACAGCGAGCCCGTCCTCCGCACGTCGGGCCTCTACACGTCCTCCCCCCCCGCACCGCCCCCCCCCCCCTTCCCCCACCCCGTCTTTGAAGCACACCCGGCAGGACCGGTTCCTGTTTGATTGGCAAACCGGTTTTTCCAGCCTCTTATGCCAACAAATTCTGGTATGATCCCAGGTCCCAGGGAATGTAAAAACCTGCCCGGCCAGTTAGATGAAAGGCATATTAGGTTTTCTGTTGCACATTATATAGCGTGCAGGGGAGAGCCGATCTACAGAGTCAGGCAGCTGTCCTCTTCCAGACATCTGTCTCTCTCTCGTTGCCTCTCCGTGGGATGGCCCTGTCACTTAAACTCTGAATTTGTGGTTCTTGGAAACGGAATTTTTCCACACTGACTTAAATTGAGAGCTTCTTCTATAAGGGTAAGTAGAGGTACCTCATAATTGTTTTCTTCATTTATTCTTTTTGTAAGCATGAATGATTACACTTTATTTTCAAGCTTTTTCATTTTTCAGCTTGCCCATGTTTCTGTTACTTGTTACTATGAGAGAGCAAAAATCTGAAATGTTAATTAAACTAACTCGCGGCAGGCGGCGGGCTGGTTTAGCGTTTAGAGCCGGTTTTCCGTATACTGGAAAAGCTACATGCATGTACTCTGTCGGTAAATGATTGTCCAGAGTGATCCGCGTGATGGAAGCTGTGGAGAAAATCAGGAATGGAGGCAGGCTCCGGGGTCTGTCTCGCCGCAGAGGCTGTGGCAGTGAGTGTCCGGCCCCCGTGGGGTGTCTCATTAATGCCCCCGGAGGCTGGCAGGAGACGCCGGTCTGCTCTGATGTGCCGAGGGTCCGGATCTGGGCCAGAGTTTATTTTGCTGGCTGCTGGTCTCGTTCAGAGCGTGGCACAGGGTGTCTCACTCTGTTAAAGTGCTTCAATCAATTTTACATGGTCCGCCAACGCGGTGGGGATTATGTTCACCCTGTCACAGAGCGGAGGGGGCTTGGAGTAGGGGGTAGATTATTGTGAATGCTTGTTGACCCCCCCCCCCCCACCCCGCTTTGGAAATGGGGCTTAGAGTCTGGCTGTAACCTGAGCAATAGCTATCTCTAATCAAAGTCAGGTGTTCTGGGGCCACCCACAGCAAATCTGCTCTTCCGTGTTGCGTGTGCGTTTCTGCTCAGTGCAGGTGCTGAACTGTAATCTCTGTTTAGTTTGGAGAAACACAGAAATAAGTGGCTACCCTGCTGGCGGCTGGAGACCTTGGGGGGTGAACCAGTTTGATGCTCACTGGGCATTCTCAGTGGGCGCTGTGGAGGGTGCTGCCTTTTGTTTCTGCTAAGAAGTTCATGCAAACCGTGTGTGCGTGCATGAGCGTATGTTTGTGTCTATCAGGCTCCATTTTATCCCACGTTCTTGTCTTATATGGTGTCCTGTTTAACTCTCTCCTCCCTTATAAATGCATGTTTTTTTTTTTTTTGTCCCCCTGTCACAGTGCCCCGCCCCCCGCTCCCGCCTTTCGCACCCGAGTCACCCAGGTATGCGAGCTGCCGCTGGCCCAGAAGTAGAAGCATGAGCAGAGAGATGAGCAGCTCCAGTGGCGCTGGCAGCCCCAGCAGGCATAGCGACGTGCCGTGTGACCTCTTCAGGGAGCTGTGGACGCGCTTAAAGGAGAGCCATGACAGCGAAGTGCAAGGTGCGAGCATAGACACTGTCGCAGCTCACCGTTAATGTATGTGTGTGTATGTACTGTATATGCATACATACGAATATGCCTGTATTCACACATATATTAATGTCCAAAGCAGGTGTAATGATACCCTGACATGTCTGCATCTGCATCCTCATGCCTGGCTGTAGCTTTTCTGCCCCTTCAATGGGACGCTCTGTGTTTCCCCCTGGCTGGGGGCAGATAGGGTTACATGGCGCAGCCCATTCGCCCCGCTGCCCGCTCTCCCCCGGGCTCGGGTTGCCTCGGGTCCGACTCGAACCGCCGGCGAGCACAGGCTTAGCTTTGTATGCATGACCCCTCGCCCCCTCCGCTCTCTTGCGTGGGTGTGGATTAAAGTGCACATTTGAGGGGGCTTAATTGCACCTGCATAATTGATTTGGTGAAAAGGGAACAGTTTTTTTTTTTTTTTTTTTCTCCCCTTCCCCTCCCACTCTCTCTCCTTCCTTTTCTCATTCAGTCATGATTCCAATCTGCTGGGCTCTCACAGCCGCTGAAATGGGCCCCCCGAGATGAAAAGTAGTTCCTTTCCGTGAAAAGAGTGTTTCAGCTCGGACTGGAGTCCATCTTTTCCCATGATTCCACCTGTCTGCCCATATCACATCCTCATTCAGAGCCCTTCTGTGCGGGGTGTATGGTTACCTCATTAGTGACTGGGCCATTTAGTTAAGATCAAGAATGTGTCTTGGAGGTTTTCATTAAGCACACAATCGTTTCACTCAATTCAGATTATAGATACAGTAAATAGAAAGCAACCATTTTGGCGGACCATTTAAGATTTCCTCGTTTTAACAGATGACAAGATGATTCTCTGTATATTGGAATAGTTTTAAACACTGTGGCTCGTTTTATAGCACATAAGTAGATTAATTCTTCCACGCTTGTTTTCCGGGATGTGTGTTGTGGCATCCAATAATGGCCATGTGGTTTGTCATGATACTGATTTATTACAGTGGAATAACTAATTACTGTTTTTCTGCCCAGGACTTCAAGCAAAAATAAACAAGCTGAAAAAGGACAGATGTTTGTAAGTCTGACATTTCTGCTGTCTAACACATTCTGCATATTCACTATGCTTTTTGACATGTCATGTAACATTTTGAATAGAGGTGGGGAAAAACAAAAAATGATTAATCATGATACTGGTTTTGACAATTCAGTATTGTTTAACAAAATGCCATCTTCTTTATTTATGCCTTTTCCCTGTGACATTAAATATTTTCGGTAAATTGTACTTACAATTAACCAGTGAAGGGTATTACTTGGTAAAGGACATTGTAACTACAGTACACTTTTTGTTTCTTGTTTGACATTGTTCATCTTTGACGTTGAATTGATTCTCAAAGAATTGCTGTAAATGTTTTAGCAAAAATAGATCGTATATCATAATTGAATAGATTTGAAATTGAATCAATTTGGATGCTTGTGAACTGAAATCAGATTGTTTTGTGAGGTCAGGACTGATTCAGTTTGATTTCACTTCTCCAAGCGTTTAACTGAATCCGAGTTGAGCACATCATTCCTTTTTTCAAACATTTTCCACATATTTTGCCTGATGATAATTTGTAGGGGTTAAGGAATCATTTCTGGAATGAATCCGGTTTCCCAAAGTATTTCATTGCTGCCGTAGTCTCTGTATTTATAAATATCTAATACTGCAGGGCTAGGAGGACACTTTCATCATCCTTCAGTGACAAAGTCATTACTTTTTTTCAGTCTTTCTTATAGTTGTCTGCGTGCGTGCGTGCGTGCGTCCATCCGTCCGTCCGTCCGTCCCCGTCCCATATCTCCTGAACTTTGTTCAGGAACCAAGTTTAAAAATATGCTAAGATCCCTCACAGTGCTTTATTTAATGTTTAAATTGGGGTGGTGGTTTAACTGATTGCCTCTGTGACTTCTACTGCACCCTTTCCACTGAGCTCAATTATTTCTTCTCTGCTCATTATACAAGTATGTCATTGCCGATATAATGAGATTAAACCAAAAAAAGTGGGTTTCCTTATTGACCTTCCGCTGCGGCTGGTTTTGTGTGTCAAACCTGATACTGCGTCTCACAAAGGCCTCTTTCACACCAGGAGATGCTTAATGATCGGCACTGCAGCGGGTCGCAGGACGCAGCTTCGCTTGTGGCCTTGAGCCGAAGCCTTGCTGCCGGTGTCTCTGATAGGGGTCATTCATTTTGTGACTGGGAGACGTCAGAAATTCCAATGCATCCCCCTCCCCCTTCCGTTTCTGGTCGTCCTACTCTGTGTCTGTCTGTGAACCGCCTCCTCAGAGATGCCCAGCGTCTGGAGGAGTTCTACAGCAAGAACCACCAGCTACGGGAGCATCAGAAAGCCCTGCAGGAGAACGTAAAAGTGCTGGAGGACAGGTGCCTGCCTCGGCGTCACCGTGCCACCTGGTGGTCTGTCCGTACGCGTCTGTCGGTCTCTGAATCCTAGTCTATAACATTTTATCTTATGCTATAGCTGAGACCCATTGCAAAGGGTGGAGTGGAAATATAGGCAACTATATATACTTGTTAATTAGACATAGTGCCCTGCAACAATAAATGTAGCTAATGATTTACAAAGACCGTAGTATAGTTACTGTAATACCTCACCACCTGTTATTCAGTGACTGTTTATTGGTGTTTTGGTAATAGTGGCACTGGAAAATGTTTATCTTTCTGAGATCCCGGGAAAAACGTGTATTTAATATTGAATAAAATGTTTATTTGACTGGAAGACTAAGTTGGTGTGGTCATAACCCCAAACATGGTGCATCTTGAAGCCCTAAGGGTCCTCTTTAAAGAGGAACAGCTCATGATAGAGTGCTATGTACGGTAAGAGAGAGAAACCAAAACATCCACAGGGGACAGAAATGAACCACTGGATGTAACTGAGCCGTGGATGCGAGTTTGTGTGTGAGGGATGTGACCCCCTCCCCCTTCTGGCAATGCAGACTGAGAGCGGGGCTCTGCGACCGCTGTGCCGTGACCGAGGAGCACATGAGAAAGAAGCAGGTGGAGTTCGAGAAGGTCAGGCAGCAGAACCTGCGGCTCATCACCGAGCTGAGTAAGTGACATGATGACGTCTCTTTAATATACCCATCTTATGTGCCGGTGTTCAGCCCAACGTCTCGGTCCCAGGGAGGGTTAACCGCACTGTCACCGCCGAGCGGCTCTAAGCTGGCCCAGGGAGGTCTGACGTGATCCCCTCCGACGCCATCACACCATCCGCGTGCTTATCATCCGTGAGCTAAGACCAGCAAAATGTGGTGGCCGGGCTTCTTAACTCCTGCAAACACATTATTATCGTTAAACTCTATGGTTATTCGTAATGGCAGTGCGGCGTGTGACTCCGCCGCTTAGGATCACAGCTCTGCGCCTGTGATCGGACAGTCGCTGGTTCAAATCCTGCGGTCGGCAGAATAGTCACATTGCTGTTGGCCCCTTGGGCTTAACCTCTAGAGATGCCCAGGAGTGCCGGATAAATGCTTGATCGTGCCTCTGGATCTAAAGCACTCTGCTCACTTGTATATGAATCGAAGGAGAGCAAGATGGGATATAGGAAAACTATATTCACCATATGAGACCAGGTAGGGATTTTAAAGTATTGTCATCATTCCTTTATTGATACCAGACCTGGCAAATATCAATTGGTTTACCAGCAGATGTCACCTAATTGCCGTTTGACTGGTTTACACTGTGCCTGTACAGTCAAGCCTTTTCTGTAGACGCTCACACCCCCACGAAAGTTCAGGTCGGTCAGCCTGCCTCACATCCTGCTCTCGGCAATTATTGCCATCTTCCAGTTTTATACAAGGAATGACTTCTTCCACGTCCAGAAAAACAGGTGTCCTCAGTGTGGCAGACTGATTCAGCCAGTCTGTCACACTGAGCCGGTAAACCCTGCTGTCTGGAGGAATGTGGAGACCCAACAGCGGCCTTTTGTCCTTGGAAGGGCCGCTCTTTTTGGGAAAGGAAGCAAAAAGCTACATTGATGTGTCAAAAATAGTTTGCCTTAACATGAAATTTAGCGTCGCAGATGTAAAGAACCTTTTTACAATCATGAGCCACAACGTTTTGCTCTCCGTGAAGTTGTAACGGAGCTGAAAAATTTCTATCACCTATCTGCCCTTCTCATCTTAGTGAACGAGAGAAACAACCTCCAGGATGAGAACCGCAAGCTGGCCCAGCAGCTGGAACGCCTGCGGAGCCCGGGGTGAGCAGTGAGGCTCCGCCGGCGTCCGTGTCCTTCCCCAGCACCTTCGCTGCCATGCTTCCTCACGCCAGTGTTTCCCAAACGCCCCCGAAGGTGCGAGAGCGCCCAGGCAGAGCCGGAGGAGGGCGTGATCCCGGACTCCCCTCACCGCCAGCCCGTCGTGCCCACCGTGAACAGGATGCGACGGAGGAAGGAAAATCGGCACGTGCGCTACGCCGAGACATCGGGTATGCTCTCCTCGGGGTTAGGGGTGGCATGGAGTTGGCAGACGGAACATCTGCAGAATGACTTCGGGCATATTTTCATGCACGAAGCAGTTCAGTGCTTTACGTAGAAGAAATAAAATGTACAAAGCTAATTGCAGCTAGCTAGTCGTACCAACAATTTGCGGCAACCTTTTGGCAAAAAGCAGAGGTAGCATGTTTATATAGCATGTATATAATGTGGTATTCAGTAAATCAAGGTTTTTGATCGACCGCATTACTGGTCTTGTGTCCCATGTCTTTGCGTGTTCCACGCCTGTGTTCAGTCGTGTTTATGCTTGGTTCGCTTCAGAGCTTGGCAGGGGCCTCTCCTCCCAGATGCCCCCCTCCCGCGGCCTTGCTGACGGTGTGCTGGTGCCAGAAACCTGCGCCATGGATGATTCCCCGCTTAAGGGTAAGAACGGCCCTCATTTCGTCACGACGCCAAACACGACCTGGCAGATTATGGGCTGTGCGGAGAGCTTTAGTGCAGTCTGCGGTGCCTCCGGGAGGCTCAGCTACTTCACAACTCAAAGCCTCTTAAGTTGCGTTACAGTGCCGGTTATGTTTTGCTGTGAAGGTTGAGTTTGGACAGTGGTACTCATGTGTTAATTAAACTAAATAAAGCTGACTCAATTCCAAGGGACTGTCAATAGAAATCCCATATTTAAGCTGAATAAAAAATAAAAATTATATGCTACTTTTAAAACCTTTAGTGTATGTCATTATTATTTTCTGCGCTGGTGCGGTAATGGCTGGGGTGACCAGGGCAGCGGTGAAGATGAAGGCTGCAGTGAAAGCGCAGCTCCTATAGGCACCAGTGCAGGATCTCCGCACACCTCACTGCCTCTGAGTGCTGCAATAGGAGCCACTGCACCTATCTTGCTGTACAGGACAACATCCTGAGGCCACTCATTCATTTTGAAGGTGGGGTTTGGGTGGGTCAGTACAGTGGGGGTGTGGCATGCTACCGTGACGGGGGCAGAGTAGATCGGCTGGGCGGGGCAGGTCAGGTTAGCACAGTTTCCCTGTGCCACCCACCTTCTGCTGACAGAGTAAACATCGCCATTTACGTGTTCAGCCTCTGGTGCCCAATGCTGGTAACTGAACTGCAAGCCTGCTGTGCTCTGAATAATAATGGTTCATGGGGCAGATAGATAATAGGAAATATGAAGGCGTGTATGATTTGACCCTTGACCTCCTGTTCCTTGTCTTTCCCGCGAGTCTGTTCCTGCTCACCTCTTAGGGTCATGGCCCTGTCTGCACTTTGTGTCACAGACAGGTGTGTATCCCACGGCGACGGGCCGGGCGTCACCATGGTGGCTGAGACGTGCGGCCTGGACGTCCCTGACGATGCAGTAAGACAGCCAGACCTTGCAGCCGTGTCTCATTGTGTTTCGAACATCTGCATCCCCCATCTCTCGATCTCATTTTCGAGGATGGCTAAAACATTCCCCTCTGCCACCACCTGTCAGCCATTCAGATCATCCATTTTCCTTTTAGGTTAATTTCTTTTGTTTTATCACACTCAAAATGACACGGTTGTGCTACACTTCATGGAACATTTTTCACTTGGAAAAAAGAAGAAACTTAGTGATGTTATTGTTATATAAAATGATACTGTGTCAGATTCTGATTGTATCTCTCTGTTGCCGGTATTTGATATAAGTTACTCCTGTGGAACAGGTTCTTGTAGTTTGAGATGGTATCAGTTTTAGGGCAGCTCATTGTAAGAGTCACCGAATACCTGTCTTACGAATGTGTTTAAGAAGAATAGCCTTTCAGATCATGTAAGTGAAGCTTGAAGTGATTTAGGTGGGTCGTTGATATAATAGCAGCTGGTACCATGTGCATTATGGTCTGTTGATGCAGGAATCACTGGAGAACATCAGCACCAAAAAGCACTTCGTAAAGAAAAATGAGAACGGCTCCAGGTATTTCTGCGATTTTACGCATCCACAGCTAATTTAACTTGTTTTATAGTGGTCCAGCACACATTCATTAAGGAGTCAAATGATCATTGTAATTAGAGAGGACAATAGTAGTATTGCTGTTTTTAAGGACCAAGAGAATAAACTTTCTTAGCTGTACGGACACACCCAGATAGATCTCTGCAGAAATTCAATACCATAATGGGTTCGGCCCACAGCTCGTATTGACAAGCATTCATTTCAAATTAGCATGTAGCTGAATCGCGGAGTAGCGTTCGCAGGTGCCCCTGGGGGCTACACTCATGGCAGGTGTGGTAGCTTGAATTGAAAGGCTTGAAGTATATATCTTTTGTTGATGGTGTTGCAGGCAGGCTTCGACGTCTCCAGACTCTTCCAGCAGTCTGGAACGGGCCCAGAACAATTCTCCAGTGCTTGAGAGGTCAATGAAGTTCCTGAAGACCAAAGAGGAAGGATCTCCATCAATTCTGAGAACCTGTAAGCTGTGCCCTCTGGAGCGAAATTTGCAGGTCAACTCACGCAGCGTACCCTTCAGGATCGGGATCCCCAACAGGCTCTCATCACCGAACATGGAGTCCGGACTGACCTCGGGTCAGGACCAGGTTGTGGCCAGGCTGTTAGGGTTCGAGTCCAAGAGAAGAAAGATGGCACATAAGAACGGAGCTGATGGTGTTCCTGACAAGCCCCTCGATCTGTCAGACCGACCTTCCAGCAGCTGCCAGCTGGAAAAGGAGACTGAGGCCAAGGATGTTCTCATGGCAGACCAGGAGAAGCCTTCTGTGACCCAGCCAAAGGGCCTTAATGCCACCAAGGGGCCTGAGCATCCAGAGGACCAGGAGGACACCATCAACAGGTTCCCAGACCAGAATCTACACCCCGGGAACTTCAAAGTGCCTTCCGCCCCGCCCTTCATCAGAACTATTATCCAGCACTTATTAGATGTCAAGGTAGGATTTGTAGGGAGATTCAGGTTTGCCTGTGAAGGTGACAAGATCTTGAATTTTGGTTCTGGTGCTGAGGTCATTAGCTGCAGTATTTGCTTGTCCTGTTCCATGCAGCATGGGAATAACCTGGGCACATTCCTACTATTCTGAGTGGATTGTAGACTGTTGGTTGTTGGTAACAAGAATAGTATAAGTCATCTCATCTCTGTACAATTGGGTTATACGCTAAGATATGGAAACCACAAAAAAAAAAAAAAGTGAAACACCTGATTAGGTGGGAAACATTGTACAAATAGGCAATGGAATGTAATGGACAGATGTTGGACAAAAACTAGGCTCTACTGGTAGAGGTGGTTTTATTTCTTGCAGGAGTAATAATCAGTTGAATGCTCCAAGTTGATTACAGAATTTTGATTACATAAGATATACGGTTAATAAATTATTTTGTGGGAAGTTGATTATTTTAAAAACCATTATGAATATGTTTTCTGTTTAATGCATTCCCTGAAATATGTTCACAATACTAATGTCAATGTACTTGCAATTATTCGTATTACCGGTACTTTTTTCAATATATCTGTTTATACCTTCTTTCCTGAATCAGTGACAACCCAGGATTTTATAATACAGTGGCAGGGTGTAATTTCTATACAAAGCTAAATGCATCTTACTATTATTTATAACATATACAACATGACAAGGATCGCAATCAATACTGAATAATTCTGTAGTTTGTGGTTAGCTTGTAACCGTGTCTCTATGTAATGGGCAGACACCTGAGGAGCCAAACAGAAAGAAGACTCGCATCGGCATGGACTCTGAGAAAATGTCTGTGCTGCAGCCCAACCCATGTGCGCGGAGGAAGAGCCCTTCTCGGGAGCCTGACGGTACGGTACTGGGCTTTCACGGGAGCCTGACGGTACGGTACTGGGCTTTCACGGGAGCCTGACGGTACGGTACTGGCCTTCACGGGAGCCTGACGGTACGGTACTGGCCTTCTCGGGAGCCTGACGGTACGGTACTGGGCTTTCACGGGAGCCTGACGTTACGGTACTGGCCTTCTCGGGAGCCTGACGTTACGGTACTGGCCTTCTCGGGAGCCTGACGGTACAGTACTGGGCTTTCACGGGAGCCTGACGGTCCGGTACTGGCCTTCACGGCAGCCTGACGGTCCGGTACTGGCCTTCACGGCAGCCTGACGTTCCGTTACTGGCCTTCTCGGGAGCCTGACGGTATGGTACTGGCCTTCTCGGGAGCCTGACGGTACGGTACTG
>JABFDZ020000001.1:27198432-27226375 GCA_019775955.2 Pollimyrus isidori
CCTTTTTTGATATAATACTGTTTTCATAATAAAAAAAAAGTTTTTTTTGCCTTGTTGCGTTTTTTTTCCCTGTTTTTTGTTTGTTTTTTGTTTTTTAAAAATGTGGCCTTTCCCCCCCCCCCCCCCCGTGAGGTCGGGCAATGAATAAGCACTCAATTTCCCTTTTGAAACACCCTCGTTACACTCACTTGGTGGTTATACTACCTAACAATACTACTTCCTGTAGTCATTGTCCTCCTCTCAGTGTGATGGAGGAATTCTGGTCCCAATTTTCTTTGTAAAACTTTCTGGAATAAAAACAAAGGCTTGCCAAATCTCTTACAAGCTGGTGTGAACTTTAACTGGCCCAGTTTAAAAACAAAAAAATAAATGGACAAATTATTTTTCAACCATTCTGACATGTACTTGCCTAACATGTATTTGGTGTGTTGTGTTCTGGAGGCACGAACTGTTTAGCAACAGCATGGAGTTGGATGATGTGATGTTCTCCTCTAGAAGTTCCTGTTGCAGGACAGAACGTGGGGGCCCACCTGTAGCCACACACCGTGGGGTGAGCCTGTACCTCTGGCATTGTCGTTCTCACTCTACTATTTTTTTTCAAAAGGCGGAGGCTGATCTCGCAGCGTTCGTCCCTGGAGACATTGGAGGACATTGAAGAGAATGCCCCACTACGCAGGTACTGCAGCCGTTACTGCCTTGGGTGGAGCATCCAGCTTGGACGTGTCCTTATCATTGGGTGTTTGGTGACTTGGCTGCTGTAAGGTGACCATGAAGGGCTGTGCTGTGCCTGCGTGACGTTGATTAACTTATAGAAATAAAACAAAGCAATTACTGCCCCACAAAGGCAAAACACTGTAACTACACTGACACTGAGACCAAGAAATCAGGGCTTCTAAGTTTGAATGTACTCCTGCATGCGTAGTAGGTAATCGGTAACAAAACCTAAGTGACATTCATTTGCACAGTAAAAATAAATATGGAAAATAAAATTTGAAAAATAAGACTGCCTAGAAACAATCATAATGAACTGTCTTGTCTGAATCCCGAGTTCTCTGCTACCGAGTATGGTCACGTATCTGCAGCGATAAACACCCCTGTCACTAAACACACACACATACACACATACACACATACATACATACATACACACTTGGATGATGTTGTCTCTTATGTGTTAGCGCATGAGATGCATTTCCAGCAAGATATTGGAGTTTGTCATAACAGAGCCAACAGATAGTCTTGGTCTTATGAAGTACTTTCTTATAAAGTCTTCAGTGCTGATGTGATATTTTTGAGAAACCAAAATGTTCCCACACCCTGATTATGACTGACATGAACCAGCATTAGTCATAACCAACTCGCAGCCATAATTAGCATGATGTTTTCTGTGTTGAACATCTACTCAGGTCTAAATGTAGACCTGAATTGCTCTTCAGCAAATACCATTAAATTACTGTGATACATATGAAATCTGCTAACAAATTGATATAACAACAGTATGGGAGGTCTCTCGTTAATTCCCGCCTTTATGAAGAATGGTGTACTCTTTGAAAATCAAACATAGACTAATTTAGATATTTTGTCACGAGATAAAACAGCTTAAGATACCTGGGGATATTCCATGAAGCAGGATTTCTCAGCTGGATTAACTGAAGCTGGAAGCCATGATAGTCCAGTAAAGGTTTTGGTAGGGTGACCACCCGTCCCGCGTAGCGCGTGCGCGCACAGCGATTGAAGCCCAATTCATGCGTCCCGCAAATTGAGACCGTGTCACGCATAATCAATGAATAGGGCATCATTAATATACCATTTAAGGTGGTATGTGCTAGAAATGGGTAAACCACTATCAGTGAGTCTGCCCGTGGGGTGGGGGCACCACCGCGCCAGGCAGTGTCCCACATTGTCCCTCAGAAACATGCCCCTTGTCCCCCCTTGGGCTTATTAGCAGGTGGTCACCCTAGGTTTAGGTAAAGAGCATTCCAAAATCCATGTCTTCTGTCTTAAGTTAACCAATGAAATCCTGCTTTGTTGAAGACACACCTGATTTCGTCATACTTAATTTTCGATAAAATGTGTAGTTATGCTGTTTTGCCTTGGCATGTCGGAATATAATAAGAGATTAATGAACTGGGTTAGCATCCAAGTGGTTGAGCAAGAACTGCTTGAATCTTTAGGGAACATATGTAGTCTAGATTTCTTAAGGAACCTTAAACATCTTAAAAGCATATGCTTTTTGGGTCAGTTGTTTCAAAAAAGGTTTAATAAAAAGTCCAAATCACTGCAGTAGGAAATGTCACAGACTAATAAAGAAATACTGTGAATCATTGCTGAAGCCTTTGTTCATTTAAAGTCTCCTTTTGTAAAGTTCCCCTTTTCCTCATATGTTTTCTGGGCTTGTTATACATCAGATGTTTGGATTGCATGCCAAATCCAAACATAATGAGATGTTTGTGGTCCTGCATCGTGGTGAGCTTCACTTTCAGAAGTATGTTCCCCATGCTTGTCAAGGGGTGGAGAGAGATGGCTGCTTGTGAAAAGACGCTTCCTGTATGTGTGTCTCTCGTTTGTGCTCAGATGCAGAACTATGTCAGGTTCCCCCAGACCAAAGAGCTCCAAGAAAATTCACTTCATCAAAAACATGAAGCAGCATGACACGCGCAATGGCAGGTACAGGAAATGACATCGTCATGCACCATCTCGTGCTCTCGAGATCTGTCCATATCATGACCTCTTGAATATTTTGTCCTCCAAATAGGAAAAATTATCTGATGAGAAAATAAACATAGTTTTTAAATTTTAAAAAATATCATTTAATTTACAAAATACTAGAGTTGCACACATGATTATGCATGCTTGTTTTGAAAGTTAATAAACACTCATCTGCTCAAGATGCATCGTGATAAAGAATGGTGTTTTTTTTTTTTTTCTTGCATCCTGCACACTTGCATGTACATGTGTAGAGGATTTACTGTATTAGTATATTTAAAAGAAAAAAATAATAAAACCCTGAAACAATTCAGCCACAAATGGAAAAACTAATACAGTTTCATGCTGAAAACTTTAATATTAAATGGGAAACACAGCCCAGCCTTTAGGTTAATATCAGCACAGTCTTTCTCACTCTAGTCATTAGGACTGTATCACAAAGTAGGATTTCTTGGTTAGCTGGATAACTCGTTTCCTTTAAGGTGGTCTTGGCTAAATGTAAGTGAATGAAGATACAGTCCATTTAAACTGCGGTACCTTAATTCCGACAAGTTTTCAGGCTAAGCAGGGAATACATCCTCGTGATACAGGCACCAGATGTCCTGTAGTGTGAAAGCTCATGCGTGTGGCACTTGGGGAGCATGTAATGTCTGCTTCTCCTTTTGACAGCCCTGTCAAATAAATTGCATAAATCAGGATATCAGGAACACAAATTTGGATGAAGATGGTTAAAAAGGTGCAGACAAAAAATAAACCATCAACAGCTGACATCAGCAATTCTGTTTGAACTGTAAGAAACTTTTTCAGTCATCGTTCGAACGCTTTTCATGAATGCACATCAATTTATCATATCTTAGAGATGCCCGTACTTGTTTAAGTCAAACCCAAGAAACTTAAACAAGTATTACAAGTAGAAGTTTAGGAATCATTTAATAATTTGTGATATATTTATAAAATGCTCTTCCTTTCTTGTCCAGAATTTACTCTACAAGTGAATCCCTTAAACGTTTTTTGAGATTTGATTTTTATACAAACAAGATGGCTCGTTTCTGTCCATCATAGACTGTATTTATCACAGGACATTCGCTCACCGACAGTCTTTATTATACATTTCATATTGTTTGAGCAATGTTTCTTCCCATTGTGAATTAGAGAACATACATAGTCATCCATTCTGTTAGCTTCATTATGGATCACATTCAATGAGAGGAGCTAGAATGTCTTGCTTTATGGTAATAATTGATAGCAGTCTATGGATTTCTGGAAATAATGTAACTTTATAAGGAAAGTGTATAACAGAGGAGGTTATGAAAAGCAAAGCCACTTCTTTCCCTCCTGTTCTCTAACTTGATTAACTTTATTCAGTAGACCTTTCTCTATTGTCGTTTCGATTTCGGCATTGACTTGCTGAGGGCTGCCGATTGATTGTGGTATTCGTTGTTTATAGGATAGTCCTCATAAGTGGTACAAAGTCCCTGTGTAGCGTCTTCTCAATTCTGCCGTACCAAGACAGCCTCCAAGCAGGGTATGTATTCTTTAGCAGTCTAACAATTTTCCTTTAAACAAAAAAAAAAACTTGTCTCTTCATGTTGTGGCAACTTGATACTTTTGTATGCAGAAGTGGATTTTGGACACAATGCTGTTTGAAAGTCTGAAATCATTGCCTAAGACAAGAAATCTAATAAAACCTTTTGTATCTGAACTCTTTTGATGTGGCTGCAGTATCAGACACTAGTGTGTCTTTCTGCCTGCCGTCCAGACATGCATGGATTTTAGTGATGTTATTTTCAGGGAAGAACTCTCCATATTCCCATTACAAAATAATAGGGGCCCTCCAGAGGCTGCATTCTTTGTTTTTTTCTTCTAGCCTTGGTATGTGTTCAAAACATTACAGCGGCCAAAGACGTACAACCATATGCATAGCTAATTGTTTCCTTTCTCTGCTTTGTGTGGGGGGAGAAGATTTGTTCCAGCTACATGTTATTGCGCAGCAGCAATTTACAATATGATTCAAGGTGCATTCCATTATGGTTGACAGGTGTAGAGATATTAATTTGTAATACAAATTGCTTGTAATACATGTACATTGGGCTTTTTTCCCCAATACGCAGTTCTGTCTCTGAATATGACACATATTTGATACTTCCCAGTAGAGAAAAAAGGAAAAACTGGCCAAAAACTGGTCTGTTCAATCCTATTCCGTTTTTTAGCATCAAAATGTTTTGTTTTTGATGTCTAACAGAAATGGAACATAAAACTCAGCATCTCTGACTGCTAGTGTGCCATTGAGTCATGGGGTTCAATCCCACCTGATAAAGTATTTAACCAGATTCTTTACTGAGGGGAAAACCAAACAGAATGAAACATAGCTAAGATTGCTTCACTTGTAATGTGATTTATCTTTTTCTGCTTACTAGAGACTCATAAGCCTTTTTAAAGACTGGTAAAAGCTGGTGTGCCGCAGACTGTTATTCTCACATTACGGCAATTAAATAGTTGTGTGGCTGTACAGGTAGTGGAACAGAATGTTCTTTGGGAAATACAGTCTAGTGCTCTGGGCTGATGCTTTAAACAAGGTCTTATACTGTTTCTTACCAGAGTAAATGACTGGGCGCGAAGCTTGGGATTCACTCACCATAATCAGTCATTAACTGAATAATTCAGTCTTCTGGAATATTGGTCATACTGCCTCTTCACCACCTTTACTTCCTAACTCCAGGGTTATTGACTGTTTGTAAATCTCATTTCCTGCCCAGTTCTTCCTCTTAAGCTTGAGGTTTTAAACATTTAAGGAAACTTGAGAATAAAAAGTAAGCTGGTGAAATAGTGATAAAATAAAATGCCATGTATAATGACAACAGATCGGCAATCACAGCCTGGGATATGCTTATAAACTGTTTTATATTCCAATAACGATTCATGAATCTTGTAAACAAAAGTCTGAATAACTGGGTCACCTAATTCCCAAAGGTCCAGGCAGATCGATCTAAAAATACAGCCTTAGTGTTAAAATGGAAAAAAAAAGGGTCCAGTTCGGTCTGTTCTGGTCTATTTTTATGCGGTTTGTTTTTTTTAGACTGATGCTATATGAGCTTTATTGCGAACATGAGTGTGTGTGCACCGCTGACTGGCGGTAATGTCAGCCAGACGCCGAGAAGGCTGAGGTCTGGTGAGGTGGTCTGGGTCCCTCCAAAGAGTTTGCTGACGTGAAGTTGTGCCGCGGCAGGGAGCAGAAGCTGGAGAGCGGCCGCCAGCGGCATCATTCGGGTGGCATCGGCGCTAAGGACATGGTGGTGGGCCTGGAGGGCGTGGAGCTGGGTGCGGACGGCAAGGTGAGGCTGAACGGGGTGACAGACCCAAGGGGCGTCTCATAATACCAAGAACACAAATATCGTACTTGTGGTCTTGACAAGACTGGCCTTGCTAACTCGCCTCCCAAGAACAAACTTGAGGAGCAATAAATCAGGGGATGGATCTCGTTTGGCGAGGATGCTTCCGATGCATCTGTGATATTTGGGGCGGGGCAAGAACGCCAGCTGGGGATTTTTATCGTGCCATCCACTTCTGTTCATTCAGACTGATCTTCGGCAATGTAAGATGACGTAAAACGGGTACATAACACGAGTACAGTCAAGTACGGATATTGTGAAAAACCCAAGCTCTCTGCCGCAGGGTTTCCGTACCTCGAAGGGGTTTGTAATCTGGTCCATATGATCCGTAGTTGTTTGTTACCGAATAACCATGTGTTTGTTCAGAATTTTCCGTGAATGCATTCTCTCGATGATGAGGGTGGATTTCGACATCTCCATCGCCAGGTTGCCGAATCCCCTCAGTCATTACTGCTGAACTGATATTAACTGGACATTTATCTGCCCCCCAGACAGTCTCCTACACCCAGCTCCTGCACCCCAGCAGCTCACTGAGTTGCCGCAGGAACACCATTGATTCCACATGCTCCTTCTCCCAGTTCCGCAACGCCAGCCACCGCAGCCTGTGCCTGGCACGGGCCAACAGCATCCAGGGCAGCATCGACGCAGGTCCGCTCACCCTCCTGTTACTCGCTGGCACCATAAGACGAATGCTCCATAAGCTAAAAAATAGAGCTTATCATCAGGGCCAGATATGGGCTGGTGTGGATGAAAATCGTAGTCTCACGAGAGGATGTTTTGTGACACTATCATTGTAGATGTGTTCTTGTATGAATTACGCCCCGTAATTACATAGGAGTGTATTGGAAAGCAGGCCCACATTTTCAGAATTCCTTGCTCATTCAAACTTTTCATTAGAATGTTATTACAGTGTTGAGTATCTCTGAAGGTGAAATGTCGGTGTCGAACATGGTGGGTCAGTGTGTTGTTAGGAGGGCTAAGGAATGCATTTTCTATATACTTGTTAGATTCTTTTTTCCATCCATCCATCTTCCAACCTCTCATCCTGGTCAGGGTCACAGGGGGGGCTTGGAGCCTGTCCCAGGCAGCACAAGGCACAAGGTTGAGGGACGCACACAAACAAGCACTATATTAATGTGTCTCACCTTATGAATGGTGATGCCTAGTAGAAGGCAATGGTCTGGTAACAGTGTGTTATATCTCCACGTCTTGCTGACTGATGTGTGTCCCTGTATGCTGCAGGCACAGATGCGGGCGACTTCCTGGATTACGACCCCAATCTCCTGGATGACCCCCAGTGGCCGTGTGGCAAGCACAAGCGGGTTCTCATTTTCCCCTCCTACATGGTTAGTATCACTCTGTCTGAGGGCAAGAACCAGTAAAAGTACAAAAAATGGCTTGACAGCGTCTGAGTATGTCGTTGTAGATCAGCTTTGTATTATGTTTTTTGAAAATCTTACAGGTTTCGATTTGGTTAGAGGGATTGAATTTGTTTGTGATCAATGGTTCTTTACTATGTTTAGTTCTGACAATAATCTTGCCGTTTATGCAAGTATGACAACAGGCACATAGGAATGTCTCTTTTTCCCTTATGTATTACTCCTTCTTCTCCTGTTCTTTTTTTTTTTACGTGCACATACAGAGGTGAGAGTAAAGTTTGGGGTCTGAGTATAGGGTCAGCTGTCCATCATGAGCATTTTTCTGCGTGGTGGGAGGTTCAAGATAAGGAAGATGTGGTTGTCCTGCCAAAGATGAGATTTAAACCCACAACATTCCAAAGACCATTAAGCCATAAGCCACTGGGTCACACGTCACCTGAGAGAGGCATGGCATCAGTGTGGTGCCATGACTGCTTACAGGGTTACAGGCTAGATTTAAATTTAACTTCCTTTAAATACATTCATGAGCTGAGTAATGATGCTACATTAGATATGCACTACACTTTTTTTTTGCCAATATTTTTCATGGTCATTCAATTTCTATGGAGTGTTTAACATCATTTATGCTGCTCTTTAATTAGAATACATATATTTTTAAGTGTTCATTATTGTTATATTGTAAAAATACTGTCTTCACGCAGTTAAATCAGCTGTAACTTTTAATTTTGTGCAGTCATAATAATGTTCTATGCCCCACAAAGTATATTGAACAATATCTCTGCAATTAATTTTCGCATAAGATGTACTTAAAACAGCACGTCTACCCATTCCCCTGTAGTTTAATAGTAGTGCTTTATGCACTCTGTCTATAAGTCCATATAGACCAGGGTTTACAAGCCTGAAGTCTCCTTGAATAAAATGATTTTAATCAGAGGGATTGTGGTCCTTGGTGTTTTATGGAATTGTATAGCCATCAATCACTACAGGTGAACCAACATTAGCTTGATATTTACGTATCTGCACTGTAGCACGAGCTCCTCAGTGCTGTGCTCACTGTCATGAGGGGTTTTTGTGATTGTTAATTTTACCTTTCCCATTTTCAGGAGACTAATAATATGTGTGGCATTCTGCTCCCCTAGTAACCTTGACTTTGGTTCAGATAACAGTATCCTTGTCTGCGTATGATTTTCTTTGGTCCTTGACTCCTCCACCAGAGTTTATGGCTTTTCATTTTTACCTCCCCTTCTCCAGACGACTGTTATCGAGTACGTAAAGCCCTCAGACCTTAAGAAGGACATGAACGAGACCTTCAAGGAGAAGTTTCCACATATCCGACTGACACTAAGCAAGATCAGAAGGTACTGCTTTCACCTAGTGCTCACATCTTGGTAGTCAAAGTCGGCTTCCCACTGTCCCAGATACGAGACCTCGAAGTCTCTCACTGGCCCAGGTGTGATGCCCCTGTGAAGTTCCTGCACAGTTTCGCTGATGCCCATACCTGGGTTCCTCATCACTGTCAAAGCGATGAGGGTGACCTGCTGTGTCTCTGTGCTCTGCTGTGACCGCGGCAGTTTGAAGACGGAGATCCGCAAGCTGGTGCAGGAGGACTGCGGCTATGAGGAGCCCACGGTGGCCATGGCCTTCGTCTACTTTGAGAAGCTGGCACTGCGTGGCAAAGTGAACAAGCAGAACCGCAAGCTGTGTGCCGGCGCCTGCGTGCTGCTGGCCGCCAAGATCGGCAGCGACCTCAAGAAGCACGAGGTCAAGCATCTCATCGACGTGAGTTTCTCGAGCCCCCGCTTCCGTGGTGTTTTAAATTTTGCTAACAGGCTTTAATTCTCTTCCTGCCACTCCGTGTGGCGCTCCTCTGTTTCTCGTGCATTTTCCCTTAAAATGCAATAAACCGGCGGCCGGTGTTTTTCAGAAATTGGAAGAGAAGTTCCGGCTGAATAGGCGGGAACTGATCGCCTTCGAGTTCCCCGTCTTGGTGGCCCTGGAGTTCAGCCTCCACCTGCCAGAGCATGAGGTCATGCCCCATTACAAACGCCTCCTACAAAACTCCTAGCATTGGCGTCTCTTCAGGAGAGCTCAGATTGCCATCCTCTCCTGACCTGGAACTCCTTACACGGCTGCATATTCTCCTAACGTGTCACTCATCGATTATATGCAACCATACTTCTTGTTTCTGCTGGGATTTGAGCACTTCCTGTCACATGGTACCGCTAAATCCCAGCATTCTTTCTTCTTTTCTTTCAGCAGATATTCCATTCAACACTTAATATACAGTTTAAAATATCATTTGTATGACAAACAAGCAAGAAGCTTGAATAGGATGCA
This sequence comes from Pollimyrus isidori, assembly GCA_019775955.2. NCBI lineage: Eukaryota > Metazoa > Chordata > Actinopteri > Osteoglossiformes > Mormyridae > Pollimyrus > Pollimyrus isidori. Next base: position 27,208,244 of record JABFDZ020000001.1, read on the forward strand.
CTAAACTTTTTACTTACATATTTGTACTATGACAGATTTCTTTCATCTTTTAATATACTTGTAGCTTTAGCAGTTTTGCTAAGAATGTATGTAGGTTGTTAAAGAATGAGATGAGCAGCTTTTATCCGTAGCAATAAGCCAGACAGCTTGGAGAATTATTCATGCTTTAACATTATTTGAGTGTTTTTGGGTCCCAGTTTTGGACTGGTTGTCTAAGATGTTCAGGTGGTTATAATTTTGGTTCAGGGATTTGCAATGAAGTCATACTTTTCTGCCTTTTTTGGAAAAAACGATCAATGTCCTCTGTTACCAATGTTGATCAAACTTGATAGCAATATCCAGTACTACTACAATCACAGACCTGCAATACGGCCAGTGATGTATTTCCTGTTTAAGTATTGTTAATTTATAACTTTTGGCCATTTATTGTTTTTTGACTTTTATTAAACAATCTGCCACTCAAGACAACAATACTGGAGTCTTTCAGAGAAGTGACATTTCCACATTACAGGGTAATGACCTGCAATTACAAAATAACAGTGAATTATTTATAAATTTAAGTTTTTTTTTTTTGCCGGTGTTTTTTTTTGTACTGGTGGTGACTGACCCTGCACTCTTCAGTGATTCACTTGCTGTGCTCTATATTAGAGTATTTTATTGGCACGTTAATGGTGCTGATCTATAAGACATTTAAGGTCAATGAGCAATCATGTAGTTCACATGATAGTCGTGTGCTCATCACCCATGTGACTTTGTATTTTCCAGTAGCAAAGGACTACCCAGATTACATCTCCCTTGTGTTTCTCTTCTGTTTTTACACAGGAAGAAACAAATTCCTGCAGATAGTTTGCACTAGTCTGGTTTAAATAAATTGTTCAGTACTTTATTATTATGGACTGTAGATGTGTTTTTCCCCCAAATGTTTCCATTTGTATAGGTCCTGTTCTCAGCTCCAGCTCTGCACTCAGCTTTTTTCAGGAACGTAGAACCTCCCAGCTCTAATGCTGCATCTACCAAAGCTACAGTTTCTCCTTGGCCTCACCTTGGTGACCTTTAAGCCTGTGCTACTTGCAGTTAATGCATATATTTGCATAATTTTCCACTGTCAATCTACAGCCCCACCCCAGAATACAAGCACATACTCATGTACCATCATAAATATATAGCCATGATTTGCATATATCCGTTAGCAATGCCAGTGGGCTTGCCGTGAAATAAAATATGCGCTCTATTACGCTTATGGAGAAACATATAAAATTATGAGGAAGAATGCATTATCTATCCATTTAATTATGGAAATTTATCTTGCCACACATTTTATTTTTAAAAAATCGCTTTTTTCATTGTAGAAAACTCATTTATTTTGCATATTGTGTCCCTTATTGGATCTGTGTAGTCTTTGTTTACCTTAATGGCTTGTCACTTGTAATCTTCCTGTTTTATATGCCAGGATCACAGAAGGTTTTCTTTCCTGCTGTTTTGTTAGCCGATGAGGGGCTTGGTATTACAGCCCCTTATAAAGGAGGTTGATTCAATGAATAATATCAGCTTTTCTTCCTTTCTTATATACATGTAATCAAGTAACTACAAGCGGTAGCGCAAAAAGCTAAAGAAAGTTTAATTGAAGTATTTCTGACTTGATCTGATTTGTGAAGGAAATAACAGGGATTCTTGAATGTGCAGCACAGGGGAACAAGGACAGATATTGTTTTATGACTTACCAGAACTCTGGTAAATATTTACACGCTGTGTACAGAAACAACTTGGGCTTCTTCGAATAAACAAGATAATGAAATTGTTCTCACTGAGTCACGTTTTCCTTTTGATTTCCTTGCTCAGCCTAGTTAGGGTCTCGTTTCCCCTTTTAGACTGCCTGATGCTTTATGCCATTTTCATGCTGGGTTTTTTAACTGCTCAGCTGGTATTTTCGGAATGGTGTGCACCACCCAAGCCCACAGTGGATAAACTGTACGTGATTGCACTCTCGGGAAATTAGGCAGAAATCAGATGCTGACTTCACACACTTAGTGTTGATGGCAGTAGAGGTATTCACATTAGATTTAATTTCATAAATTGTAATGCTTGACCATCCATATTACTAGAAATAACAATCTGTGCCTTCAGGTCCTTTATCGGGTAAAATCTCTCTGCATTCAGCATATTTCCAATTTACTCTAATCTAATTCACCACAATTGTGTTAAGGCTAACTATAACAAAACGGACTTTAAAATCAGGTCTTGGCTATTTTTAGGATCACCCACTGTTATAAACACAGAACTTCTTACAAGAGAATCAGGCCAAGGACTTCTTTTTGTAACTTCCTGTTGATTGTGGTATGTTTCCAGTTTGCTGCCGTACCTTTTTAAGATGTCTGTGATTGAACTGCTATTACTATTTGAATTTGTAAAGCCACCAAAGAACCAACAGCACCAGTAAGCTTTCACAATCAGTACCTGTGGATGCCATGTGGCCACTTCATGAGGAAGCAAGTAGCAGCATAAAGTTTAAGAGGAGCTGGAAACGTCATGGATTTATGCTGACCATACAGTATATTTCAGCCAGACGATCTGTTGTGGACTCATGAAACTCAGTTCTTGATGCCACTCCAGTAATCCAGACTCGCTGGAGGCACCTACAGACGGAGCAGCCTTCACCATGACACATCTCCATATCCTGGAAGTATCCATTTGAATAGGGGTAGAATGGCTAAGGTGGAATGAAAATGGTCAACATCAATGCTTTGGGACAACACTGAGTGGAATGGTCCTAAACTGGGACTGGAGTATGTGCCAGGAAAACATTCCCCAGACCATCAAACTACCACCACACGAAGAGGTGCAGGCCTCCTTGAATCAGTAGAATGGAACCATAGATTTATGCTAATTTTGCCAAATTCTAATTCTAACTTTACCATCAGCAACCTGCGACAAATCTGTTTCTCAGCTCAGGAGATGTTTTTCCACTCTATAATCATCTAGTTTTGGAGATATCATACCCACTTTAACCTTGCCTGTTCTTAGCTGATGAGAGAGGAACCCTGAGTGGTCATTTGTTTTTCTAGCCAATCTATGTCAAAAGCTTGGCACGGCTTTCTGCACATCACTGCTTACACTTAGCTGTTGTTATTTTTGCACTTGTGCCCTTCCTGTCTGCGTTTTAATGAGTCTGGCTATTCTCCTCTGTCCTGTTTCATTAACAAGGTGTTTCAGCCCACATATTTTCTGTCAGCTAAAGACATTATATTGCAAGAAAGCAAAGCACTTACATTTTTAAGGAAAAAATTTATTTGTAAAACAACTGACAATTTGTAAAATAAATTTTAGTACAGTACTTAAGGGGAAGATCTTTTAAATGGTTGCATGACGAACATCTGTCGAAGACAAACACAAAGACTTAAAGGAACAATCTGGATGATCGAGTTCAGGACAAATTTTTCCAACACCGTTAATTTCAAAAGCACCACATATTTATAAAATAGTCACGGAGCAGATATAATGCACATTACAAATTGGCTCCCCTTGGATGGTACAGCTTCTCCGAAGCAATAGCACTTCTAAGATAGACACAATTACTCCCTCAAGTTTAAATGTGCAAAGCTATGTTCTTCCATGGGAGACAAAAAAACCCCACAGATAACATTTTTACAATGTTCCTATGCTAATAAGGCAAAGTGACACACTGGATGCTGACGTTATTGAAACATTGTAAGAACATTTCTTTTTGACACCAGATGGCACTCCAGTCAAATACAGTACTACCTCTGAGTAGACTTCTGACACATTCAAGACTGAATAAGAGGAATTCACCTATATTCATATTATGTATGGGACTTACTACCACTTATTTAATTGAAGAGCTAAACACAGAGGTGATCATTCTTCCCACATCTGTCTTATTTAGAGAAACATTAAGATAACGGCACTCTATTACGAAGAGGACATCACCTTTGGACTAACCTGGAAACTTTCCAAACCCTCTTTTCCTGTTTAGGTGGCCATTACCAGAGGATTATCTGCTTTTCAGGCAGCGCATAGCTAAGGGGGGTGGGGGGTAGTGCATTGTTTAAATTCCTTTAATAATCATGTTTACCTCCCTTTCTCTAAGCGCCACAATGTGGAGCCTCATCGACTGGCAGCATTATACTCTGAATACACCAGCAGTCCCTCTCCGGCGTAGTTGACCAGGAGGCTGTGGATGTAACACAATAGCGGTTAAAAGCAGATCAGGCTGGTTTTAAATGCACCAAGTTCTCTATAAGCATCAATCAGTCCTAAAACCCCCAACCTGTAGCATCTATTCATCCCATTACCGCCCTGTTACCTCATCTACCCGGCACTCATATAGTACCGGTCAAAAGTTTGGATATGCCAAGCCACCTATAAAGTAGAGTGATCGTGCGGTATCACATGACCGTTAGTACAAATGGTTTCAGAGGAGTCTGAACAGTGATTGAAGAAAAAAATGGCCAATGAGTGCTCAGCATATACAGTATGTGACTGGCACAGAAGGGCCAGCCAGTCCCTTGAGCAACTGGCGTTAAGGGACGTCACTCTGCCCACCACAAGGTTTCCGGGCCACTCCACTACAGGGCTGCCCCTCCCACCAGATAAATTAATTTTTGTTCAATACTTTTTCGGTCAGTTCATAATTCCATATATATACTATTTTATAAATTTGATGTACTTGTTCTTAAATGTATTGAGTTGTACAAATAAACCTTCCGATGGGTAGGTGTGAACCAAACTTTTGAATAGTGCTGCATTTATTCTCTAGCATGAATCATACCACCATTAATGTGCACCACTGCATACTGGAGCTCAAAGCATGCAAATGTCATCAACTGCAGTGTTGAATGCATATGAATTTCTCACTGTTTATCTTGAATTGGAAAAGGCCCATTTAACATATTAAGTGCTTGCCAATTTACATCAAAGTGTCACAAATCAAAATAGTCTATATCAACTGCAATCTGAGAAAAGGAACTTAGCACCAAATACTTTAGAACTGATATAAATGTATTAAAAATCTGCATTTATGCATTTTATCTGCATCCCCAGAGATACAATGTAGCAAACTCAGACAGTAAAGGGACATACTTACCAACAGAGAGCAGACTTGCTGACAACAATGTCAAAGACAAACGGAGACAAGCACGCAGCCAGGATCTACACGCAGGGCAAAGGACAAATGGGACATTAAAAGGAGGAAACAGGATGGAACACTGGGCATGGGACATAGCCGCTAGCCTGCCATGGCTCCTCTGGGCAAAGACGGGCATCGTGTTCACCACACGGCGACATCTGCATGACCTGCAATGGAACAGCCCAAATGCCTGCACCTTTTATTGAATCAACCTGCTAAGGTAATGTCATCCATCCCAGTTAGCTACACTGGAAGGACTTTGTTTAAGGGTGTAACAATGGTCTTTTACCAATAATGTCACTATCAAACATGCAGTTCTACAGGAGGCTCAGGGGAAAGAGCATCCCACTGTTCGTAGATAAGAAAAGGGAAGCCCTGCCGATCTGTGCCTTCATTTTTTGTTATGTATTATGCATGAGTTAATTTTAGCATTTTGAGATGCTTCCATGGCAAACAATATAAAGAGAATAATATGCCGGGCATAGCAAAATAGGAAAAGTCCTACGTGATCTGACGACTGAGCGCAAACAATTATGGCTTATCTAAAAAAAAAAAAAAAAAGCAGACTTAACAGTGATATAGTAAAGTTCATACATTTTAAAGCTAATTGGTATACTAGTGGCTCAGTGGGTAGCATTGTGGGTAAATCTCACTTGTGTACTTGCATTTGACTGCGATGATCATAAACTTGCAAACCGTACATATAGAGCAAAGATGGGATTCAAACGCCCAGCACTGGAGGTATGAACCACCATGGTATCCCTGCTCTTCACTTTTGTACACAAATTAATTCCCTAACCCCTAACCCTAACTCCAATCCCACAGTTACATGATTCCATTGGCTGTCTGCCCCAGAGCCTGTCTTAAAGTGTCCCAATACTTCACGCAAAAAGTGAGACATAAAATACCAGAAGATACATACCGCAGACATGTGAATGAGCAGAACACTTAAATACAATGACAGATATGTACCAGGACAGGAGTACCTGCTAACAGCCCTTAATGATCTCACTGGGGCAGCCTGGTAGCTATAGAAACAGTAACATTAATATTTCAGGAGCCCTTAGAAACCCCAGGCACAGTGTGATAAAGCTACCATCAATCTTCTTGGCACCAATCCGTTTCAAATATTACTTCATACTTATTAAATATGACAATGATTTAAACTGAAATAGGTATTTGTGGATTTGTAAACGTAAAAATGTCCACCATAAAAATGAAAACTAGATATCACAGAATGTGATTTTCATTCTTTTCACTCGAGATGTGATCAAAGGCATATCAGGGTATGTAAAGCTGCTTATGCTCAGGCCATTTTGGATGGAGAAATTTACTTTGTACAGAAATCCGTCCAGAACAATGAAGTGAGCCGATCACAGTGTAGCCTCAAGCTTGGCTGAGAAAAGGAAAAGTCTAGCTGGAATTTGTGCCAAAGCTTGGACATTTAGGGCACCTTTAGAATAAAAACTGATGTTATTTCCAAAAGTCACTAAAACTGCAAATGAACCCAACTCTACAACAGTTCATTTATAATAAAATTCATAGACATAAATGGGAGATAACGCAAGCAACACTTCAACATGTCTTACTGAGTGTGTACATGGAAACCTGTGCACAGCATTTAGCGCAGTATAAGCTAACGTGATGCTGCTCACCTTGGCCAGGAAGAGCCAGCTGGCACAGTGTTCCAGGGGAAGGCCGCTCTTTAGCTTGACTGCGGTCAGTAGCAGGAAGAATCCCAGCAGTGCACTGTGGGATACGGTCAGGTGGGAGATCAGGGAATCACAAACGGCCAGGAGGACACTTACAAGCTTCCCCACAGGCGGAGGCAAGGGAGGAGTCTAACTCAAAGCCAAAAAGGCCACAGTGATGCCCACCGGACCACCACACAACCCTGGAGCTAAATCACTGCTGAAAACCTATCAGAAACCGCAAGCTAAAAATACTATGCTAGCAAACCGCCATAGAGAAACATGCCCTGAGCTCGCAGCCCGGCAAATCCATCCAGCTGGCCCTACTTATCCATAACTAGGAAATGACTCCCATCACCATCAGCTGGTTCTCATTAAATGTGGCATCTGTGGGATACTGGACTGGTCATCTATCACAATGGTCACACAAAAATGTCCCTGAGGCCAGACAGCATTGTTTCTCCACCTCGGCTTACACTTTCCACAGTACTGTGTCCGTTAAGTAAACAGGCCCACGCTTCCTGTTCTGGCTGCACGCCTTACAAATGTGTTACAAGCGGATTGCAAGATCCAGATACTGGAAGCAGAAGTTAATAAAGCGGGCAGTCGCGCATGAGGAGTGCTATGGCACCACCCTCCATCACTGGGATTCAAGGACAGGCTTGTTCGAGAGAAAGAGAGTCAGGGACTTTCATTTAAATGAATCACTAACCCTGTGACTCTGAAAAGGACATGCTGTTTCAGAAGATGGATGGATGGATGGAATGGCTAAATTATTAAATTAATAGCTTTTGTTGTTGGCCCCTGCAATCAACAACTTTTTCTCATTTTTGCTCCCTCCCAGCTCCCAAAATACCTTTACCAGGTATTCAGTGTTATTGGTTGTTCTTGATAGTTCTATTTGTTCTTCAATGTTTGGTTAAGCTGTGCTGAGAACTGAGAAGAAGCAAAATGTGGACTGTCTGGGTCTCAGAAGACTGGATTGAGAAACACTGCAGAGATGATCGATATTCCATAGATTTTCAGGGTCGATACTCTGCTAAGGCAGACGTTTATTTGTTGATTTAATCGAGTGTGTACATATTTAGTGTAAACCCAAAGCTCCAGAGGAACTGGCTGCACAGGTGTGAGCATCCCAGGAAAAGCAAGCACTGACCTGGCACAGCAGCCGCTGTGGAACCTGTAAGACTGCAAGAAGGGGAATTCGAACACACCAAAGAGGTCACCTGACCGAAAAAAGGTGAACAGTTAATACAGAAACGCGGCTACATCCCTCAGAGCCGAAACCAGTGTGCTACTTTAACACCATCAGTGCAGAACCCATTCTGGGTTCTGCTTTACTTATTGCCAAATAAAAATATGTCCCCAATAACTGTATGTACCTTTAAAAGTTGGTGGGGTAAGGAATGAATGTCACAGAAAGCAACAACATACCTGTCGGATGGGCAGCGACGGCTAACAGCAGAACACTGAGAGGAACAAAGGAACAATTACAATTACACAGGCAACGGCGACACCCATGACAGACGGCATAGGCATTTGGTACAAACAACTGACTCTTGTCATCACCGTCATGTATCATTTTGGATCTATACACGCTTTATTAACAGGTTTATGCTGGAGTGTGTTTGCCATTGGATTCAATCTCAAATACCTCCAGACATTGAGAAATCATTCTACAAACAGGCATAGTCGAAACCATCTGATAATTAAAAAAATATACACGCACACACATTTTAACTTCCATAAAGATTCCTCACCAGCAAATTTGTACAGCTCTAACATTAATTTTTAATTACAGCAATACTGTCTGGCTTGTAGAGGATCCAGATGACTGAATCACTTGAGGGTTTTGTGGGAAATCATTTTAACTGCTAAGAATGATTTGCTTGTATTTTGCATAATGCTAGTAGCCAAGATTGACCTTAAAGCTTTGGTATTCATTCCACATGTCTGACGGGGAATGAGTCAGTTCAAGCTTACCTGAAAATGTAGTTGATGCACTGCTGTTCAAGGTCACTGAGATAAAACATTGCATTAGTAAAGTTACGTATTTTAGATGCACAATTATCCAGCCAACCCAATTAGAAATAAATACAAATTTTCTGTTATCTGAAGGGACCTAATGTCGTACCTTATAACATCACAATTAGAGTCCTGAGGGGATAATAGACGTGGGACTTAACAACGAAGCTCTTAAGTTATTTTTCCCTCTGAAAATCCCTCACTTATACATTCATTCTATTGGCCACATTTGTAAGGTCCAGCTGTACAGTCTCTCAAAATAGACATTTTGATGTTGCTTTAAAAAGCATACAGCAGCGAAGAATGATTTGTTGGAATCTCATATCAGTAATCAGATTCAAACTAAGTACATGTGATCTGAGAGTTCAGTTACATTTAGCAGACGCTTGTCCAGAATGACGTACAAGTGAGGAAATCTTAAGGTCAGAGATTAAGGTAGGATGACACCCAGTGCTCCTAAAGCAGGTGGGGTTAAAGGCCTTGCTCAAGGGACCAATAGTGATAACTCAACCGACCACAGAATTGAAACCCACAACCTTCCGGACGTGGGCACAGATTCCTACTATTTTGCTATATTAAATTCATAGCTGCATTTTCATAGTACGATTGTAGCAAACATAAGAAGGTGATTTGTCTATACCTTAGATGGCTATATTTGGGAAGCTTCTGGAATACTCTGTATGCCCCTGAAACATAAGAAAACATAAACATAAGAAAATTCATATAATGATGCTCAAGGAATCCAACCCCAACCAGTAAATGAGTTTCATAACACTTCAAGAATCGACCTCTAAAACCTATCCGAAAGCATTAAAGGCAGATTACATGCAACCGATTTTATAGTGTCCGCATCTCCACATAGCAGTATCCCTTTTTCAGAAGATAACCAGATGCCAAGTGAAGTTTACCATAGTGTTGGTCATAATGATCAGCCTGCCAAATGGGTCAAACTCCAATAGTGATTTTTGGTTTGGTTAAGGGCACTGCAATGCTGGGCTCTTATTAAAACACAGAAACCACAGACAAAGATAAATCTGAAGAAGCACTGTCAATGCTGAAATGACCGTTGGCGAATCTTACCAACACACAAACAGTGGATCACAGCCCAAAAGTAGCCACCAGGATCAAACTACAAACAAATGAAAATTATTGTAAGGACTCACACTATGGTCAGAAGGTTCCACCTAGTGGTGTCATGAAAAAGTACAAAAAGTACAACTTATTACATATTTTCATTTGCTATACTTATAGTACCACAGGGTCAAAATTTACAAACAGCTTTATTCTTACATGTTGCATTGGAGGGAAAGTTTTTGTGATGAATGCACGAGACCAGAATACTAATCATACCAGTAATATGTGCAGGCCTTGACAAACAGCCTTGTGACCTTTCCTCCAGAATAATGGACTACTCAGAAGATAAAGCATACCACAGACTGCAACATGTGAGGAACGCTATGTCTCAAATGCCAGACGTATCAGAACAATGACAACAGAATCCACAAGTCTGTTTGTGAAATCAATTCACTTTAGGTTTACCTTTCAAATTGCAACAGTGAGAATACTTTTTAGGGAATCAAAAAAGTCCTTTGTAATTAAATGTCCTTTACAACTTTAATTTTTTTAATCATAAATACCTCCATTGAACAGCAGTTCATGTACAGCCTTGTGTATTACATATATCTCCCTAAGATTAGTTTTTTATGTGGTTGTATATTCGTACTTTTCCACCGTATTATCTGTTACTTCCTGAATACTGTACCATGTTACAATAGCAAATCACTCAAGCAAAGCCAACCTCATTTACCAAGCATGTTAGTCATGTGACTTGGCAGCACATCCACCATGACTCAGTGCAACTGTCAGACAACTTACCCTAAAGCTTCACAGAAACATAGATATGAGACTGACCTGTGGGTCGACCAGGGGAAGGCTGACAGCCGACACCAGCATCAGACTAACACTGCACGGGAGAACAAGAAGGGGCACATATTTTTAGAGCTGCAGGTTCACGCTCCAAATGAAGAAACAGCCGATCCATAAACTCTGCCAAGCAGGGCAAATTCAGATGTTAAGGCAACTGGATCCATGTGTGAATCCCCGGCCTCCCAGAATACACTCTGCTCAGGAGATTCCAGGACGTAAACACGTGTAAAGATTTGCACAGCTTTTTAAGGCATAAGAAACCCAAAGGCTAAAATTAACAAATGAGAGACTTGAGCCAACAACGTTGATTATTTATGCAAATGGTTCTGTCTAAGTAATAGATAGACAGCACAACCATGCCCGTACCTACCACGGAGGACACTGAGATCAAGTCCTCAGTGTTTATTCTGCAACGCCAATAACCACAATCCAATACGGGGCACACCTAGGATGCGATAACACTTTTGACCTCGGTATTTTAAAAATCCTGGGTATGGCCTTGACCACAATAGTTTAATTAACTGATTGATTAATTTATAAAGTGCATAGTACAGTGCAAGTGGTACAAATGACAAAGGACCCTAAACTGCAAACATGGGAGATGTAGAAATATAAAGAAAGAAAAAAAAGATGAATTTGACGACAGTTCAGTTTTATTGACTGTTTAAAAATTTTATGATTTTTTTACACTTAATTTGTACTCACCAGTGCGATTTAAAAAGAAATGAAACGGAGATAATAAAATTACATACCTAAGAAGTTTTGTCCAAGATGCATGCTGGTTTAAAACAAAAAGAGGTTACATTAATAACCCTCATCCGCTGTATAATGCTGATGCGCAATCTGGGAACAAGTGCCGTTAGGAATATCCACGAATGATCAGCTGACCCCATACCTCTTTATGGGTCAGCCTCGAGGTCACATGGGTCACCACTTCAGAGGCGTTGTGTAGCGTGAAGAACATGGGGATGGGCTGGAGAGCACACGTAATAAAAGCATGGGTAAATTTCATAAATGATTAAATATTCTGAAGCAGAAAAAGTGCCACAGGCAGAAACAATAGCAGTCATCACTTGTCTATTTTCTGTTTGTTAATTTGATTTAGAATTGTGGTTTATCCAGAGGGACTTGCAACAAATGAGGATTTTAGCATTGCACAAAAAAAAAAAACTGATTTCAATATCATTGGGACCAAATGTTTAAAGTGCCACCTACTAAGCGTGACAGTGCCCTGGATCCAGCATAGATGTTGCCCACAAACAGCAGGGACCCAGGCAGCCAGGAGAGAATCACAGCTCTTAAAGGGAACAACAAACAATCAGGTCATTGTTACCTACAACTCCTAATTAGGCCCGCCTGTCCGCAGGATTAAAAACAGTATTTTACTAATTCCCATCAAGTTCTTTATACAGATTACATATGCAGAGATGCAGTTATTTTCAGCCTTTCCTCACATTGGCCTTGGGGTGTCACAGTACCGGGCTGTTCAGAAGGAATGATCTAGTAGAGTACAGATATTGAATATCTAAGAAGAAGGATCCACTGCAAGTAAGTGTATGAGTTCAAGGAAAACCTACAACACTTGGTTGACTTGTGCATGTCCAGAGTGCTAAAAATAATTAAGATTAATTAGTTACTTGATAATTAAGCCTGTTGTAACCCAAAACTATGGCTGTAGATGACTGCTCCATTTTGCAGAATATATGTTGTTATATGTTTTATTTGGAAGAAAGTCTGGAATAAGAGCATGTTTTAGAAAATCATTAGTACTACTGAATGGCTTTGTATGAATGTCCTTCTTCTGATAAAATGTTTTTTTCTTTTTTTTTTTTTTTACCTGCAATGACCTGTTTTAACACAATAGCTCAATTGATAACAGGTCAGGTCAGCTTGGAGAGCATGCAGTGATACAGCACGCCGCCGCCCCCACCAGACAGCAAAACTCCTTGGGATTCTGGCTGGCGACCCCCCCCCCAGGCAGATACACGGTCCAGTCCCACCCTCCAGAAATGACCATCCATCTGCTACAGTCAGGTGTCACATGAGTGCTTTCCTTGGCCTGATCCAGCCGCTCAGGTCCTCAGCAATGAGGATCCTGTGAGCCGGATCACCCTCAGGGAAATGCGCCACATGGCTGTAGTGCCGTAACTGATGCTCACTCACAGTGCAGGTAATGTGCCTCATTCAAGACTCATATAGCATCCTCTCATTTGACACAAATTTGACACAGTGGTACCCAACACAGTACCGAAATCCAATTGATAGCATTACATTAAAATATGGTGTTCACTCACTATCACTCATGGCTCTGCAGATACCCAATCAGAGCAAAGAGGGGCTTTCGAACCCAGTCCTCAAATGGCAGTTTTGTATTCTGTAGCTTGGTGTTCAGTAGTTTTGTGTTCTGTAGGCCTGTACCATAACATACTCGTACATCATTCCAGAAATTAGATTTTTGTGGTTTGCACACAACATAAGTAGTTTTTGTCATACCTTGAGTACCAAATTACTTATATAAATTATTGATAATAACATCCAAGATAGTTACCTAGGAAACCTACTGATCTCGACCAATCCCAGCCTCCCAGAGACCAGCAAGAGCAGCCCCCCAACAAATGTCTGCCACCTGTAAACCATGCGTGCACAGTAAAGAATGGAAAATTAACTGAAACTGAACATGATTAACTTCAGTTATAACTAATTCTGACAGCATTGCTGAATATTATGTTATGTTGTCCGCCTCATCGGAAACCCACCCCAAACTTTAGGTTAAGTTTCAAGACCACCTGTAAGACAATCATACGCCCTTTAAAAATAATCAATGTTTATTTATCGACGGTAGATATTTCTTTGGCCAACACAGAGCTATCAGTACACATACCACTTTCACCCCGCCCCCCTAGAATAAAAGGCTACTATATTTAGTCTTCACAATGTATACATTCATAAACGAAACGTGTGAAAGGGGCATATGGGCTGTGCAAGAGAGATGTATGTGTACTTACCCCTGAAACAGGGTGGGATACGTGAATTTCAAGACAGAAAGGACATACTGTAAAACAAACACGTTTGCTTTATTACGTACCACACGTATACACGTACACGAAACACAGGAAATAACTAAGGAAGTACTGCTTTACTTTTTCCTAGTGTCCACGAGCATTTAATTAATAATCTCTAATAAGTAGGAAATGTTATTTTAAGCAGGTCATCGCTGTTTGGAGTTCGACATCTAGTTAACATTATAAATTTAGTTAGCTAAACCAGTTAGTCTCCCCATTCATATTACATATAACAGATATTTACACTTTACCGTACAGCCTAAATTAATAAGAAAATGAAATGGACAATCGATCCTAACCCACCTTGTTGGTGAAATACGACACGACATAAAAGCAGCAAAAGAGGAGACCCAGAGCATATCTATTTACAGTCATTTGTTCACAAACATTGCCTAGTGAGAAGCAGACACCATCTTTCGGGACTGCTCATCCCAGCGCACTTCGGCCTCGATGGCTGCCGCTTCGCTTCTAGGCAAATCAGCGACGAGCGCCACCACGCCCCTATTCTCATTTTAAAGGGAACACTGCACGCATTGAGGACAAGGACAAAAATACTGGGAGACCTCCACACGCAAAGAGCTGGCAGGATTTAGCAGTAGCCACAGTGTAACCCTTAAAGGTTGTGGTCATGAGTAAAGTATATTAAAGTATAGACACAAACAACACAATATATTTAAAAAGATGAACTCCTGTGTATATTCTATCTATCCATTTTCTGGAACCGCTTAAGCCCAACTGGGGCCTGTGTAGATTATCCTCTGTTAATAGCTACATTAACAACTTTTTCAGTTTCTCTGGTTTATACGCGTGTGTAGTGTCTTACAGAGTGACAGATTGGTTCATCAAATTAAAAGATGTATCTGCCCCTTTAAAAGCCGCCTGCCTTACGTCTCGCTTCCTTTAGTAGCTGTAAAGTCCTTCTGGCATCCAGTTACAGGCTATTCGCCGTATCGGTGGTACTTGGTGTGTTTCGCCTATCTTGACAGTATCTGTTCGTTTTAGTCAGTCTTTTTTTATCGCGTATCGTGATATCTATTTCCTCTGAAGTATTTATTATTTTGTTAGTCGTAGCCATTAGCACGCCGTTTTAACAGGATTGGTTGTGCACTTTACAAATTTGTCCAGGCCGCGTTTTTTTTGCTTGTAAAATAGGCGTTAACTATTTCTTAACGACGACATTTATATAAAAATAGCAACATGGATCAAATAGAAATCACTGGCAAAGAAACTAAGGTAAGAATGTCCGTGTTTTACTGGTCCGTGAATTGAGTTGTGGTATAGCTGGTGTAACTGACTGCCGTGGGGTAGCAGGCCACATAGATAGCATGGTGAGTGTCATGGAGGCTAGCGCGATAACCACATAGTGGGCTAACTGTAAGGCTAGAATGTTACCGGGCCGGCGCTCTGACAGACATTTGCTGTTTGTTTCGGATATCTAACCGTGTTAGCTAACTGTCATAATAAAAACATGATCAGAACCATCGTAGACGTACTGGTGACTCCTGCCATCGCATAAGAATGATTTATTATTGGTTCAAGTTTGTGTACTTGCTTGTTTCCCAGAAGAACGAACCGATGCCTTTTCAGTGGCTGGCCGGTTCATTAAGGAGTAAGGGCTGTATTTGGCCGTAGATGGTGGTGAGTCGGTAAATGCGGAAGGCAGATCCAGGTCGCGTTTGAAAGGGATTTTTATTTTTGCCAATTAGCTGTTACACGGAAACCTGCCCCCGTCTGTTAATCGAGATATGATTAGTATTTGCTTACGTGTGGGTAGGATATTTTGTCGCCACCGAACGTTACGTCGCAATACTGGCCTCACACAGGTTTGTTCTCAGAACCCATGGGGAGCGCCAAGCAAGGTTGCCACCCCCTGTTCCTTGGCTGATGTTATGAGTGAACAGCTGGCCAAGCAGCTGGATGAGGAGTGCAGTGTCTTCCCCGCCTGTACAAAGTACGTCAACAAAATCCAGTGCTTCATTAGCATAGAACAGCGATAGACGTAGACCGGTGGTTGTAGTGAATATACATTGTCCATGATTGCAGTGTGGATGATGTCATCACTGTGGATAATGTCGACACCTCGAGTGACCTCATGCTTGCCCAGATGCTACAGATGGAGTTTGACAGAGAGTTTGATACGCAGCTGCGCAGAGAAGAAAAGAAATTCAATGGGGATAGTAAAGGTAAGAGATGCCTTTTTAAATGGAAACCCCCAAGAATATGTTTGTGGTCTTTGTATGAGACTTTATTGAACAAAGAGATTTCAGTATTTTTTTTCATCGGGATCCTCATGTTTTTTTGCATTTGTGTGTAATAGCAGGAGTCAAAGTCAGTGTCCTCTGACTCATTGTAAATTCCCTGCATGTCTGCTGTGCTCTTTGGAACGATTTCCTGGGTAGTCAGTGAACTTAAACCTATCAGCAGGTCACTGCTTTGCCTCATCCCTTAACTGACTACATAGTAATTTTCTAGTTTTTCCACTATTACAAGTATTCATCCATTACAGTTTAATTTCTCTGGGTTGATTTTGAGATATAGAGTAAGACACTTGATAATATGGTGACTTGTACAATGTTAGGGTGGGATGTCCTGCTTTTAAACATCACCAATTGATTGAAAGTCTTTCTGTCAATCCCCTTAACTGGTCATCATAAATATTTTGTCATCCAAGAGGATTTGTCTTTTGTATGCATTGCAGTGTCCATTTCTTTTGAGAACTATCGCATGGTTCACCCTTATGATGACAGCGATAGCTCAGAAGATGAAGTGGATTGGCAAGACACTCGTCACGACCCCTATGGACCAGGTGACCATAAGCACTCCATTTATAGTGTGAATATATATGTATGTGTGTATAATGTATATAATAGCATGACATTGCCATACATGGACATACTGATTAATAAGTAGATATTGGCCAGGAAATTATTGATTCATGGAGATTTTTATGTTCCTGGTTGTAGTTTTAGATAATTTTAAATGGATCCCCGACTAGTAAGACATGTAAGCTGATATATGCTGCAATCACTCCCTTCTACAAAAAAACAAAACATAGTTAGAATTGCGTGAAATATTTTCATTATTTGGAGAATCTTAACAGTTTAATACACAGTCTGAACTATGGGTGCCACCATTATTTTGAGTGCGCAGTGGACTCTGCTGACATCAGAAGTTTGCAGTCGGATTGAGAGGTGAACTATTGGCGCTAAGCTTCTCTGTCGCTATAGCCGCAAAACAAAAACGATGCAACACTGTGCGGCTTTCGGCTGTAATTTCCAGTCAAAAGGCAAGAAGGGAAGTGATGCGAGCCTTCACAGCTTTCCTCACAACAAGGAAAGAAGAAGAGAATGGGAAAACGCTTGTGGACGAGTACAGCTCCCTAAAAACCCGTGTTCGTTGCACTTCAGCCCTGATGCATTTGAGGCGTTTAGTCGACCAAGGCTGCTAAAAGAGCTCAGAGCAAAGACTTCAACCAAATGCTGTGCCTACAATTTTCCCCCACAAGGACTCTAAACGCCACCTGCGCATAGCGAGTGAAAACCGCGCTAAGAAACGCCAAAGACAGGAGACGCTGGATGCTCTTCTGTTGGCATGTAAAGAACCCCTCTCCTTCAGCTGTAGCCGCAGAAGGCGAACCGTCGGGGGGCGGCGCTCTGACCATGCCGATCATGGAGGAAACCGACAGTCAACCAATCGAGGCTGTTTACAGTGAGATCCATAAGCGTACAATGTTCTGTAAATAACCAGAGCATCTTGTTATAGCGTTTTACTGTACATTTTCGTAAATCAAATGACAATGGTAGATAACATTCAATATAAATATTATGCTCATCATACGATAGTTTCATCCATATGCTTACCCTGGACAGCTGCTGATAGCTCTTTACAACAAACACTCTCCCTCTCGGTCGGCATTGGCACGCAGTTGCCACACAGGCACCATTGATTTCTGTCCCACTCTCGCTTCCTCACCTCTCTGATTCTCTTCATTTTCATTTAAAGTTCGTGCTGTCTTCCGCGTTGTCCTCCTGATTTACAGTGCGCTCGGGCTCAAACTGAAAAGGCGGAACGGAAGATGCGTTCATCTTGCTGTACTGTCAAGCGAATTAGGCCGAGGATGGAGCAACCATGTGACATCACTACCCAGAATGCATTGAAACCTAAACAACAGTGGCGGCCTACGAGTGAAAGAATTTTATAAAACTTTTATTAAAAAGATATAGGGGGTTTTTATATATCACATTTACATAGCTGACACCAATGTTAATCTTCTATGGCCAACATG
>JABFDZ020000001.1:27238245-27250510 GCA_019775955.2 Pollimyrus isidori
GCAGTGGCAACGCAAACCGAGCCGAACTGAACCGTACCGTGCCGTGCCGAACTGAGTCGTACCACCCAGTGGAAAAGGGCCATATGTGATGCTAGGGGTGGAAAAAGTTTCCTGATTCGCTTCTCAAAAACGCCTCAAATTAGCTCAGTAATACAGTGGTACCTTGGTTGTCAAACCTATTCCGTTCCGAGAACTGGTTTTCAGTTAATTTACCTGGGAAAATAAAGTTTAAATAAATTACATAAATGCTGTAATAGTACACGTAACTTAGTGGTTTATTTATTGTTAGTTACTGTAATGTTTTTACAGTAACCAATGCATTATGTCCAGTCTGTGAAGAAGGCATTCAAGTAAGAATTTCACTGTAATATGACTCATTTCCTGGCACGTACAATTTATATTAGGTCAGCAGTTCGACTTCTGATATTCAGATCGAGTCGTATGTCAAACTGGTTTGTTTGACTTTCAAGAATTTCGAGTTCTATTGAGTTTGAGAACCAAGGTACCACTATATTTAGATTTGGTGGCTGTGCAGGTCATCAAACCATTTTGTGACTAGTCTTGCTGTGTGTATTGGTGCAGTATTATCCAGGAACACGGCATCTCCTTCAGGGTACAATATTTAAACCAATGGGTGTACATGATCCCCAAAAATGGTTCAGTAGTTCTTGGTAGTTACATGCCCAACTAGTAGTGGGCTTAGGGAATGGCAGGATACTGCAGCCCAAACCATCACTGATCCACCCCCATACTGCATTCTGGGTACACAGCAGGTAAGCTTCTTTGGGGCTTCACCTACCATAACTTTCCCGGATGTGGGAAGAACAGTGAAGGTGGCTTTGTCAGAGAACAATACATGTTTCACATTATTTACAGCCCAATTTTTGCATTGCTAGCACCATCACAACTGACATGTCGCATTGTCACATCTTACCAGAGGCTTAGCTATACCAGCCTGACCATGAGTATTGACCCCGTGAAGCTCTCAAGAAGCAGTTTTGGTGGAAATGAGAGAGCCAAGGTGCACATTTATTTCTGCAGGGGGTTAGGCAGCTGTGATTTTATGATTTTTTTTTTTTAAATACAGTTAGCATTAGTACCCAGACTTCACTTGCAGACAGCTTCTTGTTGCCTCTTCCGTTATTCCTGTTACATGTGGTCCATCCCTTGTGGTGATGTGCCAACCAAAAATTTGTCCTCCTTTGAACTCCGTTTCCTATTATATTGCGTGCATTGCAGTGTTTTATGTACAACTGTGCTATTGCTCTGCTAATTCAACCTTCACAATATGCTCTTACTGATGGAATGTGCATACAGTGAATACTGGCCAGCAGGCCAAGGATATATAGACATTAAACTTCAAACACTATTATGACCAGTGTTGCGGTTTTATTGTCCAGCCCATGTAAAGGTGTGAGTAAGCTTGGGGTCACCCGAGAAGTCATTTGAATTGAAGCCCTTGATTAAGGGTCCAACAGCAGGATCATTCTGCTGGCTATGGGATTTTAACCAGGACCATTATGGTTACTGGGACAGCCACACCCCAGTTTTAGATGTCCAGAGGAAACTTTTTGGTACTAAATTTAGTAATCGGTAAACAGCTTTTTAATATGTGCCTAAAGATCATCTTAATGAAAGGCGATGGTTCAATGTTCCTGTCTCTCCCCTCAGGTGTTTCCCGACAAGCGCAGTCTGAAACTCCTGAAGAACCAAAGCATCAACGTGAACTGGTACATGTACTGCCCTGAGACCTCGATCATTCTGCTGTCCACCACCGTGCAGGGTAGCGTGCTGCAGCCATTCGCCTTCAAGGTGGGCGGACCCACATCACTGGGAGCGTTCTAGTCCTGAGTGGTCGGGTTCTCGGTTGCGACCCACAACACTGCTGGCTTCAGTGTCACCGAGCGCCTAGCAGCAAGTCCGTTTAGGAGCTTAGTATGACTGCTTAATGACTTTTTAAAGTTTGTTAGTTAAATAATGACTTGTTTTATTTTGCATTTACACTCTTAAAAATAATGGTAAAAAATGATTTTTTAGTAATTGTAGGTGGATGTTGAGATGTTAGTTGATGTTGCTGTTAATTATCATTGTCTGTTGGCACAGTGCTATTCTCCTTATGTTGTTTCCATCCAGAACGGGACAATGTCCAAAATGTCCAAATTTGAGATTGAACTGCCTGCGGTCCCCAAGCCCGCCAAGCTCAGCCTGTCAGAGCGAGATATCGCTGTGGCGACCATGTGAGTAACAGACCTGTCAGGGGTCTGCACTGTTTTTAGGGCTTTTCACCTCATGTGCCATAATACTGTATGTTTGTTTCAGCCAATTTATCTAATTTTATTAATTTACTAATTTACTTTATTAATCTTTTATGTTGTTGTACAGTCGTGTAACGACGGAGATACATTCTGATAAATGCGTCATCAGATGATTGTCTTGTGTGAACATCATAGTGTCCTCAGACAAACCCAGATGGTGTAGCTTACAACACACCAAGGCTATATGGTACAGCCTAAGTAACGATAAAATGTATCATAAATACACAAACCAGTAACATGATACTGGCAGCACCGTAAGTTTCACCATGATACTGGCATCACCACAGACACGTGAGCGATGCCTTGCACTGTGACATTACGATGGCTACAATGTCACTAGGTGATCAGGAATTTTTAAGCTCCGTTGCGTTATGGGATCACAGTCGTATATGTGGTCTGTTATGCCGTTATGAGGAGCGTGACTGTATCATGAGTTTGTCAGTTTAAGGCTTTCCTTTAGCTTATTTTGTTAAAAATATGAGTTGTTGTTACTGCTAAATACATATGGATTGATTCTGTGATCTTGGATTTCTCCTTTGTGCTTGTAGATATGCCCAGCTGTATGTGATGTACTTGAAGCACCACTCCAGGACGGCCAATAGTCCTGGTGCGGAAGTGGTCCTCTATCACCTGCCAAGGTCTGGGCTTTTCTTTTAACGCCGATTTAATACGTTTGAGTTCACTGCTTCTGCAAGGGAGAAGGTGCTGAAGAGTGTCTGTCTGTCCAGGGAAGGGCCCTGTAAGAAGACCCACACGCTGAAGCTGAACACAACAGGGAAGTTTGCCCTGAACGTGGTGGACAACTTGGTGGTCGTGCATCACCAAAGCTCTCAGGTGAGCAGGTGGTGTGACTATGGACAGCTGTAGGTGCAGGTCTGGTTTTATGTTGCAGCAATTCAAGACAATTTCTTAACCAAAACTGAGCCCTTAAAATCTTTCTCATTTTGTACATTGCCTGCACACAATATGTCCTGCGATTGAGTGATTTTCTTTTCTAGACGTCCTTCATATTTGATATTAAAATGAAAGATCCGGACAGCACTCTGAACATTCACCAGCCTGTTCTTCCTCCTCGGTCCATCCATCCCTACAAAATCCCTCTGACTGGTAGATCTTGCTGCGACTCCCCCCTCGACCCGTCAAACACAGTGTGACCCTGTGACTGTGGTTTACCTCCATTCTGTTCTCTTCGTCCAGGTCCAGCTGCTGTGGCTGCCCAGGCCCCAGTGTCCTGTGAACTTTGTATCCTTTCTTAATAAATGTGGTGGTTATGAAAAATTAGCTGCTCTGCGCCTGTCATCAGAAGGCTGCCAGTTCGGATGCCTTAATCGGCAGAGCAGTTGCACCTCTGTTACTCCTGTGAGAAAAGCCTCTGACCCCAAAAATGTTTAGTGAAGCTGAATAAATGGCTCATCTGTGCTATAACCATTATCTGTGCGTGCGTCCGTGCCTGCGTGCCTCAGTCAGTCCGGTCCTGTCCAGTCCAAGGAATGCGCGAAAACTAAAGAATACCTGTGTACCTGTACTCATAATAACTCAAATGGAAAATAAAGTTAATTCTTATTATGGTTTAGGTACCCCCAAAGTAATGTGATCTGTAATAAATATAATCATGGAACTGTAGTAATTAGCACATTGCTTGCTGTTAGTACTGTATCAGGTTATTAGTCTTCAGAATTGCTATTCATTCTAAATTTTGTTTTGTGTGTCACAGTAGTGTACCTGTAATGTACAGGTCATTCCACTTTAACAAATTTCCAAAAAAGTGTTTTTTGTATCATCATTTATGATTTTTATGAAATATGCCATGCAAACGACATACCATCCAAAGCTCAGAAATGATTTTATTTTAAACAAATTGAGGTTGGTTGTTCCCATGTTCGCCTTGACTTTCAGACTCTTCATCATGGAGTGTCTTTCAGCCGGACATTATCATAAGTGCCAGTGAAGGTAATATCATAAAATAATATGGAAACAACATCACATGCATTGTCTATCTTTGTATTTGGTAAACCCATATTTGCTGTTGATGTCATATCTGTTTGTCTTTGCCCGTCGTGGGGGGGGGGGGATCAGGCTATCTGTGGCATCTACAGGTGAAGCTCCAGCCTGTAGTGAACCTTCTGCAGGACAAGGGCAAGCTGATGGACTTTCTGTTACAGAGAAGAGACTGCAAGATGGTCATCCTGTCTGTGTGCTCTCAGAGTAGGTTTTTTTTTTTTTATCCTTTCATGAGAAAATGTGTTTTTTTTAATTAACTAAACAATATAACAATCTCCCAAGATTAGACTTAATCTTTAATCCTTATTAGTAGTAAGCGTGGTTACATACTGTGGAATTCAAAGGCTGGGTGTCATGCTAACGTTCCCGAGGGATACAGTAGCGCTGCTGTGAACTTGCTCTTTTTGCCATGAAGAGTCTGTAGCTGTGTCTGTCTTGGGACAGTGCTCATCAAAGGAGACAAGGGCAGTCTGCCTGTGGTGGCCACAGTCTTTGACAAGCTCAGTCAGGTCTATAAGGAGTATCTGGAGGCAGAGCAAAGTTACACCATGGTGAGTCCACTAGTCCCCTTATAGATCTTGTATAAATAAACCTGCAGCCTGTCCTAGCAAAGACAGGCCTGGATATCAGTCCATTACTGTGCACATGCAATAAGACACACAGTCAGCATCTCAGAGATTGCATATAAGAAATCACATGTGAACATATTGTCCAGTGCTGGGTGCCTGGCAAGCTATGCAGGCACCATGGGGCACCAGACAGGGGTACACCCTGAATGGGATGCCACTCTATCAGACAAATACGACCAGTAAAATGACAGATGGGTGCTTGCACATCTCCTGATGAGATTTCTGGGTTATACTTCATTATATTATCTTTCCTGATCTTCAGGCTGTGGAGTCTGGTGCAAGTCGGGCCAGCACTGTTCACAAGAGGCCAGTACGCACACAGGCCGTCATCGACCAGTCGGATATGTACACGCACGTGCTGTCCACGTTCACAGAGCGCAAGGTACCATATCTGGGTCGCTGGACTCACAAAGGCTGCATGAATCTCCGAGCGGTGCAGCGGGTAAAGCTACTGTACCGGTCATCGGAAAGTTGATGAAAGTGGAAGTGATGTCACCGAGTGATGTCACTGTTGGACACCTGGGCTTTTTTTCTTTTTGGATAAAAGCATTTGCTGTTAAAAAAAAAACATACCCACAAGGCATAATAATAATAATAATAATAATAATAATTAATTCACATGTTCTCTAGCACTGTTTTAAGGAAGCCAGTGTTGTGCCTTAGCTGTAGGATGAGTGTGAAATGATACTGGTTGGCAGTAAAGGGGAATTAAGAGTCAGCTGAACCAATGTGCTGTGTAAGTCCGTGTCTAGAACAGAGGTCCCCAACCATGACCCAATCCGCGGGTCATTTGGTACCGGGCCGCATAGAAAAAAGTTTGGGTGTTATTGTCGCCGATTACGGCTAGATGGGACCGGCTCGTTTCAGAAAAACAAGCTCTGGGCTCCCACTAATTCAACGTAATTGTGAGTTTTATTTTTATGCGGTTTGTATTTGTTTTTATGCCAGTCGTATCATTTTATTTCGTCGTATTTACCCCCCACAACTTATAGGCCGGTCCGTGAAAATATTGTCCGTGGCGCAAAAAAGGTTGGGGGCCGCTGGTCTAGAAGGTTTATTTTGTCAGGGATCCTAGATTGTTTTTTCAGATTTCGTTTTATCTGTTTTTGTCAAATGAGGCAAAATAAGATGAATGAGGCTAACTAGTGGTTTAATTAATTAGTGGTTAATTGGTCATATTACTTTGGTCTCATTCAGGTCTTTCAGAATTAACATGTGAATGCATGTAAAATAGCATCATTTAATTGGAGTTGTCACGATTACTTGATTTTATTAAAAAGCATTGATTAATCAATTATTCAGTTCAAACACAGTCTACAGCGATTTCTTGCTGACTAGCTGACCACAAGCACCAGCATTAACGTGTAAGTTACATGGAAGTGCTAAATTAGATATAGATGAACTATTTTCTGTCTTACTAACGTTCTTGATGACCGCAGACTTGAATGGCCACCAGCAACTCAATATTTGAACAGACTCGACAAGGCAGAGTTTGTTTTTGATCCGCATTGTAGTCGTGTTAAAAAACAGATAACATGAGCAACAGCTACTACCTTGAGTGAAGATCACTGGGCATCAGTAAGCAGCCACAGTGACCTGGGTGTAGCGGGCACATTTCACTGATGACTGCTGGCATCTGCATGCAGTTGCATCATCCAGTGATGCAAACGGGGGAAAGGCACTCTGGTGAATCTCATGCTAAAAGTAGGGAGACTAATCATAAAATCACTCTTGAAGGAGCAGGTAGCGCCCATAATATGATCACTTTGCAGGAAATATACCCTGTGTACCAGAGAGCAGTTTCAGTGTTTGACAGTGTGAGAACGTTTTTACCATGTTGTGGAAATTTACAACGCAGTCCAAATGATATGGCAGAGCTTCAAGTGTGTGTGTGCGTGTGTGTGTGTGTGTGCGTGCGCGTGTGTGTGCGTGCGCGTATGCGTGCGTGCGCGTGTTCATGCGAGTGAGTGAGTGAGTGGAAAAAATTGGCTTGATTGCTCCAGTCTTCTTGAAGTATTTAGGCAATTTTGTTCAACCAGCAGAGGGCAGCCATGGCCTGAACACCATCTTATTCACATTGTGTGTGTTTAAAATGTAGAGTAATAAAAGGATAATTGATCAATTCTGCAAGTAGCAAATTACACTGAAACTGGTACATTCATTAAAGAAATGTAATATTAAGATTTTCAGTTGTTAGTAGTAATGACACAAATTCTATACTGTAATTAATCAGATTGCATTCAGTACTGATATTAGTGGTTTGTATACATTTTGAAGAAGACAGTCAGGTTCCTTAGGATTAGGATGAGAAATAAGAACCAGAGGCAGTTTGACTGCTTAAGCCAAGAAATGGCCTGCGATGAGATGCAGCCGCCCTCTGACTTGACGTGGCCTGAGATTCCTGCTCTAAGTGCTTAACCTGTTCTGCAGCTTGGTGGGTCACACATGAGATTCATTAGCTGTTGATTGTAGGTTCAGATGAGATACCATAAACAATTAACACAAAGTGTATTCTTTAGCAGATTGTTATATTCAAAACAATATAAAGTTTTTCCCTTTGCTTTTTTATTTTTGATATTACCTTTATGGGTTAATCGACGTAACGCTCATTAATTACACACTAAAGTTCCTCTAGGCACCAGGTTGCAAGTACACTTGGAGGAACACTGCCAAGTATTGAAGTAGTAGATATTAACACACTCTCTCCACCAGGATTCATCCCACAAATTTGTCATTGCGGTGCTGATGGAGTACATACGCTCTCTGAACCAGTTCCAGATTACTGTGCAGGTACTTCCCTGACCACTCTCGTTACAGCCAAAGAAAACTAGTTTATTTTGAAGCTTAATGTCCCTAAAGTTTATTTCAGTCAAGCTAATGATCAGATACTAGTTTCAGCTTTGGAACATTGCTGTTATGAGATGCTTTGAATTTTCTGAGTATGCAACTATATCTTACAGCACTACCTGTATGAGCTGGTCATCAAAACTTTGGTCCAGCACAACCTCTTCTACATGCTTCACCAGTTCCTCCAGTATCACGTTCTCAGCGATTCCAAGCCCCTGGTGAGCGTGACCAGCAATGGTTTAAATCTGAATCATGCATAAAATTAAACATGTGAAAAAGATGTTTATACAGCCAAAATGCACGACTGAGTTTTCTGAGCTATGAAGTCATTGTAGAGGATTCCAATGTTAATAACAAATTCTAATGCCAAGGAAAACAATGGACTCGCTTATTCTTATAAAGCGATTCTGCGTCTTCCTCCTTCCTGCCAGGCCTGCCTTCTGCTCTCACTGGAGAGCACGTACCCCCCTGCGCACCAGCTGTCCCTGGACATGCTGAAGGTATCCCAGTCTCTTCCTCTGTATTGTGTGCGGTGTCTTTTGTTAACTATACTATATACTGCTGTGTATGGCAAAACTTGTGTGGACAAACCCAAGGGCCATAAATTAGGTTCAAGCTAACATTAGACAAATAACCCAAAATGTTCGACTTTTCACAAACCTGCTGTGCAACTGGGGTCATGTTAAGTGATCTACAAAACACAGCTGCCACTTTGAGTCCCAACTCAAGCAAGCCCAGCTACATAATTGCTGGTTAATGGTTTGTTTGAAGGTGTTCATATTTGCCCTAGTTTTCTGTCACGTAGAGTTCGTTGTTGTTAAATTCTTGCTCCTTGGCCTAAATATGAGTGGTGCCTGTGTGTCAACAGCGGCTCTCCACGGCCAATGATGAGATAGTGGAGGTGCTACTGTCCAAGCAACAGGTTCTGGGGGCTTTGCGTTTCGTCAGGAGCGTAGGTGGACATGACAACATCTCTGCCCGCAAATTCCTCGATGCTGCCCGCCAGACCAAAGACCAGATGCTCTTCTACACCATCTTCCGCTTCTTCGAGCAGAGGAACCAACGGCTGCGAGGAAGCCCCAGCTTCACTCCAGGTAATCTCAGCAAGTTGGTCAAGGAGAACATTGTAGGTCTTATAAAATGTCAATTTTGACTTTCACTGATGACACAGATAATTTTGTATTTGTTACCAGAACCGTTGCTTCGTATAGACTCTACATGTCACTGAATATTGAACACCTCTCTTTTCTGACAGGAGAACACTGTGAGGAACATGTAGCGTTCTTCAAGCAATTGTTTGGGGAACAAGCGCTATTGAAACCTGTAACAGTTTAAGTAGCTAATATGGTAGAAATGCTGACTGTACATAATGTTTATGTACGGAACTTATTTATTTTATATGAATGCCATATGCTTATTGCCTCAGTTGATTTTGTGAAGGCATTGATGCAGTTTTGGCTGCTCTCTGAAATTACCAGGGAAATAATACTAGAATAATACAGTAGATTACTTTGCAAAATTTCTATAGAACATACAAATCTAAAATGGCGTGAAATCTTCTGTGACAGCAGTTTTTGAATACTTGTATTTCTGCAGTTGTGTCTGGTGAAAGTCTTAATCGGAAGCTATTGTGAGTGTATCTTTTGATGTTATACAAAGGATGAAAGTGTAAATGTAGATGGGAGTTTAGCATAGCTACTCTTGTTACTACAGCCGTGGCCACCAAGAGGTTGAGGAGTGAATGACTCTCTCTTGCTACCTGCCATTGACGTGCTCTGTTCTGTCTTTAACGCGGCACCAAGGTGAAGACAGAGGACAGTTTGTTTAAATATGTGTTCAATGAAGGAGATGTTAACACAATTAAGTTAAACCGGGTTTCCTTTCAGTGTCTACTGTCTGTAAGTGCAGTGGCTACTCACTGGTACCATGTGAAATGATGGTGTTCCTGTGAAATCCGGTGCCACATGGAATTAAAAACGTCAATTCCTAAGTTGTAATTTACAGCTTCTTCAGCAAGAGTATATTTTTAATAAAGAGGGAACCATATAGCTTTAAATTGTTATTTTTGGAGCTGTTGGCTTGATGTTTGAATAAAGCTTGACTCATGGGTGTAATTCTTTTATTACACAGCACTGACCATTTACCTTCTGATCATTACACTTAAATATGACATGATGATAATGATTTAACTTAGCATATTGTTCCAAAATTTCACAAGGGCAAAGGTGATAAACATGGTCCTGTGCCTTATCAGCAGTCCTGGAAGACCTGGAAGGTCCTGTCCCCCACCCACATGTCCAGATTCTGTGCCCAGAGCACAGTGCCCAAGCTTGCACACAGCTGTAGCCCTTTCTATGATCCAAAATCCATCTGTTTGCTCTGTTCTCCCTCAGTCTGATGCCAAACCAGATGTCTTTTGTTTTCATTTATCTCCACTGTTTTTTTAAACCACCCCCCCATTCTGATATCTAAATAAAGACTGTGCCTCCCATCCCTGTTTAATGTGGTTTTGTTAAGATCTGCTAGTGTTAAGAATTAAATGGCAGCACATAGTACAGAGGTTCACTGAACAGCCATGGCGTTAAAACCACTGCCCGGTGACGTGAATAACATTTGCAAGTGATAGTTTTACACTGGAGGTACAGCTTCCCCACAAAAATTCCAAAAGAAAAGTATCAATGCAAACTAAATTTTATTTTGTGATTAAAGGTGTAATTATCTTATCTTTGAAGCATGGTGCTGATCATTTCATAGAAGCTGCTTTCGACACCATATTTGTTAATCTTCCCTTTGAAAATACAATAATCACAGCCCATCAACACCTCCTCTGTAAGTATGTGGAAGATAGCAGTATGTTTTATTTAAACGGAGAGTAGATGAAAGCTTATTGGTGAGAATACTTCAATTAACTCAGAGCCACTGAGAGGGTTGCGTCCAGTGTTGTCATCTTACTTTAAAAAAGTAATTAGTTGCAGTTACAAATTACTTCTGCCAAAAAGTAATTGAGTTAGTAACTCAGTTACCACACTGTAAAAGTAATGTTACTTAGCAACATAACTGACATTATTTATTATTTTTATGTTCTACAGCGCTATGATGTTCTATAACATCTTTAACGTCACAGATGTTTACAATAACTGATTGAAGAATAAAAACAGTATTTTAGAACATTTGGTATTTATTTGAACTTAGCTTGCAGCCTGCCATATGATATGCCTAGAAATTAAAAAACATAAAAAATTTAAATTGAAAATAAAATTCAAGTGCAAAATTAAGACACAAATGTAAACTTCGGTAAAAAGAAACAAAGGAAAATCGATAGCTCTGAATGACTCAGACTCCACGATGGCTAGGCTAGCATGGTTTCAGCAACATACCTTGCAATCAAAGTGATCAGCTCGGTCTTGGTCGCTTGCTGCAGACCCGAAAAATCGATCGATGCTTGTTTTAACGGCCCACCCAGACAATCATCATCGCATTTGCAACGGTGTCATCATTATCTCTTGTCAGGCAGCTGATAAAGCCAAAGCTTGACATCTCACGCGTCATTCAACCAAATTTTAGTAAAGCGCTACTTAACATTGTCAGTAACGGCGTTGCAAGTAAGGGAAATTAGATTACTCCGTTACTGAAAAAATAA
The DNA here is from genome assembly GCA_019775955.2 of Pollimyrus isidori. Classification (NCBI taxonomy): domain Eukaryota; kingdom Metazoa; phylum Chordata; class Actinopteri; order Osteoglossiformes; family Mormyridae; genus Pollimyrus; species Pollimyrus isidori. The sequence goes on from JABFDZ020000001.1 coordinate 27,249,678, forward strand.
CGCCGTTACTCCCAACACTGGTTGCGTCACTGATTGATCTCCCTGCCTTGCCATCGCGTGATTCACAAAGGCTTCGATAAACCCCTTGCTGTTAGTAAATGTGAAACCATTTGTGTGTGTTGTAACTGCCTTTACTGTATAATATGCTAATGTAAGTTTGGAATGAGTGGCAGTGTGACAACTTTGTTTTATTGGTGAAGGGAAAGAGTTAGCATTCATTACGCATGATTATTAGTAGTCAGATTTATGCATTTTTATAATTTGTGAATGTTCATTTTAAAATAACATGCAGAAGAATTATTTCCAATCGTAGCTCCTGAGACACTACAATAAGAAACATAAATACGAGGAGTGTGGAAATGCTGCTGCCCTTGGAAAAGCATTAAAATGTTATGTTAAAATTACAGTACAGAAAATGAAAATTTAATCGAATCGAATAGTCCCATTATAAATACACCTATTCTGTGATGGCCTCAGTGGTTTGTTAGAGAACAGTAGTGAACCAACTATATCATGAAGACCAAGGAACTCACCAGACAAGTTAGAGATAAAGTTGTGGCGAAGATGTTCAATTATGTGCTTCTTAGTGTTGGTTTAGCACATAAAATTTCAATATTTAAGTTTCAAATATTTAAGTTTGTCGTTGTAAGGTGATAAAATGTGAAAAAGTTCAAGGGGTATGAATACTTTTTCAAGGCACTGTAAGTAATGGTAACTCTGGATTTTCGACAAGGCTGGTTCACTTCTTAACAGGTTACATCATGACGGTGACTCATGAAACAGAACAAAGCTTTTAGGACCACTTATGTCAAACAGTGCTTGGACCAATTAAA
>JABFDZ020000001.1:27261863-27289627 GCA_019775955.2 Pollimyrus isidori
TGAGAAATAAGATTCTCAAAGATGCAAGATACAAACAAGAGAACTTTTTGGCCTTAATTCTAAGCGGTATGTGTGGAAACAATCAGGCACTGCTCATCACCTGTCCAATACAGTCCCTACAGTGAAACATGGCGGTGGCAGCATCATGCTGTGGGGGTGTTTTTCAGCTGCAGGGACAGGACGACTGGTTGCAATCTAGGGGAAGAACAGGGATATCCTGGACAGAAACCTTCTCCAGAGTGCTAAGGACCTCAAACCGGGCCAAAGGCTTACCTTCCAACAAGACAATGACCCTAAGCACACAGCTAAAATAACGAAGAAGTGGCTTCACAACAACCATGTGACTGTTCTTGAATGGCTCAGCCAGAGCCCTGACTTAAAGCATCTCTGGAGGGACCTAAAAATGGCTGTCCACCAACATTTACCATCCAACCTGACAGAATTGGAGCCGATCTGCGAGGAGGAATGACAGAGAATCCCCAAATCCAGGTGTGAAAAACTTGTTGCATCTTTCCCAAGAAGACTCATGGCTGTATTACTGTAGCTCAAAAGGGAGCTTCTACTAAATAGTGAGCAAAGGGTCTGAATACTTAGCACCATGTGATATTTCAGTTTTTCTTGTTTAATACATCTGCAACAGTTTCAAAAATTCTTTTTTTTTTGTCTGTCAATATGGGGTGCTGTGTGTACATTAATGAGGGAAAAAAATAATTTTAAATGATTTTAGCAAACGGCTGCAATATAACAAAGAGTGACAAATTGAAGGGGGTCTGAATACTTTCCGTACCCACTGTATAATGGAAAAGATCGTTAAGATCATTAAAGGTCTACTTGGGAAAACACTTCATGACTGTTTAGTTGTCTACATTGAGTTAGCTATAAGGAGATTTAAAGTTGAAAGAATTTACCTGGAATAGATTGCAGGTCCTTCTCAAAAGAGCCATCTGTTGGGTCAGTGATGTAACGGAGAATGAAATTGGGATATCCATTCTAAGATAAAAAACAATAACAATATAGAATAAACTAAACCAATGTTTATTTGCTCAAGTTTGCCTACATAAAAGATAAATATAAAATCTCAACAATCTAACCTAAGACAATTGTCACACATCTCTAGCAGAGCGCTTGCATGGCTCTAAAAAATCAGGTCTCGAAATCTAACATTCACATATCCAGATCCATTTATCAATCTCAAACTAATTACTTCCCATTGACTGATATACAAAATGTCAAACCTGTACTAATGCTGTTTTATCTGTTCATTTCTATTTTTTTCTTTAATATTTGGGATAAACTCTTCAGATAATAAAAATCTTTGGGATCTCTCCCAAGAACCCTGCACCTACAGCATTGAAAAGTAACACTCTGTTTGTACCATGGAGTTCAGAAGGTGTGGCTGGGTGTGGGGGGTGTTGGGCCCATTGAAGAAACCGTGGTATGGAACGAGGTATTCGTCTGCGTCCACCACATCCTCCATGTCCTCACTGCTGATCAGCGTGCGGTAAAACTTCGTGTCGGTGGGCGTTGGAAGGTTCATGCACTCATCGCCCTGCGGCAAAATCATGGTGCATAAAAAGCCAAAATAGCTTTGAATTAACATGTCAACTGCTTATTTAATGTCAGAGTTGGCGCCACAATGGGGCCGGGGGGGCAGATTCCCGCAATCAATTTAATGTACCCTCCAAAGCAAATCTTCGGTCTTCGGTCAGGACGTCAGATTTATACTGGCACTGATATTGCTCAATGTGAAAATGACTTTGCCAAATTGACACCTATTATTATAAGATTATTAAAGAAGATTTACAGTTCCTGTTGCCTATGGATTCATTCATTTAATGGAAAGATAATAAACACAACATATACTTTACTGAAATCTCTTGTGAATCATTGTATGACATTACTGAGACTGAAAATGACTAAACCTTCTTTGACATCCAGAAATTTAATAAAGTAGTTAACTAGTTAATTCTGCACTTGTAATTTTAAATCTTAATACAATTATTAAATTATTATAATGAGTAATAGTTTAACTTCTAATAAACAACCAAACAGGATTGGCTGAGCAGTTATGTGTTCTTTTTCCTCCTATATTACTACCATGTGCAATGTTTTAACTTACAGTAAATGATCAAACCTAATTGGTTGTGCTGTTATTTATGTATCCGTTTATCTTATTCAATAATTGCAATGTGTAATAATAAACAAACCAGACTGGTTGAGCTATTCTTTCACGTTCTTTTATCTACATCAATAATTACGATGTTTAATGTTTTGACTTCCAATAAACAATCCTGATTGGTTGAGCTGTTATTCATGTGCTTTTACCTGAATCACAAGGTATCGCTGTGGGTCACGGGCCATCTTAGAGAACTCAGCCACTAGCTCCCGGAAACGAGGCCTGCTTTCTGCGTCAATCATCCAGCCTGGCAGGAGCCCGACCAGAAAATAAGGCAGTAAATCACCATTTACAGGAATGCATCATGGATCATATTGTACAGTAAATCATGTCTTACGGATCCTATTATACAGTACATCAGGTCTCATGGGAATGCATCATGTGTCATACTACAGAGTCAGTCAGGCCTCAGGGGAAGACTGGGCTTCACTTACTCGACACCTTGCCATCTACCAAAGGAGCCATTTTTATTAGGCATGACAGTTTTTAAGATACATAGCATTTACCTGGGTAATCTGAATTTCCATCTAATCCATTAATTTACGAGAAGCAATGTCAGTGATTTGTCATTTTATTTTCTTTTTTAAAGGTGCATTCCCAAAGGTCATAATTAACCAAGTTTCTGTGAGACATGCACATTCAATGAAACAAAAATTTATGGTAGGAATTTTTGTTAGAAACATATTGCATTATATTAGAAATGAGCTTACTTGTCTGTTCTGTCAGTTTATTTGGAAATTATAATAAGGTGCCTGCTAGGGTTATTAAAAGAGCATTTCTGAAATCGACGAGCATAAACATGCTAATTTTACCGTGATGTTGATCTGGCCGCAGTGATTGAGGCGTAATATAAAAACCGGTGGACTCACATTTGACCATGATCATGTAGACGTCGATGGTGCAGATAGGTGGCTGTGGCAGGCGCTCGCCTTTCTCCAGGACCCCTGCGATCTCATTGGCTGGGATGCCGTCGTATGGCTTTGACCCAAAGGTCATCAGCTCCCAAACTGTCACACCTACCAAGCAGAACCAGAACCAGGCAGAGAGCAATTGTCTCAGGACCTTGGGTTTTGCTATCTCAGGCCATCAAAATGATTACAGTATGAGCGAACAAAACAAGCAAGAACGTAAAGGCTGCCCTAGGGGAGAACCAAAATCCCAGAGGTGTCCTGACAGGAGTATAGCATAGGAACTTGTGAGGATGATTTTATGCAATGATTGAGCAAGACCCAGCCCGGGGCTGGGAGGGGGGTGCTTTTCGTGTAAATGTCCTACAAAAGGAAAATGCACAGAAGCCCATAAACACATTTTGTTGTCCTTTAAAAATTCAGTTGACCGAAGCTGTGAGATTTATGGCACGTTTAAGCATTTACGGTTGGGTCCCTCTCAAAATTCCAGAGAACACAAAGCCGGGAGCCGCTAAACTGCATGAGCATGTGCCAACGTCTCAGGTGCTGCTTTTTACCAGGCAGCAGCTGATTCCTCATGTATCACACATAAAGTTAATAAACCCGTCCCAGGGTCTCCCCGGGAGCACTGAAGGTTTAAAAGAACAATAGAGCTCCAGTCTGTGGTTGGACTCTGCCAGATTCATTCATGCTTAATAGACGGTAAGGAACTCTTGGGCTTTGAGAAAGAAAGAGGGTCATTTGGACTGGATGTGTGGGATACCCACATTTTATGGGGAAAAAACAGAGGCTGATTACTGCTTGAGTCTCAGATGGAAGGGGACCTACAATGGTGTACAGACTTGCTTTGTCAATCTTCAGAATTTATATCTTTTATCTCCAACCTTTATCTGTGGATTAAATATATGCAACAACTGCAACAAAGTAGATAGTCATACACATGGTTTTGGACAAAGACTGCATATGAACTACCAACTTTAATGTCAAAATTAAGTGGACATTGTACATAAATTCATTGTCTCTGGCAATATTATAGTAGTTTGTAATAATAAATTAATACTGGGGATATATTATAAATCTTGCACCAGCAGTGTTGTGTGACCAAGTCTGGAGAAATATTTATATTTTTGTTCTGGTCATAAAAACTGCTATCAGCTGAGTGATTTACTTTCGTGGTATAGATTTCCCTTGGAAAAGTTGATTTACATCAGCGTTAGGTTTTTTAATATGTTTCAGAGCTTGATCAATCACATTACACCTACCAAAATAATGTTTGCATATTGAAGATGACATTGTGCAGTACATACCATAACTCCACACATCACTCTGATGAGTATAGGTCCTGTGCAGAATAGACTCCAAGGCCATCCACTTGATCGGCACCTAATGACAAAGGTTCTTAAAGTTTTGATCTCACGCTTTTTGACTTTTATTAAATGTCAGTAAAGTGATAACATTCTGATCAGCTGTTTTGTTGAATAGTTTCTGTAAAAGCAATATATGGCTCACTTCTATTCATGAAAGATACGAATGAAGACGAACAACCGGTGTCTGTGTCTGAAAGGTCGTTGGTTCAAATCCCATAGCCAATGCCACTTTTCAGTCTGTGAGCATGGCCCTTGACCCCAGCTATTCTAGGGACTGGCTGACCCTGCCTTCTAATCCTGACTTGTAAGTAGTGTCTACAACTGTGTGTTACTTAAGAGAATCTGGTGCTGCAAATAAGTAAAATGTACCTTGCCACCATCGGCGTGGTACTCCTTCTCATCGGCGTTGAGGAGCTTGGCCAGGCCAAAGTCGGTGATCTTGACGTGCTGGGGGGTCTTCACCAAGACATTCCTGGCTGCCAGGTCACGGTGGACCAGGTGACGCTCCTCCAGGTAGCACATGCCCTGAGAACAGAAGAATCACCTGCACATTTTAGCCATCAAGTCCACAGAATGATGTAACCGGCATTTAGTTTAAAAGTATTCTGTAAAATGTTCTCAATTAAACATGGATTATATAGACAAAAGTACTGGGCCACACCTCAGTATTTCATTCAGTTGTTTCATTCAGAACCCATTAACACAGGCGTATAAAACCAAGCACCCAGTCATGCAGTCGGTTTACAGAAATGTGCGAATCATTCTGAAGACTTCTGTCAATTGAAGCATGGTACTGCCCATAGGATGCCACCTTTGCAATCAGTCAACTGCAAAATTTCTTCCCTGCTAGACAATCCGTGGTCTACTGTAAGTTGTATTGCTGTGAAGTGAAAGTGTCTAAGAAAAATGGAAACTCAGGGCAGACCACGTAAAGTAACAGAGGGGAGTCGCCAAATGCTGAGGTGCATCGTGTGTAGAAGTTGCTAATGATCTGTTGACAACTGCAGAGTTCCAGTCTTTCTCTGGCATTAATCCCAGTACAAAAACTCTGAATGGGGAGCTTCGTGGAATGGGCTTCCATGGCTGGACGATCTTTTAGAGAATTAATCTTTTTTAAATAAAATACATAAAGAATAAAGGAATTCTTTTTCTTTGCATAATTTAGTCTCTATAACGCCATACGATTTGCAGCTTCAGAGAACGCAGAGGAAGGCAGTCTGCTAAACACACTGCTACACAGATCTCCTCACCACAACGTCCAGGGTCTGGCCTCACCTTGGCGATCTGCACACACCAGTTGAGCAAGTACTGGGAGCCCACGTTGTCCTTGTTCTCCTTGATGTAGTCCAGCAGACAACCGTAGGGCATCAGTTGCGTGATGAGCTGCACAGTGGAGGTCAGGCAGATGCCCAGCAGGCGACAGACGTAGGGGCTGTCCACGCTGGCCATCACGTAGGCCTCCTGGAGCAGGGCATGATGGGAACACAGCTGTGTATCAAACATGAGCTAACCTAATAATAACAAGGAAAGATGGCGTCTTCTTCTTGCATTTTAAGCAATTCTAAAACCTCAAGATGTAAAGATGAATATTTTATGCGTAGCTGCTGTACTGCTAATTTGGTAATTCATTAGACACCATGGAAGTATGGAAATACACAAAATTATGACGTCCATCTTTAAGGAAAAGGTCAAAGGATGTGATTTTGAAAACAGCAACAAACAGTAGCTTGTCAAGGACTATGGTGAGATAAACACAGAAGTAGCCAAAGAATTATTAAAAGTCACTTAAATAGTACAGAGATCCAGCGGTCCCCCTACATGGGACGCCTGTCTATCACACTATGGGCAATTTGCCTGGGTTGTGTGAGGCAATGGTGATGTCAAGGTGCCACTCTACATAACACACTCTATGGTCAAAGTGATATTTCTAACAGTGTCTACTTTCAGCTTAAAACATGTCCCTGCCAGCACCACATTATGGGTAATTTAGGGGCACTGACTAACAAAACTGCATGTTTTTGGATATTGGGCAAAACCCATTCAAACTTGGGGAGAGCATGCATGGAGACCTCCAGACGCAGAGAGCAGGGCAGGCCCCAGATCCTGCAGCCCTCCAGCGGCACTCAAAACAGCCCCACAGAGGACTCACATCCAGAATCTCCTTATTGGCTTTGGGGGTTGTGGCCTCTCTCAGCACCTTGATGGCCACTGGTATCTTCACATCCTCTCCTTCTGGGACCCACAATCCCTGGAAGAAGGTATTGACCATAGCTGAAACATTTTAATTTACATGATTTCCTACTATATAACCTTCATTTTTAACATTAAAGTAATTCCCAGCATGAAAAATGTATAAATATTATATCTCTGCAGTTTTTGATCAATTTCAGTGTATAAAGGAGTTACAGTTTCAATGTGTTTATGTTAATAAAATATCATGCCATGCAACATATCAAAAGCAGTCTTGCATTTAACTAGTAATAATGTGCTATCACCTTATAAACGGTCCCAAAGGCTCCAGAGCCAAGCACCTTGACCTTCCGGAATTCTGTCTCCTTCAGGATCCGGAGCAGAGCTTGGTTGGGAGCCTCTCCGCTCGGAGTCAGTGGCTCCACTAACTGTCAGATTTGTATAGAAGAACATGAGCACTTTTGAAGAAACATTTCAACGTGACATTCGGAGAGTCACCGAAGCCTTGCACAGCTCCCCCTCCATCGAAAGGCCCTGATTGGGCCTCTCCATGTCGTACTCGTCTCACCTTTCTCTCTCATTGGACCCTTAACCCATCATCAATGGCCTATGCGGACAGCCATTTAAAGGTCCTATAATTTTCACCTTACCTCACTCACTGAGAGCTTAACCTACTGTTTCCAACTTGTCCCTCTCTCCCTTAAAAAGGCCCTGGAATTGGCCTCTCACCCCCTCTCTCATTGGACCTTTAACCTCTGGTTTCTGACTTGTTGGCCAATCAGGACAGTCGTTGAAAGGCCCCAGGCCATCTCACCTCTCGCTCTTGCAGCAGCCGCCGCAGTGTCCTCTTCCTCGCGATGTGTCGCCTCCGCAGAAGCACCAGGACAGCCAGGGAGAGGATGACAAAGGCCAGCAGCCCCCCCACCACGCTGGCGGCGATCAGCGGCAGCCGGGAGCCACTGCGTGGCCAGCAGACATGCTCAGGTCACCATGAGATCACCATATACACCAGCTCGCACAATGGCACTCACATCACATTTGCCGTGATGACATCAGGCTCACTGCTATGGTGATTACTGCAAAAGCTAAACTATTTTTTTCATATGAAGCTACTTGTATGGCATACTAAACATCATTGAGGGACTTTTAAATGATCTCATACTGAAATACTGGTCATGGTAGATGTCCTGTATATCCAACGCATTGCATCAATGTCAGATGTACATTTTATTCCGGGTTAAGTGTGCCAGTATAAATTCTCGATTATCTCCCAGGTATGTGATCCTGTCTCTGTGGGAGGAACTACAGGTATGTTCTGGGACTTCTCAATTCATATATTATTACATTCCTTGATAAATGTGCTTGAACATGATAACAGGATTTGAAGTATGTAATTTATCAAATCAACCGATAAAACTTAAACCGGAAGATTAAGAAACAAAAAGAGACGTTTATATATCAATGAGAGTGTGCTTTTTAATGTTTTAGATGAATATATTTCTGGTGGACTAGCATCCTGACCAAGCTGCACTCCAGCCTTGCATGCTTCCATTCCTGGGATAGGATCCTTATGGCCCTGACCAAAATCAGTGGTAGGAAAGATAGATGGACGTTTTCATTTTGAATGCATGGTTCTGATCCTTCTTCCTCACCTCTTGGTGTCACACCCTGCCAAACCCGGACCAGTGCATCTGCAAAACAGTTAAGAAGGACATCAGTGCCACCTCAGTTGACCCCAGAATGTCTGGCATGTTGTGTGTATGTGTGGGACTGAGGCTAACCCTTGAGTGCAGTTCTCATGGCAAGCCTGGCAGATCTTCATCTTATCGGCATATTTCCAGATGTAAGTGTCCCTCTCACCCGGCACACCGGAAGGGCACTTGGAGACGCAGTGGGAGCCATCTTTGAAATGAGCACACTCTAGGCATTTATCTGGGCCCTGGAGAGAGAGACCATCCCATCAGCAGGAAGGGACACACCTTGTGGAATGTAATATGTAGGGACAGCAAGTGGTGTAATGATTAAGATGCTCCCTTTCTCTATAAATTGAATATGTTTTTCTTCAAGTGAATTTGTTTAAAAGAAGCCATATGGCATGAAAATAACTATTATGCCATTTACTAATAATGAATGTATGAGTTAAGACTAAGGATATGGCGAAGGACAACAGCCATTGCATGTCATATGCTCCTGAGATTCAGGGGAAAAAGTTTGGCAATTCTGATTTTGTTAAAAAACAGAAATTGTGTGGGAATGAGAGAAAGCATACCCCACACGTGTCATCATCATAAAGCCAGATGATCACATTTCCTCCCGCATTAAGAAGACCCACCAGTGCCTATGCTTCCTTAGGAAGCACAGACGGCTCCCTACTGTTTATTACTGTTTTTATTACTATTATATATTTATTTTGTCTAGTACTATGTGCATCATGTACAGTACATATCATAACTCATCTTTGGTACTATGTGCATTAAGCATATATCATCATTTATTTAGGCTTTATCTACAGTCTACACTGGCTGATTCCTGTCTGGTTTATTGCATTGCTGTTTTTATTCTTATTTTTACCACTTATCTTTTCGTTAAGCAGTTAGAGTGCAGCAAAATGTACCTTGTTAAACTCCAAAGCAAAATGACACTAAAGTTCAATTCAATTCAATTCAATTCAATTCAACTGCCATCTTTAAGAAACAACAAAACATACTATAGTGTCAGAGGGTATGGGAAATATGAGGAAAACATTTAATGTCCTCTATAGAGGACAAAAATGAACTGCTGCATATCAGATACATGGCGAAGTGCTTGATTGCTTGATGCCAGCAGTTGGCTGGAACATACCGGGCCGTGGCATGTCTTTGTCCCGTTCTGAAGCTTGCACTCGGCGTCACACTGCAGGCATGTTATGTTCTCCACATACTCACGCGGCTCCCTGTAAGTCAGATGGTAACCACACTAAACACTGCTCTTCCAGTATATTATGCAGAATAACATACTCCACATTACTGGGCAATATGTGGACTTGCCATACTTGATGCCTATAACCAACACACAATTTTTTTCATAAAGACAACTGGATTTCTTACAGGTCAGGGGCTTAAAAATATAGCTTACAGTTTATAATTACATTACACGAACTTTATAAATTGCAAGAGGAAGTCATTAAGAAATAGCTAAATGCAGCTTCTCTAGCAGAGGATGGTTTTGATCCATCAACCTCTGGGTTATGGGCCCAGCACGCTTCCACTACGCCACTCTGCTCCACATGTAGCACAAGCTGACATTACCCCTAACTGAGACTGCTGTACTATAATTCAAACAATTTTACATTTTTCCTTGTGCTCTGTCTCCCTGGGTGTGAGAGATGGGTCTTCAGAGGATGTCACAATGGACTGAAACCCACTCACACAGGCTTACAGCCACAGAATGACCACAGAAGGGGCAGCCAGATGTCAGACTATATATGGAATGAGATATTTCATACCTATTTGCTCAGTATTATATTATAATATGATTTTGCTGTGCACAAAGTGTACTTTTATGGATTGGCTGCAGATGGCACTATTGGGGTGATTTATTGTTTTTTTAGTGTGACATTCAACAGTTTCAGCCTTTTTTAAAATGCACTTAAGCTTATACTTCCTGCCTGCTGTAACAAGGAATGTTTTAAATATTCCTCTGAAATCACTATAGGGTTAGTTTTTTGATGTTAAGATGTTTATTGGAAGTACAACCTCATGTCATAGACAAATGTTCAAATTCACTATTACTTCACAGGAATAATCATTTGTTTTAGTTTTGCTCAAGGTCTGTTCTCATCTGCAATTCTCATTCATATGGGCATCAAAAATGCAAATTATTCTCTTCCTTGCGGCAGTGAATTGACCTGCGAGGTACTGGGCTTGAGTCCAACTCGAGCGTATGCTTAAACAGTGGCAGTATATGGCTGTTTTTGTGACATACCATTGAAAATTCCCATAGGAGAACAGCGAGGAAAGACAAAGACGTTGCAAGAACACAAAAATAGCCCAGAAAATTAGGGGATGGGAGGCATTCAGGAGACGAAAGTACAGCCAAGAACATCGTGAAGATGCCCCTACTTGCCCAGGTCAGTCAAAGCCCTGCTTACGGCTTATGACGTCACCAGCATGGTGGCATCCATAATCACTGCTATGCTACTGTAGCATGAGATTAACCAAGGCTTGGTTTAGAGGAGACACGAAAGTCATTATCCAGTCACAGTGGGATGGAAAAACAGTGTGTGTTGTGAAAGGAATCCCTTTATCCTTTGTTAGATGATAGTCTGTCCTATAAGGTTTGAGCCATGCATGGAGATGGAAACATGGGAATTCTAGATTCCGTGGTTGTTCCACCCTTGATGACAAACTATGTTTGTGCTGGAGCCATCTGGCCATCTGTACAAGGCCATTGGCAGTAGCAGAAAAATCGGCAATGCAGCCAGTGCAGCTAGTGCAGCCAGTGCAGCTGCACTGGGCCCCGTGAGAACAGAGGGGTCATGGAGGTTCGATGGGAGAATCAAGGGACGATCAGGGGGCTATTGATCCATTAGTTTAAATTACCAAAGCAGATTACGTTGTGTTATGAACTGCTGAAAACAAAACAACACATATCTCGTTTACCTGTCTTTCTCAGTCTTTCTCCCATCTTTGTTTTTTCCTTTTTTCTATAACAAGGCTATAAAGATGCATATTTCATAAAGATACCTGGTACATCTGTAACATTTAACTGTTTGTGTTCCCAGACAATTGTCCAGAAATGAGAAGGTGGCCTCAAAAAACATTTTGCATTAAGAATATTAACACCTGATAAACTACTAGCATTACAATCTAGCATTACAATACATATTATTTGTGAATGATCAATACACTTGAATTAGAAGTTCTACCCAACTGATCAAGCTAATCCAGATGACTACACTTGTTAAAATGTTCCATTGGACTGTCTAGCCATCCATCCATCCCAGAGCATAGGAACTGGGGTGAAAGGGGAGGGGGGCATGTACCCAATACTTAATTTGGCATCCTCCCAATAAACAGACCTTTGTGTGATCCCCACCCCAATCTCAAACTCTCGCCTATGCCATTGCATCCATCTACTAATACCAGATACTGATTTGGCTCACAAGGGGCCTGGAGCCCATCCCAGGCAGCACAGGGCATACGGCAGGGGTTACAGCCTGGATGGAATGCTAGTCCATCACAGGACACATCCACATACACCACTATACACTATGGGCGATTTAGGGACACCAATTAGCCTGACTGCATGTGTTTGGACTGTGGGAGAAATGTCACAGAGCATAGAGAGATGTAAACTACACACAGAGTGCAAAGGCAATGTGAGCCCCCAGCAGAGAGCACACCACCCCATCACCGTGGAAGAATTTCAATGTGGCGTGAATCCGATGTCCTTACTGTCTGCGTTATTAATTATTTTGCCTCCCATATTTCCATTATTTCAGACATGAATAGATATTTTTTTACTTTATTGAAATAGAATTCCTGAACTTCTCTACTGCATGGATCATAGAAAAAAAATTCTGCAGAGGTATAGTGTGAAAAGTGCCTCACTATGTGCTTCGGTCCGGAATTTCACCAGTCTCACCTTAAAAATACCCACTACCCCAGACGACATAAAATTACAGTACTTCTCTCTAATCTGAAGTTCTTTCTTTGGTTGTGTTTAGGTCATGATTATAGTAAAAGTCTGTTGCATATATATTGATTTAAATACTGAGTTACTCTCTAAAAGCTGTTCTGTTGAGCAGAGTCAGGTGACTGGGTATATTTGTGTTTATTAGTGACATTAGTGACTCTAGTGCTCAGCTACCTGTTATCTGGTATGATGTGTCAGTCCTGCATATTAGCTTTGTGCTCCCAGCTCCTGGATGTAATATTTACATTTGCCTTGTGTTGGCCTGAACTACGTCCTGTCCTCAATAACCCTGAAAAGGGAAATATTGACAAAAAACCTGTTCTCAGCTGACAAGTCATGTTTTTTTTTGGGCATACTTTGTTTGGCTGGGGAAATTCTGATAATTATATAGCAATTAATTTTAAAAAATCATCATCGTACTAATAAAAAATGAATTAACGTGGTATCCCTGTATTAGTTGGAGGATTCATTTGCATCGGCGGTTTAAATATTTTTAGTGCTTTCATTAATTACTGTAACTTTCATGACTTATTTTGTGAATTTACATTGTGTTCTCCATTTTAACGGTATGTTGTTTACAGTAATAACATTAGCTGAACAAATATTGCCTTGTGTTTTCTTTTTTGCACAGGTGCAAACGTGTACGTTCTGAATTTAAACCTTTGCTGGTACTTCATAGATGAACAAATGCAGTGAACAACAGATTTGCCTCGGCACTAGTCCAGGTTATTGGTCAGTCCTGCGTCAGTGAAATCCCTTTGTTGCCCTTGCACATGGGACTCATGCTCGTTTATCGTCTTAAGACATCTTGCAATGTGCATCCTGAAAATTTATTTCTGTTATATTCTTTAGTCTTGCATATATTGTACTGTGATGTGTTTCTTCTATGTGTCTTATTATCGTATAGTTCAACAGGTGGCTGCCCTTTGCGGCCAGTTTGTTCTCACCTACGGAGACCATGTTGGGGGAGGCGTAAAGAGAATTTCTGTTATTGTTATTATTATTTATTACAGTGTTCTGAGTTCTGAGAATCACTTTTACCCTAAGTCACTAGTGCACAGTGTGAAACGGTGCCCAGTCTTAAAAGAACAAACTATATTTTACTCCCTCTAAATAACACAAGACCAGACAGGGACCCTGTCACTTTTCACTGTATTCATACTGACAGAGCAATGGGGCATGAACACATTTACAAAAGCACTTCATACAGCTCGAGTGCTGGCTGCAAGCCCAGTCTGTCAACGCAAGGTGCTGTCGTGTTTACCCGCCTGAAACGCAGCAGCATCTTTAAATCATATCGCATTATATCAGTGTCCCACCACTAAATACTCCCCCCACCGGGAGCTGCGCCGGTTCCTTTCCCCTTGGCCTGTTATTCTCACACAGTATGTTCTTCCCAGCACGCTTGAGCAAATATTGCCAATACTTCTCATGCTTTGTGCATCTCCCAGTAAGAAATGAGCACAAACAAACAAACACACAAACAAAGGAAAAACAGAATGCCAGCTCATCTCATTTTTGAAGGGAAAGATGAATCATAGTGAACTGGGTTAAAATGAAAATGCAACCAAGTGCATCTTCCCCATACGATCCCTGCTAAATGGATTCTTTTCTTGTGGTGATACAGAAGCTGATTTTAAAAAAGAAAATCCAAATCACTGAGTATTACTTTAGTAGTACTGACTTGCCACCTACCCTTGCAGAAGGTTACAGGTGGCCACACAGCGCCCCCTACGTATGAAGTGCAGGCAGCTGAAGCACATCGTGGGCCCCGGGCCCCAGCACCCCTCCTCTGTGCACATGGTGTCACACGTGTTGTTGTGCAGCTCTGGGAGAAATCACACAGAAATGTCCGTTTCTCAGGGGCTCTGCAGTATCCAAGACATATTTTAAACTGGGGCGGCAGGAATCTAGCTACTAATTTCTTGTCATGCTAAGCTACTATCGAATTAGCTGATATCAGCTCTCTCGTGATTTCTGAAGCTAGTTTCATAAACAAATTCTGCAAGACAGACTTACTACAGACTGTGGAGTTTGCATTGCCCTCCACCTTAGACCTCTGCTTGTCCGACTTAAACAGTGTCCTCCACTGCTGACCACTGGTGTAGCACAGTTTGGGGTTGTTCCTGATGACCACATCTCCATCACTGATCTCCGTCAGGGAATGCAGACCCAGGTGGGTGATGGAAATGTTGAGTGCAGCAAAACTGACCGTACCTCTGGAGGAGACAGATGGCGGGGGTAAGAGCTCCTTCAAAGCAGCACTCATGAGCATGAGGATGGTATGACTGCTTACAGCACACGTATATAGTATGCACAAAGAGGTATTCTATATAGGATGAGAGAAAAGTATATCCTGCATTGGAAATTGTATGAAAATTATGCATTATACATGTTAACATTAAGTTCAAGAAACTGATTGTTTCACTGTGACTTGTACTGTGAATTGCGTATATTCTTTTAAGAATCTGTTGAATTAGTATCTTTTCTGTTTATGCAGCCCATAAATTTTAAATCTAGACCAAGTGTGCTGGATAGAGCGAAAGTGAGCTTACAGCTGCTTGGTTCTCCCACGAATTATTTCCAAATTTTCAAATGGACTGAGGGAGGTTAGACGTTCCGGCCAAGACTGAATCAGCAGAAATCCTTTAAAAAAAAGAAGAGTAAGCACATTGGGAAGAGGACAGGAGTTATTCTGCCATCTTCTATATTAAGTAAAAGGCTTTGATCGTACAAATAAATATAAAGGATGAACTCATTAGAAATCATGTTTGTTTTACCGGAAATTTCTTTCACTGTCTTGAAGATGTTGAGTTTGGAGGGATCCAGTTTAGGTGTTTTGGTGTAGGTGTCACTGAGGAAACATTTTTCTTACATGTTTAAATGAGATAAATCAAAAGAACAGCTAGACTGTATTTTCTATTTTTTAAGTCAAGCCATTTAATAAAAAAAGAAAATTCTGTCAAGATTTATGTTTTGGTTTTGACAAACATGAAAAAAAATACTGAAAGGTTTCAATAACCTACCCATTAAATGTGGTTGAAATGATAGAAACATCCCCATTAATCTTGGTGCAGTTTCTGAAAGAGTCTATATTTGATGCGTTGATTGACAAAACTCCAGTTAGCGGTCCCATTCCCAGCCCGTTGCACACTGGGAACGAAGCATAACAAAATAAAAAATAATTAATAATAAAATGCTTTGTTAGGCATATTACATATGTTAGCTATTCTGTATGGGTTACTTTTTTCATTTTCTAGAATTTTTCTAGAAAGATACCATAGACAATAAGAACCAATAGTTTTGAGTCCATTGGTCAATGGAGTCAGACATGCCTGGTGTTATTTCTGGGTGTGAAAACTTGCTGAACCTTTTTATGCATTTTTTTCCAAAGTAGTTTCCTTTAATGCCTAACAATTACTCTAACCCCAAACTTATGATGCCAAACTCTAACCCTGAAATTCCAAATTCGAACCCTACGCTAAACCATAACCCTAACCCTACAATGCCAGTCCCTATACCTGACCCAATGCTTACAATGCCAAACAGTAGCCCTGACACCAAATTTCAGCATCCTTGATTTTTTTATTCAAACAAAAAGCTACGTTTGTTTATTACAATATGATACTGTAGCGCCGGAGCATGCTGGGAATATTGTAAATAGCCCCTTCTTTGTATAATTATAAATACTTGTTGTATTCCCTATTGTGGCATATGTCCTTGTCTGTGTCTTCAGTGAACCATCTCTGATCTTAGCATGCATATAGTTATTGTGTAAACTACCCACCATGTGTGTGCCTTACCGTCCAACATCACACCTTAGGGTGTTTTCCCATTATGTATTGTTTGGGTGGTTGTTTGATGTCTGTGTTAGTCGTTTCAAGGTGTGACAATTAAATACAGGTGAAAATGAAAGGAAAAAAAAGGTTAATTATACTTGCCAGCAGACTCATTTAAGCATTTTCAAGGATATAAGTGTGTCTAACCATCCTCCCCCATCTCATTACATAGTTTTATGCATAGTACAAAAATATTGCACAGGGAAACAAATTTAACTGATTTTCAGCATTTCCTTTCTGTATTCTGTTAGTTGGATGACTCTGGGAAGCCAAAAATATGGAAGATTTATGAGAGATTCAGCCTACCTTTGGGACACGGCCCATCGCATTTCTTGCATTTTCGGACCCCATTCTCATCCGCCTCGTACATGTCTGCACTGCATGTTCGAACGCAGGCCCCGTGATCAGTCACCACATAGTTATCTGTGTAAAAACAAAGCGACACATTCTGTGAGGGTCACATGACACCATATGAGCTACAATTCAGCTACATTAACTAAATTTCTAAATTTCCTCTATACAATTTACCCTTTATGCTTAAAACAATTTCATTTGTGCACAAAATGTTATACCAAATGACCCTGAGCCATACTGGATGGATGGATGGACAGTATTCATCTGTACTTTATCAATAAGGTCATGCAAAATCTAGCACAATAACATAAACACATGATTTTTTATTAATGTAAATGTATTATTTATGGCGTCACAAAAATACAGCGGTACCATGGAACATTAACTTAATTCATTCCAGATGGTTGGTCAACTTCTGATAAGAAATAATGTAAATGAATTGAATCCATTCCAGACCCCCAAATTATTGCCTATTTAGACTTATGTACCTAATGAAAAAAAACATTAACAATCAATATAAAAGTAATTCACACATACAAAAGCAATAAACATGAAATAAATGGCCACCACCTTCATGTCCCGCTATAATTTCATTTTTAAGTTCTGCAGTTAATCTCACTACTTTCCTCTTTGGATTGTTGCTATCACTGCTCATGTTCTTAGGGGCCATAATTACTGTATCACTAAATGTACTTTAGATAAAGCAGAAAACAATTCCCACCAGACACAGCTTACGCATGTTGAATTCAGTCACGATGTACCACAAAACTGAGAGTGATTCATAGCAACCCAGCAGGTCCCACTGCCCTTGTAGATGCGTTTGGATTCGATCAGTTTAGCAGGTCTATTTTGTTTTGTCAGGCTATGAGTTTTCAGTTGAGTTGAGGACAGATTTTTCTCGATTGAACCGTTTGAGGTCAGAATTGGTAGACTTGAACGTCTCTTGATCCGTGCAAGTTTTACCAGGAATGGATGCGCTCCGAGATTTCGTTTGCGGTACAAGTGGAAAATAGTTCAGTAGATCCGCTCAATGTCTGAGTTGGTCGAGTTAAGACGCGTTCTAGTTCCAAGGTACCACTGCAAATCAAAGCAAAGCTGTAACCTGCCCTAACACACCATGGCATGAAGTTAGCTGAGACTCCCTTACGTGGACAGTCCTTAACACAGGTGGCCCCGAAGCTGTACTTCCTGTCCGGATTGACGACCAGCTGGTGAGTGTTAGGGTTATACAGCATGAGAGGGGGGCAAGTGTCCTTGCATGTGCTGTCATCCTGGAAGTCTCGGCAAGCCTGAGGGCCACATCACAAAAATTTAAAAAAATAAAATAAAAATGCTGAAAAATAAAATAACTGTTTATTGCATACATACAGGGTATGTTATGTAGCTAAAATGTTTACTATTTTGACTGCACGTACCTGGAGAAAAGACAGATCATGGTAATCCTCATAAGAACATAAAGAAATTTACACACGAGAGGAGGCCATTCGGCCCATCAAGCTTGTTTGGGGGCGAGCATAACTCAACTAGCATAGCTCAGAGTTGTTACAATCTTATCTAGCTCTGATGTAAAAGAACCCAGGGTTTTAGCTTCCGCTAGACTGACTGGCAGACTAGTCAGTATCGCCAACCCCAAGCTTTCATTCCCTAGACAGGGTGAGGGGTTTGAACTAAAACCCTTATGGTTTAAGGCACGGGTATCAAACTCCAGTCCTGGAGGACCAGGGCCCTGCACATTTTTGGGTTTCCCCTCATTTAACACACCTGATTCAACTCCTTGTGCTAATTACCACACAGCTCTTGAGCTGTATCAGAAACAGGGAAGGAACTAAGCTATACATGACTATGGCTCTCCAGGACTGTAGTTTGACACCCCTGGTTTAAGGACTGAATCCCAAACTGTACCCCTGTAACCAAAGACTATGTATGATATGTAACCACTATTTATTGATTTAGTGGGTATTTTATCAAAAGGGATCATAGCAGGGTTAGCCAGTCCCTGGAGCAGTTGGAGTTAAGGGTCGTGCTCAAGGGCTCAACTGTAAAATCAGTCTGCTGACCATGGGATTTGAACCAGCAACCTTCTTATTACATCATCCTAACCTGTTGAGACCCACATAGCTCCTGGGTTCTCAATCCAGTCCTCTCAGCTCCCAACACACATGTAACAGGTATTCAATGTTTTTGATTGGTTAATTCCTGATTGGTTGGTTTGTTCTTGATGATTTAGCTCAGGAGTACTGGGAGCTGGGAGGGAGCAAAAATGTAGACTGTCCAGCTGCCCCCTGATACTGAGTTAAAGACACTGCCCTATCTGATCGCTGGTGTTAAAAATATGACGTTTCTCACCAGGCAGTCTGTCGGTCTGGGCCCAGTGCATCCTGCAGCACAGTGTTCGTTGCAGCAGTCGCTGGGCTTGGGACCCTTACACCTCCGGGAGCACTGTTCCGCGCAGTTTAACTTGGTGACTGGAAACACACACGCTTCCTGGATGACTGTCAGCTACAGCCTTACCGTACTCATAATCCGCTCAATAATTTAAAACTTTTATACTCATGTGGATTATTACCTCAAAAAAATCTATCATTTCACTAATTACAAACCCAGAGTTATTTTAGCTACAGATGTTTTTTTGTGATATTACACAATAGCTACTTTGTCATAAATGGGTCTATTGAAACAGGAGTCGGCAATGATTGATGTGAGAGGTGATGTGTAATTACAGGTTTGACAGTTTTCTGGGCCTGGTGCCCAGCACGATCCATTGAAGCAGCCAGGGTCACACTTTTCACCTGTCAAGAACATGGAAAAATTGTAAAAGACATCAGCTACTACGACAAAACTACTTATTTGTAATATAATATGGAAAAACCTACCACTACAATAAACAACTGTAAAATAAGCTCAAAAATATGTCATAAAAGGTGCCATTCTTCCATACCACTTTAACTTTGGCTAAACCTCTGACTGACTTCTAAATCACTTTCAATTAATTCAGATATTTCGATTTCCCAGGACAGCCACTGCCATTATGGAAATCAATAGGTTGGACCCTGTTTATTATACAGGAACTACATGAAGAAATGTCACAGGCACCTTTCACTCAAAACAAAATGATAGCTGAATATGTCTTCTTGTTCAAGTCACCATGTTCTAATATTCTGGTTTCATTTATTCATCTATTGTACCAGTTCCTTGACACATATCAAATGCTGCTCATACTCACAGTGTTGGCTATTATTCTCTAATATTAATTCCATGGCTGGATTGCTGTTCTTGTCCACGATGTCATACCACTGAATTGTCTCCACGTTACACAGCAAATGGTTGCGGGTCACTTTCACACCCCCTTTTAGAATCTCTGTGTGAAACAAATGAGTTTTAATGGGGCAGCGTGTGGCTCTGTGGGTTAGGACTTGGTGCCCCCAATTAGGGGGTTGTTGGTTCTAATCCCTCTGTAGGGCGAGTGATTTTACTATTGGGACCCTCGAGCAAGGCCCAAAACCCACAACTGGCCAAGAGAAACTGCCTCTTCCTGCTTCCTGATCTTCTAAGTAAATGTATGCTTTTCATTGACATAGAGGTACTTGTGCCCATAAATTTGCAGAGATCAGGCTATTTAATTGTTCTTGCCAGGGGGTTGTAAATCATTTCCACATCTTAATTAAGAAGTGAAATGCATGATGAACCATATTGAAACGCTTCAATGTTTTGCATTATGCTAGATGTGTGATTTTTTCCTGTGGCAATCTATGATAACATTGCCTTGGTATGTATTTTCTGTATGTTAGGAACTAAGTGCAAATATTAACCTGTGAGGCTCCTCAGTGACAACTCCCTCACTCCCTTAGTGAAATTTTGCGTCTTGACGGTGAACTGCTTCTCGTAGTTGGACATAACAGCCAGGGCAAACATATCTTCATAGAGGGTGTGGCCTCTTATGATCCGCAGGTTGTCCAGGGGGATGTTGGCTGCCTTGTTGAGGGCGATTAGTACATAGCCACCCACCTCCTGGATTGTCTGTTTGGGGGGGGGGGATAAAACACAAAAAATAATTGGAAACCCTCTGCTCTAAATATATGAAACATCAAAGGTTCAAAAAGCCAGACTCAATTACAGTGTGTGTTTGGCCTCATAAAATTTTTCCTTTGGTAAGTAATCTTTAAAATAACTTTAATGCTTTAAATAACCTTAATCTGCACTTGCTATAAAAATGTTGACTTTCAATAACATTGAAGCATTCTGACCTACTTAATGAAACATGCCCACAGTAATCAGACTGGCTAACCTGGATTAGGCTGCCATGCCAGGTACAGTTCACAGTTAGATATGGGGGCTACACTCGCTTTGTACTAAGCCTACTAAGACACTCTGCATTTTAGCCAGAGCTAAACCTGTAATTCTTCTTAGCTTCATTCATTGATTTACGTCCATCCATCCATCATCCATCCATCCCCAATTCTTCTATCTATCTATCTATCTATCTATCTATCTATCTATCCATCTTACTTTCTATTTCTTTATTTCATCCTTTATTCCTCCCCATGCTGCTTCTGACTGTCGGTAGACATCCAATATTAAAAGTATGTGTCTTTTTCATGTTTATTTGCTTGTAAATTGTCTTGAAATTACATGTTATACGTTATACGGAGAAACACCCACCAAGGGTATGTTTAACATACTTACTTAATACAGATGTTTCAGATTCTGATATTGATTCTATCTACTATAGTACAAAATACCTTAAAATTTGCCAGGCCAAATGGAAAACGCATGCAGCCTGGTTTCATACTACCTCACCCAAAGTAGCGGTTGCTCAGGATTAAAATACCGTGGACTTCAGCTACCCACAGCTACAAATTAATGTGATTCTTAATGTCTCTCTGGTGATTTCAATTAGTTAGGGCACTGGAATAAATCACTGATTGGCTATGCCGAACAAAAAAAAAAAATACAGGCTAACGATCTCAACCAACAGAGTGTGTAAGGAGAGTTGGGGTTAAGGGCATTTCAAAGCGGCCTGGAATGCAATCTGCCAGCTAATGAGGGAGGGAAGGTTCCAGAAGCAAGATGATAAATGGAGCACAGGATGCTATGGGCACCTCTGACAGCTAATGGCATAGAGTATAAAACCGGGATATTATCTGAATGTACCAGAATGTGAAAGTAATAATTTTACATATCATTAACAAGGTATGCTAACAGTAATAGATCTATCGGGTGTAAAATAGTTTAACACCGGTAACACAAAGAAAAAAGGAAAAGAAGGACAGGTGGCCAAAATACCTCCCTCTGGCTTCCCTGAAGTAGCAACAGGAAGACATGGGCAGCAATGTAGGGTTCAGCGCGGAAAAGGTGCAGCCCATGAATGTAACCCTAAGTCTTTATTATAACCTGCTAATATCAGTGGTAGAAAATGATTGATGGAGGTGGATAGTCTTTGATTTAGAACTTCATTTGCAGCTTTTTGTGAACGTGGTGTGGGTTTTGTTGGGCTCCCTGGTTTATTCTACTCTGCCGAAATAACACAAACAGCAGCTCTTGTGTTTGCTAAATTTCAGCTGCACAGCCCCGAATAATCTTACTTTCCCACAATGATGAAAACTTGAGTAATGTAAACATGATATTTTTAAAAACATCTTTCTGTATATTTTTGTATATAAACCAAATCCCCTTTAACTGTCAAGAAAACAACCCAGAAGCTGTTTTGTTAGTTGGCATAGGATATACTACAGTGGTATTGCATAAAATTTATATTATTTTGACTGCACATACCTGGAGAAAAGACAGATCATGGTAATCCTCAGTGTAGGTGATCTCCAGGTTCTCCAGCACTACGGTGCAGTTGCTGTACATCCTCACAAGGTTCTTGTAGTGATCATCTGGTGTCCCCAAGAGCGCCAGCTTGTTGTTGATTCCCTGGCAAACTGAATAAAACAAGACAGAGATGGAATGGGCTGGTCCACTTTCTTCAGTGAATTTAAGGGCATTCTATACATTTACAATGATGTATTGATTTGCCAAACAAGGTGTGCTAGTGTTCGAGTAAATAAAAATACATTGGTTCCTGCTAATGCTGAGGTGACTTCATGAGAGGTTTTGAAGTGGCTAACCTGACACACTGTGACATACATAATATAGTTTTACAGTAAGATCATTTAAACAACATGTTATTTGACTCACTCAGACTGTTTTACAGTATAAGGAAAGCTGGGCTCAGAATTAAACAATATTTACTCATCCATCCATCCATCCCTTTGTTCTATGTATATTGCATTCTCAGTACACTATTGGTAATAGTGTTCATGATTATATAAACAAAAAGAGGATCAGTCAGTGGGCCTGCCTGGGTTCAATGAAGATCCTTTTTGAGAATTTATTGCATCCCTCCATCCCTGCTGTTGTTGTCCCTGATTATGTGCGACGTCCCTTTCCAGGGCTCCGCAGTGTCTCCA
Organism: Pollimyrus isidori; assembly: GCA_019775955.2. Classification (NCBI taxonomy): domain Eukaryota; kingdom Metazoa; phylum Chordata; class Actinopteri; order Osteoglossiformes; family Mormyridae; genus Pollimyrus; species Pollimyrus isidori. The sequence goes on from JABFDZ020000001.1 coordinate 27,284,826, forward strand.
TCTACACCTAGGGTGTCAAACCCAAAACCTGTCAGGCCATGTGTCTGCAAGTCCCCTTTCCAACCTATTAACCAGTACAATTAGTAGTGAATTATCTGTGGGTTTATGCTCTATTTACACTGAGCCACTCTGGGCTGCTCCCCTCCCAGCCGAAACGCTGAAAAATCACAACTGTTTTACTCAGTAACTGACCAGAAGGAAACGATTTTGGGTCTAATATACAAGACAGTGTGTCACAGAAGGGTGAGTCCTGGGTTCCAGAAGGTGTTGCCTCTGTTTGCATTCCCATACCCATTTGTTCAAAACGGAAATGCTAAGTATCCCAAAAAAAAATTGGGAGAATGACATCATATGCTGTTTCAGAGTCTCCTGTCATGGAATGTAACTGAAGATCAAGTGTCAAAAATTCAGTCCCCGTTTTTTGTTGTTTTTGAGCGGAGGTCATCAAAAACCTCAGGCTTCCTCATCACACGTTACAGTATTGCGGAACCAGACCTCACTCAGTCCTCATGCAATCCAATGAAGGGCTTTCATGAAATTTCTAAACCTCATTAAGTCCCCAGAAATTGCCTTGAAAACATATCCCTTGGTTTGAGTGAGTTTGGGAAATACATCATATAAGCATGACATTTGTGATTTATACCGTCCTCTGACAGAATAAATAAATAATAATCGTAATATATTTTTAGATATCGCAAATGGACACAGAGCATCCTCTAAGACACCAAATACAGTCGCTAGTTCATATCCCAGGATTGGCAGAAGGATTTCACCAATGAGCCCTTGAGTTAAGCCCTTTACCCCAAATGGTCCAGGTTCTGTCTGACCCTGCTTTTTCAACACAAAATAGTCAATCACTTTGGATAAAAGTGTCTGGTAAATAAGAAAAAAAAGTAATGCGTAAAATACTTTTACTAGTGCTGCTAGAGACCTTTGTAAGCCTACCTGCTTCCTTGAAATGTGAAAGTTACTACGGCTAATTGCAAAACTTCAGGGGAGAAAATCTTGCAGAAACATGACAGTAATCACCGTTATGGGCACAGTGGCTTGTTTGCAGTAATGAACCCAAAAGTAGCACAGAGCCACAAATATGCACAAAACCCATGACAAAGTGCACATGGATTCAATAAATGTATAATAGAAAAAATCATTTAAAAACTGCTGAAATAATCAGAGAGGGTTTTGTTGTGTCAGGTGAACTCAAAAGCATTTTCCCTGCGTGTGAAACAGCCCTGAGATTCTGCTCCATGCCAATCCGGCAGGGAGTCCAGCCTCTCGCCAGGGGCGACCGCATAATGTAAAAATACAGGCCAGCAAGTTTGCTCAGTTTTAAAGCTTTGGAGCGGCTGAGCACCAGCAAGTCTCACGCATGCCAGAACAAAGCATTCAAAGTAAGTCCTGGGCCAAGTAACACAGCGGATTTAATAACAGCCAGAAATGTTCACACAGTACCAGCTTCAGCATAATAAATAGGACACTTTTAAGAGATTTTAAGATGGGGAGAATCATTGATTACTACATGGAATGTATTATAAGATGGCTTCCAGACATGTTCCAGATGTGTCACATGACAGCCAGTCTGTTACAGCATCCATATCACACATCTGTTGATTCACCTTAAACAGTAATATACTGTTACTGCATTCCTCTTCAGGAAGCTGACAAATCGCTTTCCCCTCATTTAACACACCCATACTTCACTTCCTCTCCGTTATCGTGATGCGCCCATTAAGGCTAAGTAAGATATAATTTTCATCCGGTGTGGCACCTTGAATACCTCCTCATTTGATCTATGATGGATGCAGACCATGCAGAGAGAACGGATGCCACAAAATCCCTGTTTGCAACCGGAGAAGGACATTGTTACTGAGACAAGCAGGCCAGGATAATCACTAGAGTTCTGACTGTAGGATCACATGTTGACACGTTGACAGCCATTACAGCTACGTCTGTCGATTCTGCTGTATGATCAGCAAAGGTCAAACTGTCCCAAATAAAAAGGTACACAATGGACTAGTGTAGGACAGCCAATCTGCCCCTGAATCGCGCCATATGGAAGGCTGGGCCACACAGTCATTAAAAAGGGATTCCACTCCATCTGCCTGTCAAAGACCACCGCACCCCTGTAGCCAAAACACACCCCTGCGGCACCTCGCAGGCCCTCAGTGCTTGGCACAGGCCCTCGGAGCGGGCACGGGCACCAGGGCCACGCGCTGGGAGTTGGCATCGGTAGCTCGCCACACTCTGCTTGTTTGTCTCGCAGGCTTCCCAGCCCGGCCCGCTGGGCCCGTCTGCGGACCCGCTACGCTCCGCTCTGCCGTGAACGGTGTGTCCTGGTGGGCCGCTGCGGTTCTGTCTGGATCTGCGTCTGCAACCGCCACACGGGAAAACGTTTAAATACATCTCGGCGCTATAAATACAGCCATCAATGAGAAGGGGGGACCTAAGGCTAGTTTAGGCGTCCAAATCAGTGCCCATTCAAAAAGAGTTTAAGTGTGTCCTGCGTTTGACTATCAGATCCTGGGATGAGGAAGGTGTGTGAGTCTGAGAATGGCATGACTAACTGTGACACCTTCCAGTAACAAGTGCACAAATTCTTGGCATGGCGACCTGAGTGCGCATGGCGTTTATAGACCTGCTAACGCCTTGCGGCGTGTGGCAGCGCATACATAATGAAACGCCCCATAGACACTAAGGCATCATTCATTGCTTAACTGGCATATAGGGAATTAGTACATTTACTACCAGATTAAGTAATTCAACTAACACTATTAAAATTACGGTATGACTTGTGCAGTAAAAGAAAATGTTAACGGATTTAGCGTAATGCTAGGATATGTCTGTTAAAATTTGATTGAATTGTAATGTACTTTACACTGCACATTCCCTATCATTATTCACATGCACGTTTTATATTTTTGTGTATAGCTTATGCATGTATTTTTTTACATTGCTTGTAAACTTTCTTCTTGTGTTTCTTTTACTTCTGTATTTGCATCAGCGGTGGATATGAGTGTTTTGGATCCTCGTCTACTGCGCAGCATGAATTTCATTGTGTAAATGCTGTACATATGATAATAAATTGCTTGAATCTTGAATCAATTTACCATTATTCATAACACAAAAGTTGGAGGGTTATGTCTTAAAATGTAGACTGACAAGTATTAGTTAAAACCACACAAACTTTAAGAGATGGGAAAAGCTTGAAATGACAAAACAAACAAACAGGCCAAATGAAAAACAATTTAAGCAATTCCTGAAAATTAAACATTTTGTTATGGTTTGGAATTTCTAACATCGAAACCCAGTTTTATTATCATGCGAATAGCGCGATTTGCAAGTGGGAAGGCGATCAGAGCTGCTGCGAGACGCAGATGCTTAAGTCAGTCACTCTTGCTCTTTTTATACATATCACGAAGCTGTAAAAATATATTTTGTTGTTACCTATATATATATTTGAAAAGTAAACCGTCCAAGGTTTCTGAGGGTGTTTTAAAAATATGTATATGACAAAAACTCGCGGAGTTATTTACACGGTTTGGCAAAATTTCTGTCAGGTCCCGCAGGTGGGACATCGGTGCCCAGAGGGTTAAATCAAAAGGAAATAAATTGGAAATATTCAGAGTGAAATGTGTTTATGCCCACAAATACACAAAATCAGCGTTGTATAATTTTCCAAAATAAGCCTGGAGGCTAACATGATCTCCGATTTCAACCAAATCCAACTGCACCATTTCATCCATTTTCCACAGGGAACAGTGGTAAGTAGCCAAAAAAAGCTTTTGTTAATGATGCTGCTCACTCATGGAGAGAAATATGTTCATGAGTGTGGACACATTTCAGAAAGGCGCTTTTAAACCCTAAGTCTGCACTCTGTGCTTGTGAGTGAACTGTAAACATGGACTTGGATTTGGCTGGATGGATGCATGGCGTCCGTCTGTTAAAGCAGGTCGTCGATGATCCTCCCCATCTGGACATGATAAAAGGGGAAATCAGTGGGTAACGTAGGGTAGGGCTGAGATGCTGTGAGTAGCTTTCGGGGCCATAGATATTTATTAATTATAATTATAGGTCTTTACGCATGTTACAGATGCTTCAGTGCAAAAGTATGGATGAAGAGGGACATATCAAGACTGTTTACATTTGAAATACACTTAAGTAGTTACTTAATTTGAGTACTCATAAATCAAGTACTCATAAATCCCAATAACCTAAGCAGGGTCTATGAGATTCAGTGCACATCCCAGATGCATAAAACACAAGGAAGCACCACGAATGGGACACCAGGTTACCGCAAAAGCCCACATGCATTCAAATGAGCAATTCAAAATAACAACCTTTCAGCAGAATGTTTGGGTAGTGGGAGGAATCCCACAGAAACCAATCCAGGCGAGAGAAGCTGCAAAGTCTGAATGAAGAGAGCTAAAATCACAGCTGGAGCCACAACCCAGAAGGAATGAGACAACACTGCAGCTTCATGAACTTCAGAGTGCCTGATTCAGGGTAACGCACCGGTGCGTCAACTATCATAACTCCCATCAGTGCTTACATTCTGCGCTATCATTAGCCCAACAGCAATAAGAACAACAGAAGTTGTGGCAGGAAATGACAGTGATGTTTCGACTCGTGGTCCATGTACTTTTTGTGAGGGGAGCACCATCACCATTAAAATATTCCAGTTCCCACTCTGTGCCTAATGTAATATTCCCCCCCCCCCCCGCCCCCGCCCCGGCGCGGGCCCCCCCACCCGATACACCGTCAGTTCAACAAAGGGGGGGTAGCCGTCCCGTACACCTGTGGAA
>JABFDZ020000001.1:27294807-27306511 GCA_019775955.2 Pollimyrus isidori
TAAGTAGGAGCCTCTTGTGGGGGACAACATCAAAAGCCTTTTGGAAATCTAAGTAAATGATATCATAGGCCTTCTTTTCATCAACTTTTTGACCCATGTAACAGAAAGGCACAGTAATAATGATGTTCTTTCCTTTATGGTGGGTCAACTCATATCTCACCTTTACGATATTAAAATGTGAATGTAGATTTTAAATGTAAAATGCAAAATCTATTTATGTTAAAATACATACCTCTACAGCCCCCAGCCGAACATCTACTTTGATGTTTTGCAAGTGCCATTGTCTTGTTTTGTGCTGTCTAATCCCTGTTGGGTGCCATATGTTACTGACTGGATGGTGCCAATAAGAATTCCTATAGCTCTGAGCATGGATTTGAGGAACCATTTATAAACAAGTGCAATGCCAATGCACATTCAGCAGTCACCTTTACATTTTCAACTCTTCCCAGGCAACGATAATTTCTCCTGATGCTGGGTGATGTCAGCATTCTCACAGCCACACGTCGAGTCTCTGTGGCGATCTTGAGGGTAAACACCTCATACAGTGTTTAACGACATATCGCGTAGTGTTTCTTCTTTTACTATGTTTAACCAAATGAACTTGTATTCCTTTATTTTTCAATTGTTTTTAGTTAGTTGCAGTAATTGTGTATTTATTTACCATTATCATGTTTGTATCATATTCACATTTTATTTACGATGTTCTCCACTTATGATGGGTTAATTGGAACGTAACCCTTCATAAGCTGAGCAGCACATGTAGAGATGCAGATCCGATCATTTAAAAAAGACATCTTAAAGACTGGCAGGAAGGTCGTCCACCAAAGCTGCCTGATTCTACATCATGCTTTGTATTTAATACTGACAGTGGGCGACAGACTTATTCTCTTCTAAATTACAGTGGTGGCTAGCTGAGCCATCTGTAGTTTGCGTGTATGAGGGGAGAGCAGACGGATGTATGTTTCAAAATGACTCGCCCCCTCCTTTGAGACGTGGTCTGTAAGGCAAGCATATAGCCAGCGATGGTATTTCCCACCACTCAAACCACGCATTTGAATGGGGCCCTAAGGCTTGGGACCCCCCTGTTGGTCACAACAGTCAATATCCCGAAGTAGGCCCTGAAGTGACTGGAGCACCAGAAACAGCAAACACACCCAGGGATTTCCCCCCAATGATTCAAATTACAGTTACATAAAACATGCGCAGTTTCTTTGCTGTTCTTTTAGGACGGTTGAATGCCATGGGCACACAGAACACGGAACACATTTTCCCAGGCATCGGCCTTCCATCACGGCTGAGGAAAATGGGCCAGGCATGCCATAACCTCAGGAAAGCAGCCATTATTGTGCGATTATCTCCTTAGAAAGTCCTGGGCACGCACGCTCGTACGCCCTCGCGTTCCATAAACAGATGCTCCGTCCCTGCAGAGTGTTCACCCAGACAGCAAACAGGATGCATAACAGAATGGATGGACGGCCCGCCCTGTTATTTAAGGCTGCGTATCGAGTGTATCGAGGGAAGGATTAGGGATAACCCACTCAGTTCTCATACTGCTCCAGCTATCCCACTGTATTCCCACCCAGACTGAGGTATTCCTGCAATTTCCCAACCCTGCTGAGCACAGAAAGTTAACTCTACTTTGGAGAAATGTCAGAGGCGTTAAGCGACAAATAACTACATGCAAGACATGTAGTACACACACTATATAAAGCATACATCCAAACTATTTTGTTCATACTTCTTATTCTCTGATTGTTCTTCCATCCAAATTACTCTGCTGAAAGATAATTATAATACACTGAACGGCTGACAGTAAAGTCTGCAGACAGGAATGGGGAGGCGATGGCAAAATTTGCCGAGCTTGGTGTCAGCTAATAATACCACCACTGATTAGCAGAATGTTGCATTGTTTTTATTTTTATCTGAAAAGCACTTCATTGTCTCGCAGGCCATATTTAATAATAATTAAAACCACATCACGCACCTTGACAGAACCATCTCATAGGCTGGATCTGGATTAATTGTGTTATATTAGCTCATTATCCTGCTTAGCTAATTCCTCCAAAAGCAGCTATCCCACTGCTTAAAGTGTTTTTCTCATTTGTTCTTATTTTCAATACATGTAAGTCATATGGGCAGATTGTTCTAACAGAACAGCATACATTTGGCAGGTGGATAGTCTTTCTCCATTATCATATTTCACAAACTAGGGCCTAAACCTGGAGGCTGCCTTTGGCAGGAGATCTCCAAGCCACCTAGGATTGGCAACATTTATGCCGGTCCCATCAGTGCGACACATTCACAGTGCATCGGGGTCCCAAGTGGTCAAGCTATAAGGTCAAATGCAATGCATCCTGGGAAGATGGCATATGTAAGCCATAAACAGAGGGCCAGGGTCTAAGGAAACCTGGCTGGCAAGGATGGACACTGCATTTGTACTAAAAAATTCCTGACTGTTATCTCACGCTGCCGGATCTCTCCAATAAACAGCACTGTATATCACCAGCCAGACCTACAGGTCCAGGTAAGGGAGGCTGTTTAACAGACTGCCACGCGGCCTGCATATTCACGCCTCTGATCTTTAATCTCCTTAATCCCCATCCCCACACAGTGCTCCCCGAGGGCTAAAGAACAAACCAGCTTATAGGGAACTTCGTCAAACCCACAATACCCTACACTTAACCCCATACCTTTGTCAGTGCAATGGTGTAGGCTTTCCTGTTTCACAACACAGACAGACGCGGTTCTAGAGGCTGTGGTAGGGTGAGGCTCTGGTTTTGGGGCGTGGCTGACAGGGGACGTCAGAAGTAGGACACCGCAGGGATGATGCTGAGGAATATTGGGAAACAAGCCTCCCCAAAAATGTTTGCAATTATGTAGAAAAGTGTTTTATTCATTTATTAATTTATCTATGTCTACTGGCATTTGCTGCATGTGTTCTACATATTTATTAATTGCATATGCATTATTATAAAAAACACAGCGCTTCTAAGTGGAGCATCTATACACATCGGTATATGATCTCTTCCTGATTCGGTGGTGACACGCAGTGTCGTTAGATTACCATATTACTTCCTGTTTCTGATGTTCTAAGGAGAATAATCCAAGCTCCAAGCCAAAGAGAAAGTAATACACCGCCTGGTATTGCAGGTATTAACCTGGAGTTGCTAAATTATTGGAAAATGAGGATCAGAAAGACAGATGACACACAAATAAATATGGCTGAATGCATACAATTTTTTATGTGCTGTTGCTTTATTGTAATGTGATGTTTGTTTAAAACTGAAAAATTGAAATATCTTGGAAAAAAACTAATTCTGATTAAACCCTTAGAGGGGAGGGTAATTTCTCTCTGTTCTCTAAATTTTGAATGAAAACTTCTCTCTGTAACCCGCTCCCCTTCACAGTTTAATAGCTTACGAGCTAAAACGGCAGTTAGTCTCTATAGTCGGTGGCAGTCTAAGTCGCCATTATCTCCCAACTCAACAGGTGAATCAAGCGTCTACTCTTAATGGGAGTCAGTGACATTAACATGAAAGGACGTTCTCCGTTCCTTCTCCATTCTGCTCCGTCACATGACTGTCCCTGGCGGAGAGCCAGGGCGCTGGTGTTGCAAGTGCAATGCCCATGATGCCAACCATATTTCATTTATTGGCTCTGAACTGGTGTGTTTGGCAGAAATATTGACATCTGTGCCAAAGACTCCTTATCTCTAGTAACGACCAAGTGCACAGATGCTTAACAAATGTAGTATAAATTCACCATAAGTTCACTGGCTTCTTCACCATTTTCAAACAAGTAAAAAGCCTACCTATGTTGAATATAAAGATACCTTAACTACATTTTATGTCTCAGGTTCTCTAATTTATTATAATTTTAACACTGTAACAGAAATCAATGAATGTTGTCCAAAAATGCTTAGCAAAAATGAATACAAAATGATACTAAATAAACAAATAAGTAAGAAAATATGTAAATATAAACGCATTTATAATAGCTCTGTGTTTTTTGCTCTCTGCTGGATGAGAGAGACTTCAGGTTCCTTACAAAGCAATACTGACTAAAATATGGATGGATGGTTTATGGATGGATTGCTATGTATCCGATGAATTTTATCCTGGTAGCCTTTCAATAATAATAAAAAAACAGGTTTAAATCTTTATGCATTTCATTGTGTTAATGATCAGTAGGCAATTTGTTAATGTGGGGATGGCCAGATTAATTAATAATGAAATAATTAATCAATTAATAATTAATTGAATGTTGAATAGACACTGAATAAATTCATACAATTCTCTTTTTTAAAAAAAATATATAAAAGAATGTAAAGCTGTAAACAACAGGCCCTGGGATTTATCTAGCGCTAACCCCAAGGACGCTCACAGCACATGAAGCGCTCTCTCTGCTGGGGGGTGGAGGGGTGCCAGGTTAGAAAGGGGGATGCATTTTTTATATTTTGCTAACATTGGGGATAGCATCCCCCATGCCCCCTCAAACCATCCAAAGTTTATGCTGCTCTAACTCCATAAATTCCCTTCACCGGTCAATTGGAATAAATTCTTTGCACAGTACAGTTTTTTTACAATTTTATATTATTCATTAATGTTATATTAATTTCATATTTATTTTCATATTTAGCCTTGCCTTCTCTTTCAGCCGTTTCTATTTATGTTAAAATACATACCTCTACAGCCCCCAGCCGAACATCTACTTTGATGTTTTGCAAGTGCCATTGTCTTGTTTTGTGCTGTCTAATCCCTGTTGGGTGCTATATGTTACTGACTGGATGGTGCCAATAAGAATTCCTATAGCTCTGAGCATGGATTTGAGGAACCATTTAAATACAAGCCCTTGAATGCAAACGACGAGTAATAGATGTTGAATGTTGTATTTGTATATTAAGGCAACACGCACATTGATTTTAGTTGTAGGTTGTGCTCTCAACAGGTACATCAAACGCATTATACAGTAACCAAACAAAGAAGCTAAAATGAAAGCTGGCAGCTATCAGTAAATTCTCTATTTTAGCAACATTGATACACTCTACTGGTGAGGCAGCCCATACCATAGAAACACAAATAAAATAAAAATAGGGTTGAAAGGAGGGTCTTGGCAGAAATTTCCAAACTGACAGCTTTAAAATGCAAAGCTCAAGACTTTTGAGAAAGAATGTCATATTCCCCCTAGCAACAGCCTGCAGTTCGCTGGCACAATCTCAAAATGGTGTTATCGCTCTCGCGCCTGTCTTAGGCTCCTACGGGCTGATCGCTCTTAATTTATGGCATTGAGATATCAAGGTCAGATTAAAGGTGGGGTATAATGGCGTAATAAAAATATTCTTCATCACGCGTTCTGGGAAATGAGACGGTTAACCTTGCTAGTGTTCCAGTTTGCCTTTCATTTGGCTGGCGACTCTTAATCAGATTGTCCGTCTTTTCCATCCTCTCGGATCTGAGCCACGAATGGTCTCGCCCAAAGAAGAACAAAAGAATCTCTTTCTCTTGCTCGCCCAGTGGGTCTCTGCTAAATTGTATTATTATGGCTCTTTTGCAGACAAGCAGCCGAGGAAATAGGTCAGTTGTTTGGAGCAAAGTAAAGTTCCTGGAATGAAAGCTCAACATTTCTGGAGCTGCCATGGTTTTGTGTCTTGGTGTGATTTCCCATCGTTTCATTCAAAGGGCCATGAAATGGTAATTGATGTCTAAGTAAATAGAAATCTAACAGAATAACATGCCATGTTAGACCCACTATTCTCCCACGGTCATTGGATCAGCACTGAAATAAGTAGCTATTTAGCTGCTATGATACTGAAGTCTACAGTGTACAGCAGAATGTTTTTATTTTTAATTATTAAGTTAGGAAATTACATAAATACTACTGAGTGTTCACTGTCAAGCGTAATTTCTTAACTCACGTGTGCTGCAGTATAAAAATGTACGCAGTTAATTTAAATAACACACCGAAGTAAATGCATAAAATTTGAAAGGATGAAATCTAATTTTAGAGAAGATTATTAGGGACCTCATTACAACTGGAGAATTACCTCTGCAAAGCAAAGGCTCTGCAGAAACACAGTCCCTTGTGGAAAGCAATTCTTAATGAGATATGATATTAAAAGGCTACAGCAATATTGTTCAGTGTTTTGCTGAGCAATTACAATAGAAAGCACCCCTGTGGTCCAATAATAAATAACAAAATAAGTACCGGTAATGAATAAATCATACTCACAAAACTAAGAGGTCCAAACTTTTATTCTAAGTGTCTCCCTGTTTATCAGAGAGGATGATTTATACTTTTTCTACCACAAAAGCTACATTTAAAACTTTATAATCTCCACTGATTATTGCAGCTTTTTAAAATAGACCAGCGATATCACCAGTAAATGTTATATTTCCACCCAAAAGAGAGGAATGATAATTACAAATGAGAATACTTTGATTAGATGGCATTCATTATGAGGGCATTCATTAATAAAAGTGATAACACTGAGTGATTTACCCATAAAAGGCAGTTTTTCTATGTGATTACACCATGGGTGCCCTTCTCTGGGTTCTTTATGCAGTAGGTTCTATGTTGTCATCTGTCAAATTTCACTAATACTGTCCCTTTGTTAGAAAAGCCATTCAAAATCACACTTGCACTGTCATGTGCACAGGGCACTTTCTATTTTTTTGCACATGGTTACCAGGGAAACCAAGGAGCTATTAGGCAGGCTAAAATCAAATCTCAAAACTTTGCACCGCTTCCTAAATGCCATTAAGGGCCTATGATGAATCTAGACGAAGATAAATCAGAAAATCTCGGAAACAAACTGTAATCGTAGTATATTTCAGACGGAAAAGCTGTTTTACAACACATTACAGTGTGGAAAGTGGAAAGTTGCACAAAATCTGCACACTGGAAATTTAAATTCAATCAATAGGAGTATAAAACAAAGAGGAGCTCCAGCTAATCTGAAGATTTTAATTGTTATTCTCGATTCTTAGGAAAAAAAAACGTAATAAGGATTAACATGCAAAAGTCAAATGCACTTTATCCTTCTCAAAAAACAGGCTGCTTTGTAACATACTAACATACTGTTCACCCCCCCCACGAAAAAAAATATTGAAAGTTGCCCTGGGCTGCACAATATCAAGTCTATACCTGCAGAGAAACTGCTACTGAGCCGGCAGGCAGTAAATGTACACAATGCCCATTTTTCAGATGCTGTGGAATTTCCCTCTGGCTGCAGCCTATTTGAGTTAACCTCATAGTATTGTATAAATAAATCTAGTTAATTGAGGGATGTTTTGAAAGCCTGCTTGGTATGGATGATTTAATTATCTGTCATTAATACATTAATTGCGGAAAGTAAAGATATATAATGCAATATTAATTGATGGTTACATAAATACGTAAATAATATTTTGAAATACAGATATTTAGAATGTGGGGTGATGTGATTCACATCCCACCTGTTTCTCCCTGTATCACATGGGCTCTCCCCTCACTCCAAAAACATGCAATTAGACTAATTAGCATATTATTTAATGTGGTTTTCATCTCAGCTGTGTTACACCTAGACCATTAATCTTGGTAATATTTTTTTTTAGAATTAGCTGTCAAAGCAAAACAAGGAGATACCTGAAAGAGGCAATGGGGCTATATTTAAAACCCAGAAACTCGTACAAATTTAAGTGAGCCTGAGGATATGAGCAAACTGGATTCTCCAAATGCATCACATTATAATTGTTATGAGTTTCAAATAAACAGAAAAAAAGTTTTCTACGTAAATTTCATTACTTATATAATATAATAATATATTATATAATATTCAGTGTGACGCGTTGTATACCAATTAACTTTTTTGTTTGTATTGTAAACAAAAAATATGCAGTTGCCACTATGTGTAAATGGAGAATAAAAGACTTACATAGGAGTTACTTAATTTATGCTATCGATGAAGTATTGTTATTTTATGTATAGATATGTGACTGTTAAAAACCATCACAAACATGTTTATCAATCAATGAAAGGTACCGCTATAACAGAACATGCTCTCATTTTTTCTTCTTTTTTTAGATATTCGACCTCTTAAGATATATAGTGAAGACATACATCTACAACAAGTTTTTTTATACATCCACAACTGTTCTTGGGCATAATGTAGACTTCTTTGTGTTTTGGGTGGTTCTTTGGGGTGCTTTTGGGGGATGTTTGTGTGTTCGCAGCCTGAAACATGGTTCGCGAACCGTTACATAAAATTTTCTGGTTCGTAATCCAATTTGTTCGTGAACAGGACTGTTTGTGGGTCTAGGTACCACTATAATTTTTACTGCCTAGTGCTGCGAATATGCTATATAGCACATAGACTGATTAAATTGAACTCGTTCTTTAAATCTGTTTCTACAAATTTGAATAATTCAGCAAACAGAGAAATGGAAAATAAGCTTCAGAGTTGCAACATCAAAAATCAACATATTGGCACACCCTGCATCCCTTCCCCCTCGTTCTCTCCGTTGTGTAGCTCTAATGAGCCACACCTGCTACTTGTTTAATCTCTCCTCTCGTTGCAGCCCTTTTGTGGATAACCTCAGGTGCCTCTCGTCTGCTCCCTTGACAGTGGTGTATATAAGGCCTCCCTATCTTGAGCTCCCCAGTCCCGTCATTGATGTTGCTGCCTGTGCAGCCCAGTATGCTCTGTGCTCTTGCCTGATCTACCCTACCCTACCCTACCCTACCCTACCCTACCCTACCCTACCCTACCCTACCCTACCCTACCCTACCCTGTTTTGACCTCTTGTGGTCCATTTCCTTTTGCCCTGTCTGTACTCCCTTTTGCCCTGTCATTTCCTTTCGGTCTTCCCCATGCCTGCCTTCGCCTCCATCCTTGCGTTTGACGTGGTACATAGATGGCAGTCATGCATACAAATTCATATAAATATGAATGCAATGAAATGATGGTGAAAATTCTTGTGCCCCATGAACAACTGCAAAACCCAGGCTATTATAAAACAGGTTGGGGGTGAGTTCTGAAATATATTACTTAACAGAGTCAGGTCTTACAGTAAAATGATGGGTGGGAGGAGGGAATATATTAATTCTTATTGTGAAATGCACATACAGCAGGCTATTTATAACTTATTAGTGCACATGTGTTTTCATTAAACCGAACAAAATCTGTCATGTTTTCAGATGAAAAATACAAGGGTAAACTGTTTTCATATCTGCACTGCACTGTTGGCACCCAAAAATATTATTGAATTTGTAAATAATAATTAAGAATGAGTTTGTACTGCAGTCATCCACACTTAACAGGGAAGAAATAATTGTACACATTCCTCTAATCCAGGATGGTCCATCGCATGCTCACGTGCTTGAATTCTCAATAGACTTCCATGAAAAGAACCATGTGATGCAAATTCTCCAGATAAACATAAATGTTATTCATTAAATTCAGAATGCATGCTCGTATCAGAGAAGCAGAGGTTAATCAGGTTTTAACAAATGCCTCCGAATTTACTCCCCAGCAAGAAATTGGAACCGCCTCAAATGGCAAAAGGAGCCCAGCAGGCTTGCTTAGTAGATGATTCTCACAAGCCTAGTACATTTAGCTGCTTTTGTTTTGTTTTACAGAGGGAGTTTTACACCTTCTTATCACCCAGAAAAGCAGCAAAAAACCCAAACATGCATGCAACTGGCAATAGAAGAAACTTACAATCAACAAGCGAAGTTCATGATGTGACTCGGAGGCCAAACACTTTCAAAATTCCAAAATATTTTAAAGTTTCATGCATTTCAAAAGTACTATATGATTTAAACAATAGAAACTATAGCCATTATTAGCCCAAGCCTCAAACCTTAATGAGTATGGGGGCCTTGTTTGAGTTCTTCTGTACAAACCAGGTCAAAGTTTCAATCAAGTGTCAGTGAACTCAGGAGTAGTGAACTTTCTCCTCTGTGAAACAATATAAATTATAGAGTGGAAAAAGTGAGATGGTCAGACATGTCAGATACTACAATCCTTCTCAGAGAATGGCTGTAATGAATAAGCCAATGTATTATTACACACTGACCTTGTGTAGGGATCATACAGCAGATTTCCCCTCTGGCAATTCAAATTCATTCCAAACAAAGGGGATGGGCTTTTTAATAAATGCTCATTTATATACTGTGTTTTTTCAAGTCTCCTTTGCGTGGTTATAATTTTAACCAAGTAACGCTGAATTCCCTTCAAACACAAAGACTATTTCATTGCATGTAATAGAGAGTATCCAGAATGTAATCCTCTCTTGCACACTGATTCATTGATCCATCCCCATGCAGCAGTGACCAGGATATGCAGCTGGAAGATGCTTGGGTGAATATATAAATGGCAAATTTTATATTACTCTTGTATATATGTAATCAGAAATTCATTAACGATAACTCACATGGATTCTAGTAAAAGTCCACAGGGAATAATTTCTATCTGGGTAGACAGGCTTATTGAATTTGGCAACCACTGAACTGCAAAACAAGCCAGTGTTTCTAATAATCTGAAATTGCTCAATACATGTTGCAAGTCTATATTCAGACAAGTTTACATGTCTGCAGCACTTCAGCATCATTTCTCTATTATTGTGTTGATATTTCATTGGACTTCAGCCTCAAGCTTTGATTAATGTGTGAATCACAACTGAATATAGACAATGTATGAATCGTTTAATTAAATTACATGGATGGGTGGATGGAAACAAAAAAACTTTACACTCTTGAAATTCTCCATGTTTTCCAGGAAAAGTCTATTGACACAAAAGGCCACAACAGTGGCTGGCTAACAGAAGATCAGTAGTATTTATCATGTGTTGTCAATTCAGTGTTTGAACTTCACTTTCAAGTGAAGCCACAACTAATACAGCTATCAAAGATTTCCAAGAACATTTGTAACATAGTTATTGATTTCTTTCGTAGGTCAATTACAAAATTGTTGTAGCAACACAAACAGCTGAATCTCTGAGACAAAACGTCAACAAAATTTTAAACAGATATAACATTCAGTATTATATTATTATTTTACCACATTAATTGCCTAGTAAAATTACTGTATTTGATAATCATTTTAAGTCTAAAGAAATGTTTGCGATGTTGCCAAGAATTACCCAATATTGTAATAACTGGGCAATCAAATGTGGATGTAACACTATTCAGCAACATCAGTACAAATAAAATCTTAAATATACCGTTGATAAAAACAACATTGCCTTTATGGCTAACAAAATCACTTCAGTTGTATGTAAAACATGTATTGTAAGTCCTTGCAATGCTACTTGAGGGGATCTCATGTGTAGATTAGTTCATTTCTTAATTATGCCTCTTTTTTGAAGGTTCTGTAAAATACGAATCCCAACCAGGGCATGCCCATGCCCAGTGAAGGACAGGCATCCCACCCAGGGTGTCCCCCTGCCTAGTGAAGGACAGGCATCCCACTCAGGGTGTCCCCCTGCCCAGTGAAGGACAGGCATCCCAACCAGGCTGCCCCCTGCCCAGTGAAGGACAGGCATCTCACCCAGGGTGTCCCCCTGCCCAGTGAAGGACAGGCATCCCAACCAGGCTGCCCCCTGCCCAGTGAAGGACAGGCATCCCACCCAGGGTGTCCCCCTGCCCAGTGAAGGACAGGCATCCCACCATGGGTGTCCCCGTGCGCAGTGAAGGACGGGGATCCCAACCAGGATGCCCCCGGGGG
>JABFDZ020000001.1:27312148-27357106 GCA_019775955.2 Pollimyrus isidori
TACAGGGTGAGCCAACCTCACGCCTATAAGTGATCCTGTACAGGGTGAGCCAACCTCACGCCTATAAGTGATCCTGTACAGACTGAGCCAACCTCGCACCTATAAGTGATCCTGTACAGGGTGAGCCAACCTCATGCCTATAAGTGACCCTGTACAGGGTGAGCCAACCTCACGCCTATAAGTGATCCTGTACAGGGTGAGCCAACGTCACGCCTATAAGTGATCATGTACAGGGTGAGCCAACCTCACGCCTATAAGTGATCCTGTACAGGGTGAGCCAACCTCACGCCTATAAGTGATCCTGTGCAAGGTGAGCCAACCTCACGCCTATAAGTGATCCTGTACAGGGTGAGCCATCCTCACGCATATTAGTGATCCTGTACAGGGTGAGCCAACCTTGCACCTATAAGTGATCCTGTGCAAGGTGAGCCAACCTCACACCTTTAGGTGATCCTGTGCAAGGTGAGCCAACCTCACACCTTTAAGTGATCCTGTACAGGGTGAGCCAACCTCACGCATATAATTGATCCTGTAAAGGGTGAGCCATCCTCACACATATTAGTGATCCTGTACAGGGTGAGCCAACCTTGCACCTATAAGTGATCCTGTACAGGGTGAGCCAACCTCATGCCCTGTGCGTCCTGGTGCACTTACAAGGAGTAAGTGGTTATAGAATGTAAGTGGGAGATTCACAGGCAAGGTCACCATGAGTATCTTAGCAGAACTGCCCAAGCAGACATTTTGCATAATGAGTATACATACTGTACATAAGACCTACTAATGCATAAAATAGAGGTCAGATGTGAACATTACTACCGTGAAATCTTCATACTCTGTACTAATTTGTAAGTACAAAATGTTAGTAAACTCTGAAGAGTAAAGGTAAAATGTTTCTTTTCAATGCACTATACAGTGTGTCTCACTTGTACATTTTTTTCGACAAAAGTGCCTCTTAAATAAAATAAATGTTAATGCAATCTGGGGCCAAGGATGAGTGGTTTTAAAAGTATGTTTTTAATACATTTTCTCAGAAGCTTTTCTTACCAAGATGTAGAGATATGCAGGGATTTTATAATTAAGGTGTGTGAAATTTTGAAACTGTAAGTGCTTCAAAAATCAACAAGATGTATCACGCTGATCTCTGGCTAAATGTGCTGGAGATGTTTGCATATTTCTTGGAAAGACCTACGTAATCACGGCAAACTGACAACTTACAGCTATTGCACAATCTCTGTCAGGAAAGACAGAGGCAGTAGTGTTAGTTGAGAGAGGGATACTGTCCAAGAAAGTCTGGAGTTGAGAGACCTTTGAAGAGCACCACACATATGATGATATCTGTTGAGAGAAAAGTATTTTCATAATAACGTGATTATTGGATTCCATTTTTTTATATCTTACATTATTGGTGGATGGTGTGTGACTCAGTGGGTCAAGATCGGAAGGTTGTCAGTTCTGATCCCCAGGTCAGCAGAGTTATTTCACCATTGGGCCCTTCAGAAAGGCTCTTAACCCCAAAGTGCTCCCAGGATTGACTGACCCTGCTTTCTCAAGAAAAAAAAGTTCTGAAAAATAAACAAAATGTAGTATGTTGTATGTTTCATTGTGACAAACACAACAGAAAACTTGTTGTATTGACATCCTTAAAGTGACATTAAAGGATATAGACACAAAATGGATGAATTTCCTTTTCAGAAAGAAAAAAACAATGTGATACAATAAAATTTCAGGATGTTCAAATAGGTGATATTCTGAAATTACATCCATCTATCCATCCATTCATTCATACATTCATTCTTCCAACCCGCATATCAAAATATTCCAGTTAAATATATTCAATACAATTCAAATAACAGGTGTCTTATAATTATGTGAAAGGACTTTTCCTTTTCCCTTGATTAGTGAAGGCAAAAGCAAGTCTTATAGATGCTCTCTGTAAACTCATGTGTTACTTCCATGTCCGCTCAGCGGCGAGTTTGCCAGGTACACCTGAACAAACAACCCGCTCCTGCAGTCTGCCACCCATGCGGCTGAACCAGAATACACACATCTGACAGACAGGGTCCGGGGACACTCACTGTTTGGCTAAGCATTAGAACAGCAAGATGATATAAAGTGATATTGAATGTGATGTTGTGATGTGAGTGCCAGTACCGGATGAGACGGTCCTTGTGTCTCAGACACAGCCACCTTCCTGGGACATTATGAGGGTGACCCCCTAATCCACGTCAGGGGTACACTATGAGGTTGGACTAGTAACTAAACTACCATATCAATTAAAAAGATCTGAATTTCACTTTATCACTGAGTTCTTGCTGTGTGCTGTTTGGTCAGTCTCCTATAATCATGTCACTAATGTTAATACAAAACAGCTGAATAAGTAGCTTGTAAGTAGTTTGTGAAATCTGAACATTGCAGGGTCTGTAGCGTGAAAACCACAGGCAAAAACCACGTGAAAACATCTTGTGAATGTGGCAAAAGCAGATCCCCCCCCACCCCCTCCGAGTACCAGCTGAGAGTGACCGTCAAGTGGCAACTCAGAATACATGGCATCGGATTCTGTTCTCGTTACACTTTGGCTCAGTGTCAGCACAAGAAATAAATGAGCTTTAGGTAGTGATCGCTGTGAGAAAAAGGCATAATTAGCACACAAGAAGCCACTGTTGAACACTGAAAATTATATAAAATTATACAACATAAGTATTTAACATGGTCATATGTACTGTTGAGAGCACCGCACACCTCTGGTTGAGTCCTTTTCGCTGTTCACCACACCCTGCAATGGCCTGACTCTCCATCCAGGGCGTCACCTACCTTCATGCACTATGCTGCCTCAGGCAGCAGGCCTCCACCCCACAGACCCTGACCAGGTTAAGAGGCTTGAGCAATTAAAAAAATCTCCTTCAACACAAATATGAGAAACCCTGTCAACTTGGCAGAAAATCATGCAACATGTACAGTAACTCTGGAGAACTGTTGATACCGTCCCAGTAATTCCAGTTATTTGTAAAATGAGATTACAGGCTTAAAGAATAAAGAATTTCAGCAGGACTGCTAAAGTACTCAGTAACAGTAGTTGAACAAAAAGCAGGTCAAGCTCTCTTTAGAGAGGCAGTTTTCCTTATTAATTCAAGATGAATGAATAAACGTTGTTGTTCAGTTTGGTTCCAACAACCTGGTTGTTAAGCGAAACGGTCGATAAGCGAGGAGCAGCTCTCTACCTATTTCGAGCTGTACTGGTAGTGAGTTTGTGTCAACTATCTTCAGATACTGTTTTAATGTCTTATTGTTTTAACCGTTGCACCAATTGTGTTATTTTGTAGATTTATATATAATGCATGATGAGATACTTGACCCTGAGATGCCGCAATACCATTTCCACAACCAAAATTCTCGTACAGCGTACAATACCAACTGGTTGTAGACCTGGTCTTAACTCTGACTGGTCATTAAACAGGTATGTTATTAAGTGACGAGTATCTATATTATATCAATTGGCACCCGTATGCAATTAGAGGCATTCATTAGGTAAATTTGGTAAAAACTATTGTCAAAACCATATTCTTGCCACACAAAACCCTCTCTCTATCACTGCTCTGTTGTTTGTTTGTTGATTTAGCACCATGGTCCTGGGGGGACGTTATTTCAGGCCATGTTAAATCTGTATTTAGATGATATTACAATAAAGGCCACTTGAAAATGGACTGAATGCTTCATTGAGAATAAAATGAGAGCATGTTGAAGGCATACAAAGCTGTCCCCTGGTCTGGATGATATTTAAAGGGGTCCTCTCACTACATTACAGCAATAGCCCTATTTTAGTCATATTAAAACAAATCTTCCCTTTACCACCCAAGCTCTGCTGACTTGCGCTGACTTTGCAGATCTTTCCAATGACAGCACAGTATGGTTTGTGGTTTGACCACTGAATGATGTCTAAATGACCATACTGATGTGAGTCAGGGAAAAACAAGACCATAACAATTAATCATATTCCCATAAGAAAGTTTTCACTGGTTGAGAACTTATAATAGACCTACATGCTCGCATGATGGAAAACTGCACATGTATCATAGAGCTATGCACTCCCACTAGGAAGTGTAGGACTCATGTCATAGATTTATGTGCCAACATCATGTACCGATCAGCCATAATATTAAAACAACTGTTTGGCCGGGTGTGTGTGTTTTGTTTACCAGGGGAAGAGATGGCACCAGGATACACTGTGGGAAGAAGACAAGCCACAAAGCAGTGTGATGCTGAGGGCAATGTTCTGCTGGGAAATTCTGGGTCCTGGCTTTCATGTGGATGACTATGGCCTCTTTCAGCAGGATAATATGCCCGGTCTTAAAAAGAAACTGTTTGAGGAACATGAAAAAGACTTCAAGGTGCTGCCTTGGCGTCCAACTTACCCAGATATCTGTCTCAGTCTGAGCTGTTTTGGTGGCACAAGAGGGGCCTACATAATATTTGGCAGGTGGTTTTCATGCGATGTCTGATTGGTGTATTTCTGTACTTATATAACATTGATGTGCTATCCATTCTGATGACTGTTAAGATCTATACCAGAGAGCAAAACAAATCAGAGTGGGTATGTTCGTATTTTAAAGCATCTGGCCCATTGCACTTATAACTTTAGTTTCCACAAGACATCTTTATTTGAAATAAGAGTCCATTTGGGTTGTTCCTTTTATGTCAAATTTATAAGGCCTGTTACATCCAGACCAAGTACCATATTGTATTCACTTCATAGTGATCAGAGAATCTCGTATTGTTTTATTTATAAATCCTGCTACAATTAACAATCAGATACTTTATTCTCCTGCATATACGTTCAATGCATCTGTTGCCCATGTAAATTTATTGTTAATTATTATTTATTGTGCGGGAATTATGTAAGATTTTAATGGTGATTTGTATACATTCCATCCATCCATCTTCTATTTGATTATTAATTTTACAGAGGGGCCTGGAGCCTATGCCACACAGCATAGGGTAGGTGTACACCCTGGATGGGATGCCTGTCCATCACAGGACACACATATGTAGAATTATACAATATGTACTCTTGACAATGATAATAATAAAAATAATAATAACTTGAATCTTGCACATATTTTTGATACGTTTCTGATGATGATCTGTTTATTTGCCACATTCAGGTATCACATGACAACTGACAGATCATAAGAGTGGTACAACATTTCCTTTAATGCTGGGGAAAACAAAAGAAGCTTCTGTAATGAAGATCAACATCACAATTATGCATTTTAAGATCACAATGTGAGGGATTATATTACTGGTGGTTACATTCAGATTTACAACAGAAGGTAAAACAGGCTTGGCCATTCAAACATCACCTTTTCTGTGGTGACAGTTTTCACGCCTGCATCCAGCCAGGATTCAGCTCTGCCACGCCCAACCTGACCACATACTGCCTCACTGGAATATTGCACACCCGCTGAGCACATTGGCTGATTGTGTACAATGCACGGTGCAAAAGTCACACCCAGTCAAAGAAAATGACGGTTAAATGATCTTCATGCTGGTGTAAAACTGTATTATTATGTGTGTCAAAGTGTAACAGATTAGACATTTCAAAACCTCTCCTAAAGTCACCCCATTATTTGTAGGGGCATCTTAAATACCCAAGTGTTTGTTGACTACCCCACCTTGTGTGGATAAACAATACCTCATTGAGGTATTTAACTAATTAAGTTGATTAATTGAGCAGGTTGGACAATGGATGGATGGGCTGGGGTGCCTCTGTGAGGAGGGGTTTGGGAAATGAAGTGGCGTTCTTCTAGTCAATGAACATAATGTCAGTAACTTTGGTAATGCTTTACATTAACTGCACCTTCATAATGCACTCATAGAACATTCAGTGCACCTTCATAATGTATTTATACTGCATTCATAGAACATTCATAGGCAGCATGTAACTATACCTTATCCTAACATATCTCAACAACTTCAATACACATTAATGACAAACATTATACAATTATAAAGTTTATTATCATACAACATTCGTTATTAATGTATATTAAACCTGTTAGTGAGTTTGTCACCTGTTAACCTCATGCAATATGTTAGGATGTTGTGGTATATTTACATGCTACTTATCAGTGTGCTATGCATCCATTAAGAAAGTGCAATGAATGTTCTACAAATGCATTATAAAGGCATTATGAAGGTGCAATTAATATAAAGTCTTACTGTAACTTAGGAAATTGAAGAAATTCCTTTTTATTGTGGTACTGTGTATTTGCATGTATTCTAATGTCAATTTGTGTTTCTTAGCTAATACACACTTACTACCTACTCTTGTGCCTAAGGGCATGTAAGGACCACGTTTCAGTTTTCTTATGAGGTATCGATGGTACTGAGCAGTTCTAACTTGTAGCTCTCTTCTTTTAGACAATGCTTTTTTCTGATTTGCTTTTTGTCTTCCATTTTGAATTGAGCTATTCTCTTCTTCCTCCTGAAGTATGATCTCTTACTCCTGTTTTTACTATGGTTAAGTTTGATTTAGTTTTTCCTCCCCCATGTCTAGCCTGGCCATTGACTCATTGCCTGTGTCTTGATTGCAGTTTTTTTGCTTCCACATTTGAATCCTCTGTTGTTGTATAGTGACAGAATATCTCACACCACCGTGTGGATCCAGTAGAATTAGAGGGAGGGGAAAACTGGCATATAAGAAGGACAAGCTCAAAGAGCAATGATTAGCATACAAGCTAGTCTGCAGGCTCCCTTGGTAACATCACCTAACATCTCACCAGGTCTGAGGGTAACAGCACACCTCTTCCAAGCATGTTGCCTCCCACTGGTCTTGTTTCTGCTCCCAAGAGGTATGACTGTAATCCAGACAAATGCTCAGACTCTCTTATACACAGACAGATAAGATCCATTTAGTCATATTTCTCTTATCACAGTTGAGGGGAAAGGCTCCGAATTAGGCAACGGCTCTGTGACATCAAATTAGAACATTGCTGAAATGCAAAGCACAATTCTGAATTTTAATTAAGAAAGTTTGATTACTTGGTAGCTGAATCTCAAATACATCAGAAAAATCACTAGCGGGATATGCAATAGATTTTTGGATTTTGGGAACAGGAAGTGGGTGTGTGTATTGATCCTGTTTTGTTAACCCTATACCGTTGTGGTTTAAATTCAGACAGTCAAATGGATCCTGCATGTCATGGGGACATGTATAACAACCATATATGTAACTGCTAATATTCTTTGACAATTTATTGCATCTTCAGCCCTATAGTTACTACAGTAGATAAGCTCAATCACTCCCTGTGCTGCCAGAGCTAAGAGAAACATCAGAGACACCTTCAGCATAATGTTTGCATGGTGGGTAAGCTGGACCAAAGACTACAATGTCTGGTCTGTCCTCATAGAGAAGGAGAATCCCAGGGAACCACAACAAGGGCATCTGTATTGTTAAACATCTCTCATAAACAATTCTTTGTGCTAGTGTAGATATTGCATGGTAAATTGTCCCTCTAAACTGTAGTGCAGCTGGTAACTTTACTGGAGCAAGTTCATTCTGCCACCATCTCTACACAGTTAGACCTCCGAAGCAAACACAATTCATCGGAATTCTACCTGCTCTTATCCTTTACCAATATAGCCAACCAAAAGGATCATGCAATCCAAATATTCCAGAGACTCAGGAATACAATTTATATGCTAAAAAGTGTGAGCTGAATCAGTCCAGAATCTTTCTGGGGTATGTCCTGGAATCTGAGGGAGCTTAAATGAATGAGAATAAGATAATAAGATGAAAACTTTCATGAACCAAGAACTGCTGAAGATCTGCAGGCTTATCTAACTTCTGCATAAGATTGATCTACAATGTCAGCACAGTCACAGCATTTTATGTGCCACTTTATCGGTAGGTCTTTCTGACTCGCTATGCTTCATTAAATGTCTCCTTTAGGTCATCAGGGTGGATGCATCAAGCTGAACATATAACTGAAAGGGGAGTCATTCATCTTCAGAATGGAGCGCCCTGCCCAATCAGTGCTCACCTGCCCCTATAAAAGTAGTGGAGGCTCTTTGTCAGTGGCAGCCCATTGTGTTAGTAGAGGTCCTGTCCTGGGTATCGGCTGCAATTAAAGCTTAGTCTTATTACTTGGTTTATGGCAACTCATATATGTAAGTATTTAGCTCCCCACTGCTGGATATTTAAATTAGAATAGTATTGATTTTAAATCATACTTCATGTGCATGGAAACCAAAACAATCATCTGGAATGACTCTGCTCATGCAGATTTTCAATGACTGAGGATGCTATTTGCATCAGCTCTAGTACTCAAACAACCAGACCCAATCTATTTATTGTTTTGGAGGTTTGTGTGAGAGCTGTCCTTGTACAACATCATATACATGCACCCCCAAAACTGCATCCCTCTACATTTTATTGCAATAAACATATCTACAGTGAAAGGAATAGAGTACTGCTGATTTTATGTCTGAAAGGGGTAACTCATCCATTTGCAATCCTGATAGACCATTGAAATCTAGAATATATTTCAGAAACCAAGAGGCTGAATCCTGTTCTCTGTTGTGTTTTGTCCTGGCAAAAGGAACGGCAAGGCAGACGCTCTCTCCAGGCAGCAGGAACCTCCTCATAGTTTTTCAGTTCCAAAGACTATATTGCCTTCCACCTGCGTTGAGGCTCCTGTCAGATGGGACATCATGGATGCCCTCCAGGTGGCTCTCTGCAGTGATCCCAGTCACCCAAATACTCCCTCCAATAAGATCCATGTTCTAGCCAGCAATCATCACCAGCTTCTGCAGTTGGCTCATACCTCCCACTGTATTGGGCACTGGAGTATAACCTGTACCTCAGAGCTACTCACTCAGACGTTCTGGTGGTCATACATTTGTGATGGTGCCAAAAAATGTCCTGTCCTGTTTGTACTTAGTCAAAGACTCCATAATCATTACCAGAAAATATGCTCACACCATTATCCATTTCACAAAAACATATGGCCACATATCATAATGAATTTCACGATGAACAGATTGGCCATGTCAGTGGATACGTCAAGGAAGTGTTTTGGTTCTTTGATATTTCAGAGGACAGAGTGTCAGACAGAAGACCACAATTTACATCTCGAGTGGGGAAGGCATACTGTGCGCACCTGGTTGTCAACATCCTCAAACTAATAGCTAGAGTTGCTTTCCACAATACTGTGCCACCAACCAGATTTACTGGAGCCTGGATCTGGCCTGTGCTGACTATGCACAGAACAGTTATGCTTTACTTCAAAGATAACAGATCCCACCAACCTTCCAGGGCTCCATGCTGAAACCAGTCTATTACAGCCCAATGCAATCGCCCTCCGACCCAGAAGAACCTCCTCCCCTCTAGATGTTGGTGGGAGCCCTCATATTCAGGCCATGCCCTGTTGGATTCTGAAGATCAGACCTGAAGATCAGACCTGGGGCCGGGCCTTGTGACTTGCTGATATCTTTGCTCATTGTGGACTTCCATCGCTTGCATGCAGACCGTCCTGCTCCATGTTCCTGGAGCTGTCTGAGGGTTAGTGGTCTAGGGCATGGAGAATCACCCATGGAGGTGCGGTAATGTCACGTCTGCATACAGCCAGGTCTCCGTTCAGCCATGCACACTCTGCCCACGTTCCACCTCACCGGATTATTCACACCTGACACTCATGAGCTGATTTACTGGATACGGACATTAGGACCTTTGTCTTCACTATGGTTTGACTATAGGTTATGTTTTATATTTTGCTTTTGTTTTTCATTTTTATTTTGTTTTGTGTGTGTGTGTGTGTGTGTGTCTATGTGTGTGTGTTTGCCTTGTGCACTGCAGGTGATTTGAATTGCAATTGTTTTTGGGAAAAATAAGCCTGTTGCTTCCGCACTGATATCCTCTCTCATTTTTTTCAATATAATAATTTGTTTGTATAATTTACCAAAAGAACCACTAATTAATAGATATTACATTCAATGACACTGAAAAAAAAACAGATTGCATCAGAAAAAGATTAACGTTTATATTGGATCCATGAATAAATCAGACACCTACTTTTTTTAAAAAAAAAGAAAAAAAATGAAAGTTTTTTCCTACATGGTCCTCAGTTTTGAAAGGAGTCTGATATATCTGTAATATACTACCATGTCAAGTGGATCTCAGGCAACCTTATGGAATTAGAGTGCATCATGTACTGTAGAATCTAACTAACCATTGCTGATGGTTGCAGCTTATTACGAAATTCTGAGGAAACCTTTGGATTCAAACGGGTGACCATCCAGACAGGCACAGACCTGTAGCCACACACCACCCCCTTCTCAGTTAGCTGTTACTATGCGTGATGTTCACTAGTCAGTGTTATAAGTACAGTAGCGCTAAAATAGGAGGCAAGCTGAGAAAACTAGCTGAATGTACACATAATACCAGTTACCACTGCCTCACAATAGTAACAGAGGTGTAAGCAACTGATAAACGGGTCTTGCATTTGACACAGAAAAATGATGCAAATCTACCAATAGACACATCCTTGTGTGAGCCCTTTAAGAAATTTACTATAATGTGAACAAATCCCTGACAACTGTTTGCCTAAACAGGAAACAAGTTGACTAATCAAATGCTTACATGCATCAGGATTTCAGTCAGAATTGCAATAGTGTTACCTGTCAGGAGATGAAACATCTCATTTAATCTTTAGCAGAGAAGTACAACATACTCATGCAGAAAGAGAATCTTCTGGTTTATTTGATTTGTTGACTTAGAGATGCACACTCTTAACCAAACAGCCATAATTCTCTGCTAATTCTTTAGGGGTAACGTGTGCCACG
Organism: Pollimyrus isidori; assembly: GCA_019775955.2. Classification (NCBI taxonomy): domain Eukaryota; kingdom Metazoa; phylum Chordata; class Actinopteri; order Osteoglossiformes; family Mormyridae; genus Pollimyrus; species Pollimyrus isidori. The sequence continues at coordinate 27,322,988 of JABFDZ020000001.1, forward strand.
CTGATTTGCCAGAAACATGCCTAAATTGCACTTTGTGCACAAAGACATCCTCTTCGCTTTATCCTTGTCGAGTGCACAGTGCAAAACAATGCTGAATGAGAACAAAATAATCACTTAACTCTTATCTTTACCAACAAGAAACCATAATGTCATGAGACCGGGATTCAATAATGGCTCTGAGGTATCTGGAATGCAGCAGGCATTATTTACAATGAGGATCAGACAAAAAGCAATAAAACACTCCTGCCTAAGCAAGTATCTATGATGATACTCACAACAGGCTGACAGCCTTCAGGCTATTGGACACCCCTATATTACAAGCAGAAAAGATGAAAAGTTTGGGAAACTAGACTCATCTCCTGTCAAAAAAACAGACAGACAGACTAGATAGATAGATAGATAGATAGATAGATAGATAGATAGATAGATAGATAGATAGATAGATGGAGAGTTTGTTGTAAAACATGTTGCCAGAGGTTTTCAGTTTTTCTTTAGCAATTTATTATGCATAAATCAACTGAGATGCTTGAAGCGGTCCTTGAGCCTAATCATTTATCCTAATTTGTGAAAGTGTGTTTAAGTGATGTGCTTTAGCACATAAAACGCGCTCCAGGTTTCACTTTGGTTTCGCTGATACAGCGTGGCACCTAATACTACACACACTAACTAAACAGCTTTGTAAAGCTTGTAATTTACAAGCAAATATGCACCTTGGGCTACACCATATACACTCAAACACAAGCGCATATACTGTAGGTCTATCAGAAACAAAAATAAAAACTTAAGTTTACACGTTTCCCAGACGAAGTGTATTTATTTCCAGATAATTAAATCGTAATTCATTCTGTCACTTCTGTCTGACAATCATTAAAACTGAAATCTCATTGCAACTGAAATCTCCAAAGTTTCAATGACATCATGACTAAATGGCTACCAAACGCGGCAAAACCTATACATTAAAATGATATCCTTGAATTTATTTAATTCCAGATGCATCTATGTACTCTTCTTACCGGTTCCTTAAACAATTTTGCTGGATATATTGCGGTGGTTATAAATGCTAGTAAGTATACATTTTGTTTTTCAAACTAATCATCATTTTGAAAAATGGGCTAGTTAGACTACCACGCTACTCAGAAGCATTTTTTCCGTGGAAAATGATAAATCATTACAATTAAATGTGCTTCTGCAAAGTCGTACCACGACTATATTCTTTTGTCATGCTGCCTGCATTTTTAAAGAAAACCCCGTCAATGGCAGGACGCCTTTTAAGCACCATTCCAACTAAGTCGGTAACTCTTGAAAGCAGCTATTATGCTCATAGATGAAATATATTTGCATATTTCTGCATACTGAAGGATTCTGTAAAATAGTAATAGTAATTAAAAAGAAAAACTTACCCTTTTTGTCCGGTAATGCGCAGGAACCAGCGGCAAGAATCACCACGAGTATTATCTCAATGTCAAAACGCATCGCGGCAGCTATCCCCTGCATGTTAATTCCTTTTGTGAAAATATTTATCTGGGAAAAGTCTTGCAGAAATGTGCGAGCCGAGGCGCTTCTCCCCGGGAGGTGTCCCCTGGAAATGAGGGGTGGTTCAGGGCGCGGTCTGAGATGCGACTTTCCTCCTTAAAGTTTGACAGCTCATTGCGATCCACTGAGTCCGACAGTGCAGGAGGTGCTCCCCTCCCCGCCCCCGCCGTGTTATTTTCCGACGTCGGGGGAGGGCAGGACGATTTCCAGGTGATTGCCGCTGGTTTAAAACTCCGTTTCCACGCGAAGTGCGTAAGCGGCTGCTGGGAAAATATTTATTTAGCAAGAGTTCCTGTTTACGCTCAGAATTGCATGGTTTTGTGCATGAGCTTCCCGATTACTGTCTGGGACACTGTGTACCTAACATCACCTTTACTGTAATTAAGGGGTGATTTTAACAGGTAAAGGTTTTTATTTATTATGCATTACACTTTAGAAATATTGATGAAACATGCAGGTGTGTACATAAAATCCATAGTTATACTGCATGTAAGAAAATGAGAGTTTGGCGGTATCCTTTGTCTTCATTTCAAGACAAAAAATTATGATAGAGACTTGTAGCAGCACCGGTATTCGGCGATACAGGTGAAAATGTCGGTTTTCGCTAAGATGACTTTCTAAGTGCCGTTTAGAAATTATGGCAGTTATGGTGCTTCGTAATGAAACCGTAGGAATCAGTATCGGTTCGACTGTGATGGGAGGAAGGAACTGAGGGAAAACACAACCTGTTAGTATCAAGGCCGTATAGTCATGGAGTTTTCATCGGAAGGGAGGACCAAGGCGGTAGCTATAATATGTATTGGGGGCGGGGTATTGTGAGCATATCTGAAAGTTGGGGGGACGTGCCCCTCAATATACAGCCATGGAGAAAGTTTATATTTTAAAAATAATTTACATTTCTAAATACTGGTTCTTCTGCTGGGTTTAAACTTTCTAAGACGGTAATACCCAAGAAAAAATTGAGGAGACATTGGGAATGACCAGAAACCAGCCAGGTAAAGAGTGGAAGTGACTTTCTAATGCCAGAGATGATGTCAATTTATCCGAGAGATTCTCATGAATCGTAGGATGACATTAAGTGACCTTCAAAAGGAATGGAAACATTAAGTGCAGGTGTGAAGTGCCCTCCTAGGACATGATCACATCAGGCTCTTAGAAGCAGTACTGAAGTCCCATAAAAAGCCCTTCAATGAGAAGCAGAGAAGGACCGGACTGCAGTTTGCAAAAAAAAGAAGAAAAACTACTTATAGATGCACACCCATAAATTGAGAAATGAGTGAAACAAAAAAAATTGTGCTGTGGTGTCTTAATTTCTGTATATTATAATTCCAATCTTGGTAAGCGTAATAGAATATGTTTTTATGGCTACCAGTTCTACATTATTTATCTTAATTTGGCACAATTGCTCTGTCAGTTATAGACCAGTAGGGGGCATAGAGTTGCTCAGCTTATTTGCCCCAGTTCATTTTGCATTTATTTCCTATTCACGGCATATTTGGCATGAAGAGCATTGGTTCACAGAACTTTAGTTTTCAAGCCGTTTAAGTGTCTGTTTGTTTGCTTATTGTTTATTATTATTATTATTATTATTATTATTATTATTATTATTATTATTATTATACATTGATTATATATTTGGTGGTTTCTGAGTTCACTTGCTTCTGAATACAATAATAAACCCTTACAAGAATATCTGAAGACACCAATTGTTTGAAAGGCTGTGAGAGATTCAGAAGCAATGCTGTCACTCACGTATGGAGTCCAGCTGGAAATGTCTGCTTTTGTTACACATGGATCATACAGTACGACACACATTTTTAATGTAAAACCTCGTGAACCATATGTCCATTTGTCGCCTTGCCTTTTTATGCTATCTAAGTATGTATCACTATGACTAATGCACATTATCAGGCCAGAGCAAACCAAACAGCTGTGTCCTTAACAAGCACGTATTACAACATGACTTGAGCCCTAAAGCCTAATGATACAACGTGTTTTTGGGAAGGAATGTGACTGTGTGTGGGGCCTTTGGTGTACTGCCATACCAAACAGAACGTTGCTCGCCACATGGCCTGTGGTTCCTGGAGTGGAAGCCCTGTACTTAGGATTGATTTTTGGATGGATGGATGGATGAGGGAAGTCACAATACTGATAGTTCTCACATTTTTTTTAGAGATTGTATTTAAGCAGAAGATTAAAATGGATCCACTTTTCAATCCCCACTGTACTATACAAGATATCCAGTGCATCACCTTAAAAACTGGCTGTTTTTAAGTTTTTTTTTTTTACAATATATTATAGTACTGTGTCAGCAGCTGTTTAGAAGGTAACTTCATTCATGATCTGCGCCTTCATTTTCAAAATGTCCCCTCAGTGCTGGGGAGAGAGTGTGAAATCAGGTATCAGATCTGGGTTTCTGAGGCACATGGAAAGGTGCAGTGTGGATGCTGTGAAGAACTTGCAGAGGTGAGACAAGAACAGTGTGTCGTACTGGGAAAGGGTCACAGAGAAGATGCACTCTTCAGTACACTCCATTGCATTAAATATTATGCAGAAAAGAGGTGGTGGGAGAGCAAAGAAGAGGAGCCTTACCAACCCTGATCTTCACAAGACATTCTGATGCATCTGCAGCTTTTGTTTTCTACTCTCAAGTTAAGTGCTAAATGGTTTGAGTAAAAGATAAACAGTAATTGCTGTACAATAACTACAGCAGAAGAGTTTAATAGTTGACTTCAAGACATCAGTTGACTTCATTTGACTTATTTTTTTTTTTTTCAGCAGAGGATCGGTAAATAACACATTACGCATATTTCTAAACTTTTTCCATTTTTTTATTTCATTTTTCCTGCTTGATAACATTCACTCATATAAGTTTGAGATTTCTGTGAACCAAAAAACCCTGTTATCAGTATATTTCTGCCTTCCTCATTATGTGGATTCTGAAAAAAAGCGCTAAGCAGACACACTTACCATATGCTGTGCTAGTTGTCATGTCATACCCGCCACGTCTGCCTGTCTCCTCCCTCCTGTGCCCTGATGGGCCACACCTGATGCCTGTTGCCCTGCATTACTCTATGTATTTAAGATCCTGTTTGTCTCATCCTAGCTAGTCTGGTCATGAAGGTCGCTCCTTCTGTCAGCCCATGTCCATCCCTGTTGTAACCCTCTCGTTTTGATCCCTCCTGATCTTATTTTCCAGTCCTTGTTTGTTTCACTCCAGTAAAACGCCCTTCTTGTTTCACAAAACAATAGCCCATAAGTCATTCGTCCTCTTGTGACAGAATGACCAAACTGCTTCGCGGCTGTCCCCGGGGGCCTCTTGTACCTCACCACTGCCAACCCAATACCAGTTACTGCACTGGGGAAGGAGACCAGAGATCCAGCGGCGGTTCCTGGTATGGTAAGCAGAGTCTCACAGACCCATGACCCAAACAGGTTCCTCAGCCTCAGTGACGGAGGCTCACTTTTAGTTCGAAGAGGCTATGCTAATGCTGATTCTGCCTGAGTCTCCTAGTTTGGCAGAGATTGCTGCAGTCTCACCACATGCCACTTGTCCCGGGTCCATGGCTTCCTCAAAAGGTGGGGCTGCCCTGCCCCCCAGCTCACTGCAGCTCATCTCGGCTCCACCCACCAGCTCTCTGCAGCTCGTCTTGGCTCCACCCACCAGCTCACTGCAGCTCGTCTTGGCTCCACCCACCAGCTCACTGCAGCTCGTCTAAGCTCCACCCACCAGCTGTCTGCAGTTCGTCTCAGCTCCACCCACCAGCTCACTGCAGCTCGTCTCGGCTCCACCCACCAGCTCACTGCAGCTCGTCTTGGCTCCACCCACCAGCTCTCTGCAGTTCGTCTCGGCTCCACCCACCAGCTCACTGCAGCTCGTCTAGGCTCCACCTACCAGCTCACTGCAGCTTGTCTCGGCTCCACCCACTAGCTTTCTGTAGCTCGTCTCGGCTCCACCCACCAGCTCTCTGTAGCTCGTCTTGGCTCCACCCACCAGCTCTCTGCAGTTCGTCTCGGCTCCACCCACCAGCTCACTGCAGCTCGTCTCGGCTCCACCCACCAGCTCACTGCAGCTTGTCTAGGCTCCACCTACCAGCTCACTGCAGCTTGTCTCGGCTCCACCCACTAGCTTTCTGTAGCTCGGCTCCATCCACCATCTCCCTACAGCTCACCTCAGCTCCACCTCCCCACAGCTTGCCCTGGCTTCTCCCACCAGCTCTCTGCAGTTCATCTCAGCTCCACCCACCAGCTCACTGCAGCTCATCTCGGCTCCACCCACCAGCTCACTGCAGCTCATCTCGGCTCCACCCACCAGCTCACTGCAGCTCGTTTTGGCTCCGCCCACCAGCTCTCTGCAGTTCATCTCAGCTCCACCCACCAGTTCACTGCAGCTCTTCTTGGCTCCACCCACCAGCTCTCTGCAGCTGGTCTCGGCTCCACCCACCAGCTCACTGCAGCTCGTTTTGGCTCCACCTACCAGCTCACTGCAGCTCGTCTAGGCTCCACCTACCAGCTCACTGCAGCTTGTCTCGGCTCCACCCACTAGCTTTCTGTAGCTCGTCTCGGCTCCACCCACCAGCTCTCTGTAGCTCGTCTTGGCTCCACCCACCAGCTCTCTGCAGTTCGTCTCGGCTCCACCCACCAGCTCACTGCAGCTCGTCTCGGCTCCACCCACCAGCTCACTGCAGCTTGTCTAGGCTCCACCTACCAGCTCACTGCAGCTTGTCTCGGCTCCACCCACTAGCTTTCTGTAGCTCGGCTCCATCCACCATCTCCCTACAGCTCGCCTCAGCTCCACCTCCCCACAGCTTGCCCTGGCTTCTCCCACCAGCTCTCTGCAGCTCACCTCAGCTCCACCCACCAGCTCCCCACAGTTCGCCTCGAGTCCACCTGCCGTTTTCCGCCCGAAGACGGAAGAAATGGGCTGAATCCCCAGCAGAGCCTGTCTTGCTTGACCCAGTTCTGCCAGAACCTGCCCTGTTGGACCCTGGTCCCCTCACTGTTCCATGTTGTCATGCTCTTTGTCTTGCCATGATCTGTCCTGTCTGGTGGTTCTGTCCCTCTGGCTTATTATGTCTGTCCCATGTGCCCTTCCGGTCTTGCCTTGCTCTGTCCTTTCTGGTGTCCTTTTCCCTACCCCGTGTGTATGGCCTGTTATTTGGTTCCTTTCCCTGTTCGTCCTTTGCGGCCGGAGGGCACACTTCAGTTGGATGGGTGGGGGGGGGTGTTATGTCTTGCCTGCCTGACCCTCCAGTCTCCTCCCTGCCATAGCCTTAATGGGCACCACACTCGATGCTTGTTGCCCTGCATTAGTCTATATATTTAAGTACCTCTTTATCTCGTCCTCACTAGTCCAGTCATTAACGTCGTTTCTCCTGTCAGCTGATCTCCATCTCCGTTCTAGCTCTCCTATTTTCATCCCTCGCCATCTTGTTGATGTCCAGTCCTTGTCTGTTTCAGTCCAATAAAACCCCCTTTTTGTTTCCCCAAACACCAAACCTCGAGTCATTCATCCTGTGTTTCATGACACTATAATCCATAAATAAAAAACACCCTCTGTGTCATTATTTTATCTTGGATTTTTGTCAGTGTTAGTTTGGTTAATGCAAATAGACATTCCAGTTGATGAATACACTGGTAAACTGACCATTCTTAGCTGGAAGCCAGAAACACACTAACCATACTTCTGAGTTAATATAGGCTGTGTTGGTAGCACTGTGCCATCACACCTTCAGAGGTGCGGGTTTGATTCCTGCCCACGCTCCGAGTTATGCACAGTTTGCTTGTTCTTCCTCTGCTGTTTCCAGGTATTGGCTCTACACTTGGCATGACCTTGTGTTAGATACGTGGTTTTGTAAGATTGTGACTGTTAAGTTAATACTATGTTTAATTTGTTTAGCAAGCAATATTTTTTAACTTCTCTGGATGTGCACATTAGCAGTCAGTCTTTGCTTCTTTGTCAGCAATCCCTTGATCTCTAAGCAGATGAGGCATGTGCTTGTTTCAGGAGTCCACATGTGAAGAGCAGGATTGTGGCAGGGTCATGAGCGTGAAGAACATTTCTAAGGTGCTAATGTGTGTCCCACCTGTGCCTTTTGAAATACGTGAAGATCAGCACGCTTGGCTGCTATTGTGAAACCAGACAGCAAGACTGAATACTTTGCCCTTTTACTGTTTGTTGCTCAATGGAAAAGCCCCGTTGTAGGGGTGGTTTGTGTGTAACTGACTTAGGACTTTATGCCTGTTATCAGGAGGTGGCTGGTTTAAATCCCGTGACCTATAAAGTAATTTCACTATTAGGTAAAGCCCTTAAGTACCAGTTACTCCGGGGACTGGCTGGCCCTGCTTTCTCAGTCATGCAGTGCTTTGGGTAAAAGTACATGCTGAATCATCTCCAGTGCACAAGTTGGAATGGAAGCTGTAAAAAGTGCTCTTCTGAGTCTGTCTCAGGTTAACACCACAGTAACCCTTCGTCAAACGTCTCCCTGACACAAACTGCAAGTGGTTTGATCTTTGACTTTTTTGGACATTGCAACACTGGTTCAGAAATATGTAATGCATTAAGGTTTTAAAAAACGTATAATTAAGATTTAATGTATGCACATTCTACTATTCAGCTATCATTGCTATTCTTTAAAGAACAAGCAAAGAACCCATAAAGTGACTTGAATTAATATTTTGCACGATTTCCCTTCTAAGGAAAAAAATATGTTAATGCAACATTTATTTCAGAAAAATGTGGAAGAAAATGCCTTTAAAGCGCCACTTCTGTGGTTTGGAGCCAATCTTTGGAAGCTTAAGGCACATGCTGGGTTTCACATTGGGTCCGAGGTGAAAACATTCTCACACCCGGACTCACACTGAAGGCGACTGAGAGTTGCGATTCACTTAAACAGCAGGCCTTTGGAATGTGGATGGGCACCAGGACACCCTGAGGATCTGACAGAAGGATGAGGAGAACATGCAAACTCCACACACCCAGAGCCAGGGCCACAATCAAATGCAATGGCTGCCCATTGAGGAACATACCACAGAATAATAATGGCAATAATAATAATAACAAATAATGATGGTCTTACAAATCAAAAGCCTCACAAGTCACAACTACAGGAAGCCACACTAACAGCTCTGCATTAACATTACATTTAACATATTACATATAGCCGAACAACTGAGCGGTGTGTCAATCAATCAATGAGCAGAATATAGATGAACATGAGACGTTTATAGCTAAATAGAATAAAACAAACATGCAAATGCTTTACTTAGCTGTATTGATTAAACATGAAATTGACTTTCACTGAATCAAATTAACCTGATGTGCAGATCTTAAAATAGCTATTATACAAGAATAGAGAAAAAAAAATCAAAAATTTAAATAAAGTTTGTTTTAGGGATTTTTTATTGTAATACAAATTTGGAGTGCAAATTGACTGCCAGAGCAAGCATGGCTCATTTACGTTTAAAATTCACGAAAAATAATATTTAAAGCAAAGGAATGAGGAAGAGTGAATGAAGATTATTTTAACATGAGGGTCTGTCACTACATATCCTGGTGCAGATAGAAACATGAATAAAATCTACATTTTTCACTTGCAAGAATCCCTTTTTGTAAAATGAATTACATGAGTTTTCACTTGATAGGTTACTTTTAGTAACACGCAGCTGTTGCCAAGCCTTGATGTTTCTCTCTGTTGAACATGTTATGGTTGACTGAAGCTTCATGATTGCTGAAGTTTCCAGTATGACTCTGGAATATTTATGTCAAGCTTTTGCTATTTTCTTGAATCCTTCCTCTGAAGCAATAGCTGCCACGTTTCCAGAAAGTGTGAGAGATCCAAGCCCATGTCTCTTTTCCTCAGATCATCTAGCCTTCAAAAATATTTGGTGATTATGGCCCTTTAATTCAATTTTCAATTTACAGTACCAGCCTCTTTTCAATCCTTCTGTCAATTTTCAATATATCAGTTAATGTTTTTCATTTATGTATTTATTTATTTTGAGATTCAATGTTTTCTTTTGTTCTCTTGCAGAAAACACTTTTTCTGGAAAGTCCAGAACCACTGTTGTATCAGGCATGTTATTTTTCCGATCTTGGGGAAGATGGTGGTGCAGAAGGCAGTGCTATCGTTCGGCAACCAGAGGGTTGCTGGTTTGAACCCTGCTTCCTCCTGATCCCATCAAAGTGTCCTTGAGCAAGACACCAAGCCCCAAATTGCTCCCGGTCAGCAGGTTGGCGCCTTGCATGGTACCCTCTGCCACTGTATAAATGTGTGTGTGATTGGGTGAATGTGAGGCATAAGCTGTAAAGCGCTTTGAGTACCTGGAAGAGTAGAAAAGCGCTATATAAAATGCAGTCCATTTACCATTTTTCAGACCTGGGAAAATTCACTTCAGGTTAAGCCAAACCTACAAATCCCTGCGGCCCTGTTTTGCATAGCTGACCAGTTTTTCAAGCAAGTCGATTTTTTTTTTCCTTTCCGTGGATCTTGGCTCGCCTTGAATTGTTCCATTTAACTACCATTTTCAAACAATGTTTCTGACAGCTGAAACTGCAAACTCAAAGCATTTCAAAAATCAAAGCCCTGACGTGAATTGAATCAAACCACACTTTCAAAACAACAAAAGTAATAAGGAATTTTCCAGAAGGCTGTCAAGCTTGCATATTCCATATTCACTTATAAGTTTTCACTTGCAAGAAATGCAAATAGTGTAATTATGTAGTAAAACCTGATGAAGGCTGTACTATTTTCTTTTATAGCATGTAGTTAAACTTAAATTACAGATTTATTGAAACTTATACCTTGAGTCAAGTTTTTAATACAATGTATGTCTTTGTAACACAAGTAGTTCCATCCATCCATCTTCTATACCTGCTTGTCCTATGCAGGGTCAGTATGCTATTCCACCACCTACAGGCACAAGGCAGGGAATAACCCAGGACAGGGAATCCACCTATCTACCAGTTTGAACATTTTACTTATGTAGTTTTATTAAAAGAGATACACATGTATGTATAAGGTCAGTACTGTGCCACGGCACACAGGGCCTGGAGCTCTGTTGCATACGGAGCTATGTAGCCGTCGTACCGGGGACAGCGCCTACAATAGGCACACAAGTACTGGAACTCTGAAGCAATGGAAGAAGGTGGCTTGGTACAACGAATCTGTTGGATCATGTGGATGGCGGGTGTGTGTTGAGCATCTGTGCGATGCGTTGGACCGACAAGTCCGACCCACGGCTACGTAACCCCATATGTACTGTGTGTCATGACACATTAGTCTCGTAATCATCAAACTTATCTACCATTTGTGTCACAGTCGCCCTTCTGTTGATTCATACCAGATAGAATACCCTTCATGCAAATCTCACATTGACAAGTCCTGCTCGCCCAACACTGTAAGTGATTCATGCTTTTTCACTCCTCTGACCACTCTCAATATTGTTATTTGTTATTTTATTAACTTTCATATTCATATGAAAAAATAAGGTTGAAGCAACCTGGTAAAGCAAAGGATTCACATGGAACCAGTCTCCACATTCAACAGAGTAAATCCAATGAATATTTTTTTCAGTGTATGAAAAAAAGGAGGGGCAATATTCCAGCATCTTCAGAGCTGTCGGCTGGCAGGGAAATCTCAGCCAGCATGTCTGTCATGTGGCTTGTCAGAAACCTGTCCTGTTATCTTACCGCTAAAGCTGAAAAACTCTCATGAAAAAGAAATTTTATATTGCAAGTTTAAGCAAGCCCTTGCACGCAAAATACACTATTTAGCTGGCAGTTAGCCATTGACCAATCATTTCTTCCTAACAGATAATGGCAAATGTATGTGAAATCCTCTCATCTACTCATTGGTGTATAGTCACATTAAATATCAGAATGTAAGAAAGATGTGTTAATCTTATAAAAAAAGATGATTGTAAATATTTCACAAAGCATGCCAAACCTATATTTCCATGGATGTGGACAGGTTAATTAAAATAACATTGTGTCTATTATATAAAAAAAATCTAACAAACATTTTTTTGCAAGGTGCAGTTCTCATTTCAGATAGCTAAACTATCAAACACTGGATTCCAAGACCACCTCTACTACCCTACACCATTGTATGTTCCCTGAATACACTGATTGTTATGCTTTCTGCTGATTTGAATAGCTGTCTTATTAGGTTCTTGATATGTTTGGACATCGCTGTACAATTCTTGCTCTGATGCCGCTCATACTTGTACTAGGGCATACAATGGAAATTCAGCCTAGCCACAATTGCGCATAGTCGACTCCCCGACAGCCGTATCCCTTTTAATATCGAAAACAGACGATGTGCAGCCATTGATCTACAGTGCCCACATCACAGCACCCGTGCAACAGGTCAACCTGAAACAAGCACTGTAGATGTCACACTTCATCAGAACCGACACAACCTTGGAATTGGTTTCAAAGGGTAAATCTATTCCTGTTTAGCCTTAAGACCCTTGTAAGGACAAACAAAGGGCTTTTCCTTCCCAGGCGGAATTTCAAGCTCTTCACAGTTCTTGTTTTGCCACTGACCTTTATTATACAGTCTGACCCTTGACCCTCGGGAATAACTAGCTGAATAATCATTAAGTTTAGTCTTTGCTGATTTTAATAGGCAACATTATTAAACAAGCAATTATTTATACAATAAGGGATTTTTGTCTTTACAATCATCTTCAAACACAACTAATTTGAGTAAAAAACTTCCATTTTAATGAACTCACAACAGTCTTTATGATCTGCTAATGAAAGCATAATCTTGGAAGGTAAATATGTCATTTTCTGTTATAACAATAAAACATTCATCATAAAAAAAAGATATCTGATGTCAAATTCCTTGCCAAAGTACCTAGAAGAGTTGACTCAAGGATTAAGGCTAATTTTAGTTGTGAAACACTGGATGCTTATGGACATTCCTTAATGATTGGGAGACATAAACAAAGACATTAAGAATACATAACCACTTAATTGCAATAAAAGATGAAGTTTATTTTAAACCACACAGACATGGTATTAGCATGCTGGATGAATCAGGTGTGTTAATGGGTTGAATATCAGCTCTGTTAGTTACAAATGGTGTGGTGTAGCTAAGAATATATTTAACTTGCAGGAAAAAAATCTAATGGACTCTGTTTTATTTCTAATTCCCATGAAATTCAAAATGAAGGCACAAACATATTATGTAACAGTCACTACTGTCAGGGTCAGCACCAGTCCATCCCTGCCATTCATGTCACTTCCCCACTTGACCACCAGGTGCTGCTGGCTATCCTGTTCCCTCCTGTCTTTATACTGGACTCTTGTGTGTTTACCCTGCTCCCTGGACAGCCACTACATTAATTACACTGTAATATTAAACATTATTTTAATTACGTTGCTAATAGCCTGATGCCTCTGTACCATCCCTGAATGTTCTTAAAGTTGCATCATTTAATTCTCTTATTAGGTTTTTGCTTTGTTATAAGTTACTGTAGCTTCTTCTCCAATACTGCATAGACATTGTACCTGGGCTTTCACTTATGCTCCTTAATAGCATGTATGTTTGTAATGTGTGATCTGCTTCACTTGTACAACACATTGGACAAAGCTGTCTGCTAAATGCAGAAATGTGAACGTAATAAAATTATTATATTGTAATATAATTTACATTGGTAATTAAAGATGTATACTGCATTGTAATGGCATTCCATCCAGAGAATACTGCCACCTTGAAGGCCTGTTCCAGGCACCATGGGAAACAAGGCTGGAGTACATCCTGTAGATCCCCTGTGCATACCAGTCCATCTTAAGTTTGGAAGTGTGAAAACAATTCACTGGCACAACAAAGACATCCAGTCCCTGGATTCTAGCCCACTTAAGTGCTATACAGCACAGTGAGTCACAAATCACAATTGTATTTGAGATCTTTAACGTATTTAAAAGAATGTTATGGGCTGATATTTGTGACACTAGAAACTGAATTTGAATTTTATACAAATTACATTGTATAATTACATTGTATTTTAATTACATTGCCTCCTCTTTTACCCTGACCTGCAGAACTGCCGTAAACATGGAAATGGCTCGCGTTGTGAATCTATGGTAGATTACTTTTCCTCAAGGACCCGGATGTCTGTCACACCAGATTGAAATTGAATTTCAAGACTGAATTTTTTGAGATAGCATTTATCCTATCTCGAGTTACAGGAATTCAGATTCAAACTATTAAATTCAGATTCAGTTTTGTAATGCGGATAATTGCAGATTCAAATATATAAAATTCAAATTCAGTTTCTAGTGGCACAAATATCAGCCCACAGTATGTGAATACGGTGTTTGGGAATGTTTTTAAAACAGTGACACAGTCAAAGGAATGCAGAAAAGATGGCTAGGTGAGCACTTGTGTTCTACAGTATGAGCAACTATTTCAAGTTACAGCAGAAATAAATTAGCACTCATCCACTTAATGTAATATGCTTACAATAAAACTGTTGGGCAAAGAAAAACAACCATAGAACATAGATGCTATACTCATTCCTGTGTGGAAAAAGTGTTTGCTCAGATTCTAGTCTGGTGTCACAAAATAGAGGTGACATCACTCTTCCAACCACAGGATACATTCCCACAGTCTTTGAATCACATGCACTGAGAGTGTTAACCCAGATTGCTACACACAACCACAGCAGTGAAAGAGATTCTTTTACATAAATCAAAAATATATTTCATCAGGTTTACTCTGAGTCAGCTCACTAAGGCTTACGGTTCAAAATAATGAATCTATTGTACAGCATGTTAAACCAGCTTGATGCCCAGAGCCAATATAGCTTAAAATATCAAAGAAATTAAACACTATATTTTAAGCTGAAGTATATTCTTCATTACCTATAATGAATTGAATTCTTCTATCAGTGTCATTGTAATAACTTTGCCTGACAACAGTAGTCAGTGTTATAAGTATCACGTTACGTATTACCTTTTCCTACCTTTAAGACAGATCACTAAACTTCTGTTTTCTCATCCTGTGAAGGGAAATGACAGTTCTGGGACACAACTGTTGTCTTCAGTGCTTTTCAGTATAATATCAATCTTTTTTTCAGTTTGGTGTGTAAGTTACATGCTGTATTTTGACAGGAGCCATTTTGTTTGTCAGTCAGAAAACCAAAATACTTAGGAATTGCTTTGCACAACACAGCTTGAACCAAATGCAGGACAAGGCAGACATGAGTGAAAGTAACACTTTAATAAATTAGTGAGCTTGGATTGTTACAAGTAGAAACAGGATTTAAACTGGCATCTCTGGAGGTGTGTGGCAACAGTACCACCCTCCTATCAGTCCATCTGTATGAAAGATTGTGGGTTTAAATTCTGCAGGTAGCCAGGTAAGCATAATAATGTTATTTTCAGGCCTTTGAGCAAATCCCTTAACCCCTACTGCTCCGGGGCCCAACTCACCAGCTCTCTGTTCCTCACATTGCTCTAGACAAGTGTCTGAGAGGTAAATAAATGTGAAGATATTTAACAATGAGATGATGTAATTGAGATTAAATAATGTGTTTTTGCTGGCGGACATTTTACCTTTACTATCTTAGTGCTAAGTCATTGTTTCCAGCCAAAATGGCTTCTGATATTTACAGCTGGGTATTTTAATTGAAGGAATTTCAGTTGAGCTCCCCACCCACAGACCTTAAAGTTCAATTCTTCCTCCTAACTTGGAGCTGACATGCTTACCTACGATGCCAAATACTGCCTTTGCCAGCTGACAGCTACTTTGGATGCACAAACAAGCTGAGGTGTTTTGGTAGAGCCACTGTCACTGCTTTATGAGGCTGCAGGGGCAAGCGGAGCTGGCACCCTCACACACAAAAAGACACACAGACACTCTGAGTCTTGCTGCTCTTTAAATCATATCTGCATGTCCTTTCTTGTGAGAGACGAGACCGGCTTCTTCAGTAACTCAGCGAGTGTTTTAGCCGTGATAGTAATGATGTCTTCATTTCAGGTGCCGGTGCCGTTGTTTGCTCTATTTTCGTGTTTTGTGAGTCACAAATGTGGTTTACTATTCCTGCACTAAATCCTGTCTACAGTGGGGTGACTATACTTTACTTTGCAAAAAAAAGAGGACAGCGGGGGTATGCTGCAAAGAGAGGCATCAAAGCAACGCAAATATGCACACAGAAACTATTCTGACTGCAGAAAGCAAATGTCACAATGAAATAGAATGAAATCCGAGACATTTTAGGCACTGTTTAGATCTATAAAAAGGGGACGAGTCTGGGGAAAAGAGGACCCAAGTCTACAACATTTTGTACGTGAGAGTGTGAACAAGTAAATAGTAGTAATTATATTGTATTTATTAGACATTTTTATGCATATCTTTGGAGGGAGCAAAGTCAGCTCAAGGGCCTAACGGTGAAATCACAGCCAAATTCTGTTCACTGGCACAGCATCCTAACCAGCTGGGAAACTGTGTAGAAGAGTTCCACATTAAAAAATATACATCTTTATTCCCAATCAGATTAATCTCTTGTTTCTAATTAAAAATGATGCATTTACCTTAATATGTCAAAAAGTTGCAAAACGAGAATAGCTTCATTATGACCGCACTGCATTAACTCACACTGTGGATCAAGGTATGGGCCTATTTTGAACAGTGGTCACTGTGCAGGTGTGTAAATCTGCGTGTCTGCATTTTCAGGTCTGTGTGTGCATGTGTGTCTGTGTGTACATGTGTGTGCATTTGGACAGATGCCAGCACAGCAAATCTGCAGAAAAGGCAGAGGGAGGCCAGGAAAAAAAAAGGAAAAAAAATAACAGCAAAACTGCTGACAGAACAGAAATAAGAGTGTAATATAGGACGACAGCAGCGGGGAGCCTGAGTTTTCTCCGCCTTTCATCCACCGTCTCTGCCCGCCTTCCTGGTCTGATGCACATCTGAGTAACATAGAAAGAGGAAAGCAACAGAAGCTTCTGCAGTCAGGCCCTGACCAACGCATTAAAAGCAGGTCCCGGAACACTGGAAGAAAGAATAAAAACAGGCCAAAAATCTTCAAATTCAACTCTGTACAGAATTTTTTTTTTCTTACTCTTTTTGCCAGCCTATGCCTTGTCTACTGTGTCATTATTTCTTTCAAAAAGCAGACTGAAATTATCCATTGAAATGCAACAATCCCATAATTAATGGTAGAAACCAGCCATCAAAATTAAAGTGAGGTCCTCACTCATTAGGTCAGGGGGTACCCCAATCGGCATAGAACACAACTCTTTGCTATTTTTGCGTATTCATTTGGTATCAAAATTAATCATTTCCATTAAACCTAATTTAGAACAATTTTCAATTTTTACCTGCTGGTACAAACATTTTCAGCTGTTCATTGGCAACTGTTTTGCTGTAAGTCTGGCTAAACAATTATACATTTGCAATATCAAAAAACTTAACTTGAGCCAGAAGAGTTAGTACTCATACTTAAATACTCCTGAACATTTTATTGAAATGTATGTGACTCATAACAGGTGCAGGAGTTGTAATTAAACATAGGAACCACTGCATCTGGCACTAACAATCACATCATGTTCAAAAGACTTCCTACTATTTGGTCGAGTAGTAACTGACCCTGTCTATAGGCGGTACATATTCAATTGCAGCCACATAATTTACTAAGAGTTTGCATTAGCTTGCATTGCAACTGAGTGTATGTACATGTAATGTTGTGCTTTTCTTCGTGGACTTTGCAATATCTGTGAACTATGCTATGTGCTGGTGCAGCAAAAGTAATTATTTTTCCCTGTGTCATAGCATTCGTTTCACACCCTTTCCTATGAACAATTATGAGCTTAAACCAAGATTGACAGTGAAGATTCATACGCCCTTGTGGGGCAAAATGGGCCAGCAATAATTACAAAACTCAGGTAACACATTCCTGTTTTGCCCATGTTTAATTAACACTAGCTTGACTATCCAGGCACTCGCAGATGACTCAAGTACAGCAGTCTGAAACAAAGCTAGGCCAGGTCAGGTTGAGGAGCATGCACTGGTACACAGCATTACTGCACCTACCACGCAACCAGCCCCCAAGCCAACATGCAGGCAAGTATCACCTTCCATAAATCCTCATACATCTCACATAGCAAGGTGTTACTTGGTCCAGCCTCTCGGGTCCTGCAAGCCGGATCACCCTCCAGGAAATGCGCTTTATGGCCATAGAGCCGTAACTGACACTACCTCACAATGCAGGTAATGTGCCTCCTTCAGACCCCCTGCTCTAGCAACCGCTCATTCCACACAAAATCAAACCAGTGGTACCCAAGGGTTCTCCGAAGAAACAGTACCAAAGGAGTCCAAGTCTCTGTCTCAGGTCACTGGATAGTGTCTATGTCTCACAACCATTCAGCAAGACAGTGAGCACCATAACTCTAAAGATGTGGACTTTCACCCTCTTAGAAAGATATCGGGCGCACAAAACACCCCTGTCCAGCCACATCATGACCCCCCATGCTCTCCCAATCTGTCTACTGATTTCAAAGGAAGAGTCATCAGAGACATGAATGTCACTGCGAGGTAAGTGAACCTTTTGGTGAGGTTGACATTACCTCCACAGAGAGACGCGCTGCTTATCACTGTGCCTAAGAGGTCTGGATCTTGGTTTTGATCCAGGACACTCACAATCGCTGACAGTCAGACTCCTTGCTCGGACTCTCATGAGTCAGAGCCTCCATTGACACTGAAGATCACAGCATCGTCAGTTAAATCATTCCTCAGTGTTAGGAATGCTGAGAGGCCCGAGGCTTCAGGAAACAGAGAAAGTCATGGAGTTCCAAAATGTGCAAAAATGTACTGTCCTTGCTCACAAAAGTGCACAAAATACAAAGTATTAACAAAACAACAAAAAAAGACATAATAACCAAAACAGGCTATACCCTGGCAGACCCTGGATCCATAACAACCACTCTTTAGCCCATTCACCAGGGTTTATATACATTTCTTAACCCCTCCCATTGCGACAATTATTCTAACAATTATCATTCCCAATACAATACATCCCACATATACAATTCTAAAATATACTATCCAAAACCACAATTTTATTCAAATTTATTTCATAAAACCAACAAAGACTAAAAATATCAATTTTGTTGTAATGTGCAAAAATCCCGCCCCAACCACTTGGTTTAACCCATCAAATTCTGAACACTCTCCCCCTCCCCAATCACACAATTATAATGGTAACACCGATCTAGACAATTTTGGATCGAATCCATATGTACTTCAAGGTAGAAGGGAAATACCTAAATGTCATTTATATGATATCCGCATCATCACCAAGTTTGTCTTATGTAGGCAACATTTTATAAACATAACATGCGGTAACTTAATATTGTCACGATCCAATTCATGACACTCAGCAACAGATGTCCGTCAAGGGCGGGGCACCACCACCCTGCCCAACACCTAGTCCATACAAGCATTGAACAGAATATGAGCAAGAATGCTCCTCTGGTGAACCCTACAATCCACTGGGAAAAATGCAGAGGTTCTGCCTTTACTCTGCACTGCACTCACAGTACCGGTGGATAGGTAAATTATGACAAACAGCGATTTCAAGGCAATCCCTCAAAGTCTCAGGATGTCTACCAGGGCAGGTCTATCAATTGAGTCAAGCCATTTATTAAAATCAACAAAGGTTGCAAAGAAACCCTGCTGAGATTCACATTTGTGGTCGATGAAAACCATCACTGGCAGGATACGGTCAACGGTAGGTTTCTTAGGTGTAAAACTAGACTGCTGGAGCAAGTGATTACGGATCCTGTTGAGAGTAACCCTAACAAAGACCATCACCCATCCCTTTTCAGACAACAAGTCCCATTTGCCTGTCTCATAAATGAAACCAAAGATTGCTTGCAACAGCAGGACGCCAGCCTTACCACAAGCCTGGAGAAGTCATCCCAGATTCCACAGATCATTGTGGCCTTCCCTACCCTCAGCTAGTTCACCAGGTGTGCAATCACAGTGAGACTGGGGGGTTCACAGCTAAACAGAGGATCAGCCTCAAGAACAGCAGTGAACACCAAAGATTACCAATGTCCTAGTCGGAGGGTCAGCTTTAAACATTTGTTCAAAATAGCCAGCTGAGCGGGTCCCAACTGCCATTAGACCAGTGTGTCACCCAACCATCCTTCTCAGTTCCCAGGACAGACTGGAGTTGCCATCAAGCTGTTCTGCAATGACCCTTGATAATACCTAGGGTGATGAAGCACGTTCTTCAGGACAACGCCAACACAACCTTCAGTAACCTACAGGGTGTTGTCATGGAAGGTCACCCACATTTCATTAGGATCAGCAGATAATGTATTAATAATATTTAGCATTCAAAGTTTGAAAATTCCTCACATAAACTGCATGAAACCTCTTTAGAAACAGCCTGATCGTTGAATCTGGCGAAGATCAGCCTCATTCTCCTAGCAGGTCGAAGCCTACTGGATCTAAGTTGAATCTTCAGAGAGGCAACAACAAATCTGTGGTTACAAACTAGCCACTTCTGAAGATGCTGCTCTTCTCTAGGAGCTTCCAGCATCTGCCCAGAAGAATGTGATTGATCTCCTTCACCATACTACTAGTATTGAAGTAGCAGGTCTAATAATGCACAGACCCTGACCTTTGGCAAAGTCAAGGAACATGGAACCACTTTCACCCCAATCACTAGACCTGGGGGGACTGACACCTCCTATAGTCCTATAGTCAGCCCTGTCAGTCCCAGTGGTCACATTGAAGTCACCAATGACCAGAGGAGTGTCACCTTGTGGGCACCCATCAACCACTGAGCGAAGTTGCAAATAAAATGTCTTGCATGGTCAGGGCATACACTGAGATAACAGACAAGACATGGAAAGTGTGCCTTAATCTGAGTCGTCTCATAATGCTTTCATTGAATAGAATGACTTTGGACAGGCAAAACAACACAATAACCTTAATGATCAGACTGGGGAACAAACTGAAATGCAGACATTGGGAGGAGCTGTTCAGCCACAACAAAAACTGTTACCTGAATATTGCAGCCATCAGAGGAACCAGACCAATAATAGGTTAACCCACCTAGAGAAATCCGGGAGCAGGGGGAGATTTTCATTATACCAGAGGGACAAGACTTTCCATGTGCCTTCCCAGATGGGTCACATCAAATTATGACCCAAGTGCTGCTGTGCAGAGAACCACACCACAGATCCATACCAGTTCAGATCCCCGACAGGCCTGAACCCCATTGGTTCCCCAAAGGGTTTGACTCCTCCAGGAATGGGGTGATCTTGCTGGCCCAGATGCAGTTTAATGTCATACCCAGGGCACAAACAGAGCCTGCTTGGAGAATCTCTATAGATAACTCTGTATAATCAATGTAATCTTCATAAAAAATGTAAGATACTGGTTCTGCAGTATTTTGGAACATATAAATTGTTGCCTTCTGTGTTTGTTTATCTTTTCCAGGTGAATGTGCGGACTCCAAAGGGACCCATAATGCACTTCCCTGCCTGGTTGGTTTACTGTGGGGAATGGACTTTGTATTTTAATTTTTTTAATGATTTGTATTATGTTTCTTATGTAATCTAATGGACCTATTTTAATTGGTAAATTGTTTAATCAGAATCAATTTATGGTCATGTAACTTACACTCCTGCAGTGCTACTGTGGTATGTGCTGACTTAGATAGGTCAGGTGGAGGATTATATACTATCAAGGTTTATAATTTCTGGTTTGAAAGTGATCTGGGTGAAAGTGTGGTCCGAAGAAGAAAGTTTTTTAATTGGTTATTTTGTATAGTCTTCATATTTGTTTGTGCTTATGGAATTCTTTTTCATTCTTTGAATTTCCCCACTACTTTGCACTGTGTGTGTTAATTCAACCTATCATCATTTTTGTACCTCTGGTGACTCACACACCCCCTCTCCCCACCACCCGCATATCCCACACTTAGATTTGGCAGTGTGACATCTGGGATGTATGTTAAATTAATTAGGTGAAGCAAATTTTCCTTTAATTGTAAAATATGGAAAACCATTTGTATGCCTCTCTACTTATCCCTTAGCATTAATTTGCAATTTAATCAATTAAACTCCAATTTACTAGGAAGAATATAGGCCACGGTGTTGGTAATGTGGACATGGATCGTTACATTTATTGATTTATCCTGAACCTGTTTTGCCAGGGCCCTGTTGTTTACCGGTGGCTCAGAATTCAAAGTAAAACTAAGCAAATGGTTTTGAAACCTGTTCCCAGGTAAAGTAAGATTTGGACTTTATTTTTCTGAAAATAATGCGATTCAGTGGGGAGGGAAATGGACACCACTGAGGGTCCCAGGGTCTTCTAGCTCACCTCCTCAAAAATGAAAAGCACGATTACTACAGTTTGCTGAAGCATGTGCAGAGAGGTTCAGTCTGAGGACGTCTCAAGATCGGTGAGGCATCTGGCGCTGTGGCCGTCCAGGGGGGCGCCGTGTTTTCCGTCTGTTACAAGCCGCTCCCGCTGATTGACTTGATGGCAGATGCCGGACATTGGCAGTGGGGGGAGGTGGTTGGATGGGGCCAGGAAACGGTGCCAAAGGATCGTACTGAGTTTAGACAGCGTGTTTGTTTCGGTGTCACGCTTGAGTGTAGCAAATCCGGTAGCTTTGGGACCTCGGCTCCCATCAGACCGAATGGCACGAGCCCTCAGGTCAGATTTAAGGAGGGAAAAGTGAGCGGGTATCTTTCACATTGGCTTGGAAATTTTTCCCTAGTGTGGGGTCTTACTAGAGTGTTCTCCTGCATCCGGTGAACTGTGTAATATCCAGCGTACTGGGACTGTGGTGTCTGTTGCAGTTTGCCAGTGCGATCAGACCATGAAACAAAGAAAGCTTCATAAGCGAGAATTGACTGGCTGGAGGCTTCAGGCTGAAAGCAAATGGCGTGATACGATGATGATGTCCGATAATGTATTTAGCATTTTAGACCAGTCCAGATATATCTGCTTAAGGTATGTTCCCTTTTCTTGATTTTAAAGCATATGTGTTCTTAACTTTTTATGTCTATGTTTCAGGGTGTTGCTTCATGTCAAAGATCAGACACAGCTTCTAAGTTCTATGCTCTATGTATTAAAATCAAGGCCAACTTTCTGCAGACAGTAAACTGAATTTGCTATCTGAGACACAAAGAGGTACAGGCCCTGGCCAGCCCACTCAGATCTCTGCCCTATGCATGAAGCCAAGGGGCTTTACGTCAGCTTTGTTTAACAACATTAGCAGGGTTACAAATGAGTGAAGGTCACTGAGCTCAATGTTTACAGTTTTATGCAGTGCTCATTCTAAAGACTGTGTCTCTACATTAGAAACAGTGTTAATATAATGATAATAATAACAATAATCATGCCTATATGTGCATCTTAGAAAGAACATTTTAGTTATGATTGTCAAATAACAGAATCAAATTTTATTTCCTTTTTAAATAGCTAGTATATTCTGATTCCATTAATGTTTTTCTTTATTCAAGTAACCTAAAAATCATAGCATTATAATAGCGTAATCGGTGAATTCATTTCAGATCGAGGATGAGTCCTAAAGACCTCCAGATGGAGAGCTGATTCCCACTGTGCCTTGCACAGATACACATCTGCTGGACAAATGTCCATGTTCAGGGCAGACAGAGCCCATTAGGTCACTATCGAAGGATTAACTTGATCATTTTTGGAAAAACACAAAAACACGCTCATGAGTCGATAGCTTCTGCTGTCCCAGAATAGTTAACATGCATATGTGCTATTGTAGCTATTCAAACAGATAGGCATAGGAATCATGCTAATGAATAAATCCTATCATTTCTCAAAAAAATGTATTAATTTATTTTTTGCTTGAAAATTTGCAGGGTTTTCTTCACTGAAGGAGGAACGTAAAAACAATAGCCGATGTGAGAGCAACTCAAAAAAAAAATAAAAGAAAACTTGCGAGCACAACTAGCAGCAACAAAATATTAAATTAGCTGCAATCAGGGGAATTATCTTGAGGCAGGGAGTCATAATGACTTTAATTTGCTGAAGCAAAACAACAAAACAACAGATGATACATATGCAATTGAAGACAAAAAAAACACACGAGTATCCCCTTGATGAGACAGCAGAATTACTTTCATTCATCTGTGGGGGTGGAGGTACCTAAAATGGGAAACCTAGTTTTATGGACCACGTGGCTGGTTCCAGTTTTCCAGGTGAACCAAGGATATAAAGTTACAGACCCAGGGGGTGAAATATTGGCTGAGAGTCATCTGACTCTCCTTCCCCTTGTTTTATATATGTGTACATTATTATATTATACTTTTATAAATTGTTTAATTGATTAACTATATTTTTCAATTATCTGGATCTCCTACACAACCCTGCATAGGACAAACAGTATAGAAGAAGAATTAATGAGCAAATTATCTGTCATAATGTAACATAAATATGGTATTGATTAAATTAACATGCCTAATGGTTGTTTACTAAAAAATGATTAAAAATTTTTTTTTTGCATTTTTTGAGACTGTTTCAACATGAAGTTATTTCAACAGCTAAAATAATAGTGTAAGTTATGAAGTGGAGATGTAAAATTACAGCTGCTTCTCATCCACAGAGGTGGAGAAGCCCCTCAGGCGTGAGTGAGAGGCGAATGGTGTAAATCTTACCAGCTTTCACAGAGAATTTTTCCTTTCAGTGGGATAATGGGCCAAAGTGCTGCAGTAAAGCTACTCTGTGATGGGTCTGCGAGAAGATAACGGCTGTTTCAGTCCAGCTTATGACTTCAGTTTGGTGCAAGAATCCATAGCAGAGCTTCGGTGCTGCTGTCCGGCTTGCCGCAGCTTAAGCAACTATTTAAGAGGGATGTGCAAAAGTTGCATCATACCAGTACGCAAACCTAGAACAGGTTTATTGTACTTATAAGTACTGGGTGATGTAGGAATAAATTTGATCTTTTTAGGTTTTTTTGCATGATTTTTTTTTTTTTTTTTAACTAAAGACGATATAAAAATATTTTGATGGAATAGCTAGAACTGGATTTCATATGAACACGTCACTAGAAGTGTATACTGCTGTTCTATAAAACATGACATGTGAAGTCATGTAGTTTAATTTTCACTTCTTTCTACATCACGTTTGCGGAGGTCGAGTGACTGAGTGGTTCGCTCTCTTCCCTCACACCTTTATGACTGTGGGTTCCATACTTTCCCTCTGTAATTTTGAGGTATTCTTCCTGTGTTCACGTGGGCTTTCTCTAGGCACTGCTGTTTTCCTTTTGTGTTCCTGAAGTCAGGTGAATTGGTGCCCCTAAAATGCCCCCAGGGTATCCCCTGTGATGGGTTGCAATCCTGAGTGTTGCTTTGCTGCTTTGGGTTGGTGCCAAACCCATCACACATAAGTGGCTACCGGGGACACTTTAATGTATGGATTTACCTGGGTTGAAACCCAGGATCGTATGCTGAAAAGGGGCCTCAAATAAGCATGTTTGATAAAAATGTTAAACCATACCATTGTAAGGCAAGGTGAGGCAAGTTTATTTACAGAATAGCTTTCATATGCTGCAGTCATTCGAAGTTGCTTGACCTGTAAGAAAAATACAAAGCACAGAGAAAATCAAATTCAGATGAAACGTATACAAAACAATAGACATTCAAAGCATGATTACAACATGAGTAAATCAATAGATTTAAAAGAGAAAATATTAAATGTGGAAATAAAATGTTAGACTATACGGAGAGGGTTTTCTCAGACATCTGAAATAGTCCAGGGGCTCTGAACATGTTGAGATGGATGTCGCACAGAAAAAAAACTTCATTCTTCCGATTTCGGGCGGGAAGCTATAGGGAGGCAGTTGGGGGGTTTTGTTCACCTTCTGGGAATGTGCTATAAGGTGTCATTAATAAGAATGCCATGTTTAAGAGAAGCATCAAGCGAACACTAGCCCTCGAGTGTCTATGCCATCTATTACATATGACCTGCAGATGGTTTGGGTCTGGATTTTCATTGTGATAATATGAGGATGGTGGGGCAGGGCTGCATTGCATCTTGGGACAGTGAGTCGGTTTGACTGTCATTGCATGTTCTCATTTATTGGTTCCAAATGTGGAATTTTATTCAGACAGTAACCCCAGATCACACCTTGTTGTTGTTCGAAACATCTGGTTTGAAAGGTTGGGTTTGTCTTTCAGTTTCACACTTGCCCCTGACCTGCTTATGTCCACCAGTGGTCCTTGGTCAAAACAGCACAGAGCTAAAACATGCAAACCTGTTTTTCTCAATTAAATAATGTTCCTGTACTGCCCATGGAAAATCCAAATAGGCTATGAGAAACCAAGCAGAAATCTTGAGCAACATAGAATAAAGTATGAGAAACAGATAACGTGCACAGTCCTAAGTACTTTAAGGCAAAGAAAAATCATTGATTTCAAAACAAACAGTTGAAAACATTTTCAAGGCTGCTGACCTACTCAAATTGGCTGTTCTGCTCCAAAGAGGAACCATGCACACCTTGAGGATTATGTTTGACCTGACGATATATTCATGTGTCTGAGAACAATGCATTAAAATCTGCTGCTCCACAAAAAGGAACTCTGCCTTTCTGTGTGCTTTTTATGGCTCTGGCACTTTTTAATTTTGCTTGCTTAAGGTGTGGAGGGGGATCAAATTTTTAAGCATCTCCACAAACCATTTTCAATTCTGACTCCCTGTATTGTGGATTACTGCCTCAGCAAAACCGTTCGGCTCCCAGGATCAATTGATTTACACAAGTAAAACCCTGACGCTTACTGCCACTTTAAATATATAAAAATCATCACCCATGATACTTTCACCAGTGGCTCCAAACTTCACAAAGGTCCAATGTGGTTAGTTTAGGGAGAAATTTTATTTGTTATACACGTTATTTTCAGCATATTTATTCCAAATATTTGTCCAGTGTCAGGGACCTGGGCAGGTTTGGTGCGGGAGGGAGAACAAAGGCTAACACAAAGAACGGGATGACCAGCAACGGCTGCTGGTCAAACGGGGAAGGGGCACTGGGACTGACCCTGACATCCAGAAGATATGCTACAGCCTGTTCATTTAATATTTC
The DNA here is from genome assembly GCA_019775955.2 of Pollimyrus isidori. Taxonomy (NCBI): domain Eukaryota; kingdom Metazoa; phylum Chordata; class Actinopteri; order Osteoglossiformes; family Mormyridae; genus Pollimyrus; species Pollimyrus isidori. Next base: position 27,349,616 of record JABFDZ020000001.1, read on the forward strand.
ATAAACCTTGACACCCTAAGGTTAACTAATTGATGATTAAACATCTCAGATATTTTGATATACATCATTGCCTGGTGAAATAGAGGTTAGGAAACTATAATGTTCTGGTATGGGTTCTCCGTCCATCATGATTCAGTTTACCATTTTATTTGACTTTGGATCATCCTGAGACCTTCATTGGGTCACTGATTCTATAGTACTTATCACTGATTACTTAATGTGGGAATGTCCATTCAATATCCACCTTGAAGTACAGTAGCAGAAACATTATTGGCTTTTTTAGATAAAATTGCTTCCTTTCTATTATGATGTAGGAAAACTTTATCACAGTTGAATGTTTCAATAGAGCCCCCACAGAAATCCAGGAGTAAGCAGGCACTGCATAAAACACTGCAGTAAACACTGGATTTAGAAATATCACTCTTTAAGTGGGTTACAACAGGGGCACAGGAAAGTTTAATTAGACTTTGGCTTCATGAGAGAGTTGCAGTGCTGAAAACAGAACAAATGGCAGGATAGTAGGTGGCCAGTGACTAAGCCTTGATGTACACCCAAGTGAATTTGAAACGGTAGGTCCCTAAGAAATACACACACACACACACACACACACACACACACACACATACACGCTCACATGCACACGCATAGACACAAATCTGGAAAGAAAAATGTGCCAGTAGATATTACAAGATTCCATGATCCCTCCTTGTAAAACATCATCAAAGGGAGATTAAAGGATAATAAATAATGGATCCTTAATGAGTAGGTTTTCAAGAAGACATACTTAAGGAGACAAAGGCTTTACTTAAGCACTGAGAAACTTTGTATATCCAAATGTTTAGTGCCAAAATTACGCTGATAAAAATCACATGTAGGACTATAACAAATGGGATGTTTTTGTGTGTGTATATGTGTGGGTGGGGGAGGGGCTTCAGTAGGTGAGTGAAAATAAGGCTCAATGTGAGCAGTGCAGAGGCCATTAATACAAGAAAGTAATTGGTTTTGAGAATGAGGTTGATACATCTTAGGCACCCGTTTTCTGGATGGATGGATCCCACTTTTGGGGTAGGATGTAGGGGCAGTCCTGAGCTCTCATAAAGCCAAAACACAATAACCATGCCAATACTGCAACTGAGGAAAAGGGTGTTTTGCCTTGTTTTTAGTGTGGATTTACTGTTATTTTTGCCCTCTGTTATTCTACGATATTCTGAGATATTGTGTTACAATTTAAATGAGAGCCCAAAAGATCCTGTTCTAGTCTTGCCAGTGTGGGTGGAAGCAAATGTGTTTTATTTACGCAGTGTTCTTTTTTTGAGTTATTGGAACAAGATCAAAGCTTATGTGACGTCTTAATCAATTTACAATTAGTACAATCCTGCCATCTAGTGTTGAAAATTTGAAACTGTAATGCAATCCATTACAGGACACACACAGGCACAATTAAACACTGTGGGCAAGAACCAGGTATAGAGATGACAGGTAACCTAACTGCAAACTCAACACACAAATAAAAAAAGAGGCACGATACAGATGGGCATGGGGTAACAGTGATGCCTGCTGAGCCACCGTGCCACCCTATGTTATTTGTACAAGATAGATTCAAAGATGCTCTTTTAAGGATTTTATTTGGCTTTAGTAACTGTGAAGTAATAATAATAATAATAATAATAATAATAATAATAATAATAAGAAGAAGAAGAAGAAGAAGAAGAAGAAGAAGAAGAAGAAGAAGAAGAGGAATTGTAGGATGGCATGGTGATGCAGTGGTTAGCACTATTGCCTCACACCACTGGGACCAGGGTTTGACACACCATCTGGGTCACATGTGTGTGAAGCTTGCATGTTCTCCCTGTGTTATCGTGGGGTTTCCTCCAAGGAATCCAGTTTCCCGTCACAGTCCAAAATCATGCTGAGGGTAATTGCTGTTACCAAATTGCCCTTAGTGTGATGGTCCAGGGTGCGTTCCAGATGAACACAGGGCACGCCAGGCAGGAATACTGACACAAAGCGGGGTTTATTGGCGCAGATGTAGACATAAACATGTTTATGCCGCGTCTGCCGGAGTGACGCAGACGCAGACCTAAATACAGGCAAGACAAATCACGAGACCAGCGTGCGGCGGCACCACACGGGTGGAAACAATCGGACATCACAAGAGGTAACAAGGTGGGCGTGGCACACGAGGGGCTGGAACGGGACAGACGACGCTGTACGTCACACTTAGGTGTATGTGTTTTAGTGAGTGGTGTGTAAGCGTGCCTTGTGATCGGCTGTCGTCCCACCCTGGGCTGGTCAATGCCTTATGCCCATAGGCTCTGGACCTCCCATGGCCCTGAATAGGGTAAGCAGTTTCAGAAAATGGAATAATAATAACAATAATGTGCTTTAGAAAGTTGGGTACCTTCCAACACTAGCTCCTAGCTAGGATTAGTATATTAAAGTAATTAATATTAAGCATAAAAATCTATATTGTTGACAATAACAACGATAATATTGCAGCAATAATAATCTTCACATTTTGAGTGGTGAAGAAATTTCAGTAATATTCTTTAAGAGAACTGAAATTCAGGCATTTTGATTAGACTTGGGAATGGAACACAAATTCACAGACCAATAGAGGGCACAGTGCTAGACAACTGAAGGTGCAAATCTACCTGGAGTCCTGGAATCCCAACGAGAAATATTACATTTTTCTTTGCTGAGACACCGAGACAGCTGCCAATGAATGGGCTTGTTTGAGCTCTGTTCGTGTTGCCTGAACGTGTTCAATGTGTTTACCAACTGTGGTGACTACTTAGAAAACTCCTGCCGTCTCATCTCATCAGTGATTAACCCTGTCATTTCAGACCTGTTGCAATATAGTATAAGGTGGTTTCAAAATGTATGTATGTTTTAACTGTCAAAAGTTTTTTTTTCTTGTTTATCTTAAATTCAAATTGGAATTGTCTTATACCAATTTATTTTTGCCAATGTTTTGCTAGCTTGTGAAACTAACATGCATCTAAAACCAAAGAGGTTTAACCAAAAGAGTCAGTAGTTTCTTTTTGGATGTACAATGTATGAAAATCAAAATCATAAAAGAAGAAAATAACAGTTGTAAAAGTCTATTCTAAATAGAGAAAGGTGTGGCAGTTACTGTTTTGTTCCACTTAACACTCGTTTCCACTGATTTGTGTAAAATTCACAGGCTTCTGGTTTAGGAAGCCAGGATTGCTCACACTTTGCTTCAGTACAATTTCATTAAATGTCTTCCTATCATTGGCAGTTTTTTCCAGAATAAAATACATATACATAAAGCCCTGGTCTGCGGTTAAATCGTGTGATTAGATTTGCTAGACACATTTATCCAAGGTGATGGAGACTTGCAAATGCAGGGTTCCTGGAGCAGTTGGATTTGTCCTGGGTCTGTTCATCAAGAAGTTGAGGCCATGCAACATTTCATTACAGTAGTTTGCTAGGATTTGCCCAGTGGTTTAAATATAATAATTGGAACATAATTCATAAAGTCCAGATTTTTTTATTTCACAAATTCATCAAATAGTAAAATGAATCTTCAGTAATAGGTTTTATATTGGAGTATACCTATGCAACAAAAATGAATACTAATCCAACAGATTTAGATGCCTGTGATGTAATATTATTTAACTTTGCTCACTAATAGGGATAGGTGAACAGTTATAGGGATATGTGATAGTCCACTACTCCAACAGTAGGGGGCGATAAGCACTACGTAAGGCAGGGTTGGGCAATGTTATCCGCAAAGGGCCGGTGTGTATTCAGCACACACACGCACACAAACACACACACACACACACGCACGCACGCACGCACGCACGCACATATATATATATATATATATATATGTAGCCATTATTACAACAAGCATATGTTGTCAAAAATCCTTAAATACTTAATCTGTTTGTGATTATAAACCTGCATAGCTATTATACAGCTTATATTTCATGCACAATTTGTGCCCTATCTGAGGAGGGACTCCTATAGATTTGGCACACAATGTAACATATGTACAGGGTGATACATTAATGACCTCTCTCAAATCTTGTCTTAATCTGAGCCCATCTTATCCGCAAAGGGCTGGTGTGTATGCAGGTTTTTGGGATAACTTGTAGGTCAGCTGTTCAAACCCAGGTGTGAGGACTCTTCACCCAATCAGTCCTCTAATTACTAATCTAATTAGGGAGGTGCAGCGAAAACCCGCATACACACCTTTGCAGATAAGATTGGCCACTCCTGATGTAAGGTAACTTTGGTTTCCTTACAGCTGGCAACAAGAAGTGCCAACAGAATATGGCTGGTGGCCATTAATTGCCCCAGACAGGGAGTGAAACTGCCTTCCTGTAAGCTGGAAAAGAGACAAAAGGGTTAGCAAATTGCTTATGATCTCCCTGATGGCAAAAGTGGATCAGCCTGAGGATGACAACAGTGTGTGTGTGTGCGTGTGGGGGGTGGTTCTTGCTTCCTGTTGGCGCCATGTCTACCTGCTTGGGGAAAGAGGTGCTTCCCCTTAAATTCAGAGCAACTCACTGAGTCCATTTGTTGTTGCTTTTGCTTTTTATTATGTTACAGTATCAGGAGCCAAAACTCACTCAGGCCCCAGGTAATCCAACAAAGAGCCTTCGTTAAGTTTCCAGAAGTCTTCAGGAATTTTCCCATCAATTTTTCCCTGGATGGACTTACTGTAGGTTGGACCCCAGTCCCTTAGTTACCACAATCTGTACTTTATGTTCTCCCAATAAATGTATCCCGATGTGAAGCACTTGCCCACACATCCTGAGCCCCATTGCCACAAAAGCGGGGCCTAGAGAATGACCACAGAACTGAATCAGAACATCTGTGACAAGAATTTATGGTCGGGTTGCCATTTGGAAATTACTGCTATCCTAGGCCAGTGTCAGCTGTGATACATGCTGAGGGATCTGTACTGATATGGGCATTTCTCATGGGAGACATTAGGGATGATGATTGTTCTGCATGGCTGTGTAGCATCCAACGAATATGAGGTTATTTTGCAGGACGAGGAGCACCCCAAGGAGTAGTATTCCAAAATAATGTTCTCATGTCGTACAGAAACCGGTGAATAAATTCAAAAGTGGTTTCATGAACATCAGAATGAAGTCAAATGACTTCCATGGCCTCCCCAGTGAGCAGATCTAAATAAACGTTATTGTAGTTTCTCTTGTGTTCGTGTGAAACTTGTTCTTCTTGAAGAATGGGGCAATATCCCACTATGCACAAGTTTAATAAAGGACTGAAGGTGTTCTGAGGGCAGTGGATGGCCCTAATCTTTATTGGATAGTTAAAGGCAGATTTTTTTCCGATTACTTGGAGGAAAATTCTTTAGACAAAACTTTAGGAAGTCACCAGTCCAACTGCAAGCACATCATAAAGAACTGATTTCACGTTTTCATGTAGAAAGCACCATCAACACACAAAACTCTACCCACTACAGTGAAACAGAAAGAGACAGCAGCATGCAGCCTATGTTTTCTTATTTCTTTACAGACCTTACATACATTGTACATTCTCTGCTTTGTACAGTATCATCTACTGCATTGTGCAATACACTAAAAGCAACACACACATGCACACACAGACACACAAACACAAACACACACACACACACACACACACACATATATGTAGCCATTATTACAACAAGCATATGTTGTCAAAAATCCTTAAATACTCTGTTTGTGATAATAAACCTGCATAGCTATTATACAGCTTACATTTCATGCACAATTTGTGCCCTATCTGAGGAGGGACTCTAATAGATTTGGCACACAATGTAACATATCTACAGGGTGATACATTAATGACCTCTCTCAAATCTTGTCTTAATGGTTCTCGCATCTGCGTCATATAAAACATCTGCCTTGTAGGGATAAAGACTCAGCAAATGGCTGGATAATATATCTGTGACCCAGGAATCCACTGTGTCCTGCTGCTTCTGGACGAATACCCATAACTCTCTCTCCATGCCTCTGCCTGCACCTGAACAAATACAGGCACTTGGCATGTATCACATAATAAAACATTTTACCGTAGAACTACAGAATGTGATGCCGCCTCAGAGGCAATGGGATGGATATGATTTGAAAGGCTTACTGAAGTGGAATAGATCTGACAGAGAGTAAAAGGTCGAGTGACATTTTAACTGACTACGCTTTTGTCTCCAAATTGAAAAACGATGACCAGTGTATCACTAAATCAGTGCTGAGCTGAGATGAATGTGTGTTCCATTACTGCATGCTTCATTGAATGTTGATTCAAACAAACAAAGAAACAAACGTTTTCATTGTAAAAATAATATATAAAACTTGCCAATAATGTGGTTTGATATATAGTGTCATTGTGCCATCATTGTACCTCCAGCCAGCAGTTTCATTGGCCATAATTCTACCGGACCTCCTAGATACTCCTACATGCATGCCCCCAAGAACACAGGCAACTTTATTATGTGGTTGCTTCATACCAAAGATAGAACAAGTATGATGTAACAGCCCTCTGACACCTAAACTTTCAGCTTTGGGGGTAGCGTGTGGCTCAGTGGGCTAAGCCAACTCCAATCATATGGTTGCTGGTTCAAACCCAACCACAGCATGTCTGCCACTCCTTGAGCAAGGCCCTTAACCCCAAGCTCCCTGGGTGCCGCTACAGGTGGCTGCCCTTCACAGACAACTTACTCCGCAAAGAGCAAGGTAAGGGAGGTATAAAGACAATTTACATTCTAGAAAAGATCTATGAAGTACCAATTATTATTAGCTTTGCTCCTTCAAGTGATATTCTGCCCCCTAGTGGGCCCATGACTCTTAACGGCTCTCAGGAATCAAATGCAGTCATATGGAAAAAACCCCTCTCTGATCACACACATAAGCCCGTCCAATGTAGGGCTGAAAGGCTCCTATGTGTCCTCCTTTCCTTTTCGTGCAGCCTTGGTAAAGAGCCACCTCCTACCCAGAGAAGGAACCAAAGAAAATCTAGGGCAACTCAGCTAAACAGTCGTCAAACTCCCACAAACCACCACCCTCCCAAAAAGAAAAGAAAAAAGATGTCACAGCTTGGCTCAAATTCCTGCACTTGTGAACTTATACACATACGTATTCTTTAAAGATAAATGCAGAAAAAAAACAGTAATATATTTTCTAATATATTAAGATTTCCCTTGGAACCACAATAATGAAAAATTTATATAATAACAAAATAATAAATGAAAAATAAAACATTTTCTTTAGTGTGTTGATCTTTAATGAAATAGTTTAGGAATAATATACAATCGGGTGATAACATTATAGCATTTCAAGGTCCAGTTCCTATACTGCATACCCCATCATACAAAATAACTAAAGACAACAAATTTTCGCTCAAAGTAATGCCGAGTGTAACGGTCGGGGTGCGTGCAGGACGAGGAAGCAGGGAGCGAGTCCAACGTAGCACAACAACGGGTTTTATTTCCGCAAGACAACACAC
>JABFDZ020000001.1:27364357-27376302 GCA_019775955.2 Pollimyrus isidori
AGGGATGGACATGGTCAGCAGCGACACTCTGTAAACCCAAGGGATTATTGTGCATGAAAATCCCAGTAGATCAGCAGTTTCGGAAACACTCATACCAGCCTATCTAGCACTGAGGTGGGGGGCGATGGGGGTTAAAGCATGTTTCAGTATGTGGGTATGTGCTTCAATTCAATCAGAGATATTTACTCCCTTTCCTGAAACTTCTGCTGTAAAATGTCCATTAATAAAAGATATTCCTGCGCACATCCTTCCTCGGGTCCACCTGTGTCTCTCTACCTAAGTGCTTGAAAACAACACACCACTGGCACCGGAATCTGTGTTTAGGAGCAGAAAGAGAAGATCCCAGTGGGGTGTGTTCACCAGCAATGACAAGTAAATGTGCTTTGGGTCAGACATATAGATAAAATAAGCATTTTGCCTCCACTGTTTAGAAATGAATAAAATAAGTGGGATTGCCGATTTTCTCAGATATTTTTTTGGAACACAATACAGCAGATTAAACTTTTAATAGAAATAATAATAAAAAACATTCTGCATATTAAAACAGAGCTTCACTGTCTGGTCTTTGCATGTGCTGCGTGTCTTTCTTCAGTAGTTTTTTCCCACTGGACACTATTCACAACGGTGAAGAAGCCCTTAATTCGCACTAAATCCTTTTAATAATATACAATGATTTATGATGTACTGCACATTAACCTCAAGTGCTTATATGGTGCTGATTTTATTATATATAATATAATATAATATAATAATACCACCTTTGCTTGATATTTGGGGTAGTATTACAGACCATAGAAACTATGGGTGTCTGTTTTTACCATGGTATTTCACCAGTACATGAAAGAGCCCGTCACTCTTGTAGAAAGGAGGGATGTCACAGCACTGTAGCTTCATGCTCCTAAGGCTGAAGCTGGGGATTTTGAGTCCTGCTTCTCAACTGTGAGTGTACAGTTTACACTTTCATGCTATTTTGCAAGGACACTCGCAAGACTGAAACGTAAAACCACCCTTGCAAACCAAACTGCAGGAAATCCAAACTTAACCTGCTAACCCATTCAGCCAACTTTGCTAAAGGCCTATCGAGGTGATGCTAATTAATGTTTAAAATACATGTACAGTGCTGGTCTGGAGGACCACAGGTGTGTTTACGACAGCCTCTCACATCATACCTTGCAGTAATCTCAAAGTGAACTTTGTATCTTGTGTTTCTCTTATCTTTTTGTGGGATTTTGGTACCCTAAACTGTACTAAAATCCAAAACGTGTCACTCACCAAAAATTTCAAGTGTTTTTTCCAGATTACGGAGGGCCTGTGGTTAGGGAAGTGCACTTGCAATTGCATCCCCGACCAGCAATGCACCACTGAGGTACCCTGAGCAAGGTACCATCCCCAAGCACTGCTCCCTGGGTGCTGAATTGGCTGCCCCTGCTACAGTATGTCACATATGGGTTAAATGCAGAGGACACATTTCCTTATTGTATGCTGTGGTGTGTGAACAATGACCACTGATCACCTAATTCTAATGTACATGGGTCCATTAGATACTTTTTTATAGAATCTGATGACTGTCTGAAGCATAGATTTACAGAACAATAGTAGGCCTGTGCACTTCATGGGGAAGTTGACTGGGTTGTATAGGCATGTTTGTGAAGTCTGACATTTCAGATTTACGTTAATCATATAACTTATTTTGTACGACACTGACGGACGCACATGATTGTCGGCATCAGATTGGTTTCACACGTCAAGTGCTTTAATATGTGCCTGAATTCATTAGATATCTGTTTTTGTGAAATGTCATAGGCCTTTAAAAATCTGTCTTAAGTTATCAGTTGTTTAAAAATTTCAGGAAAAAAAAGTCCATGTAAGTGATGTTCATATTGACATGCAGTGATAATAAAATCAAAGGGTATTATTGTAGTTTTGGAGTATTTCCAGTAAAGGGGGTGTGATATGACCTTTCGACTTGTACTGTAACGTGAGTGTAAAATCCGGTGGCACTTCTGTTCTTGAGTTTCCACATCCTGCTACAGGGCTACTGTTATCAATCTGAGCATCTCAAGCAGTGCAGCAGCCCAGACAGCCGTACAATTAGAAACCCCCTCCCACAACGAGGCGACTCAAACAGAGAACAGAGGAGGAAGTGAGACTTTGGCGCCTGTATTGCATCTGCTGCGTGTGGCATGTATGCACGCGCCCGTGAGCGAGCGCCGCACAGCTTTGACAGCCCTGGAGGTGAGAGTTGCCTACTTCCCCCTAAAAAGCGTCAACTGAGGAGGCGAGGGACGGAGTCAGCTTGCGCCACATGCAGAGCGGAGAAGCAGGGGGGCGAGTCCGTACACCGACATCGGCGTCCCACTGTCTGGACACCTTGGGGACCATGAAGCTGAGCAGCACCATAAAGCCCAGGACACTCGGGGGTGAGTCAGGAGACACAGGACTGGACTGCTTAAGAGTCGGTGCAGTCATGTGACATGTATGGATACCGCCTGCATTCACCAATGTGCCATCTGCATCCATGGGTTTCACAGGACGATTTTAATGATGATGATGATGATGAGGACCAGCATATTAATGCATTACTTTTAAAAATAGTAACAAATTGCTAAAGAATTTCTGTTGAGCAAAAATGAAGTTGAATATGTTCCTTTTGTTTCATCACTTGAGAAACTTTTAACAGTATATTCGGAAATGTATTTTTATAATAAGAAAAATTCCTTTACAGTATTTAACTTTATATACCAAAAATGACTAACTTGATTAAAATTATTTCAGAAATGTATTTATTTTAAACGGCAGAATAATGACATTTTCAAGCATCTATTAATAATGTTCATGGCCATTGCATTTATGAAACTGATATTTTAGTGGCGTGCTCAAGGTATCACGGTGGGAGGAGCCAATCCACACGTTGGGATTTGTATCAGCAGCAGTAAAGGGACGTTTTGCCCAGTGTCACTGTGCCCCTGCCTTTAAAAGAAAAAAGGGAGTTGCATATATCCCTCACCGCTTATTTGAACTTCGTAATGACCTGCAGGTTTCTTTGCCTTGCGGTGAGAAGCGAAGGAAGCTCTGTGTGGTGCAGATTAGCAAGCAAGATGTTACTGATGCTATCAAAGGGCTCCTCATAGATTGATATGCGAGGAAACCACAAGCTTACATCAACGGCGAATGAAAGACATGAACAAAAGTGTCATGAGCGTGACTACAGACACGGCTTTCGTGATTGGCGATGGAAAATCATGCCGTTTGACGTTGGCTAAGAAAGTAGTGTTATTTCTGGGGCAGTGTCAGGTGGAAAATATTATATGTGCAAAAGAAAATTCTAAGGAAAATGCTTAACGCCATTTATCTAACTCGTGAATATTTATCTAGAAGAAAAACAGACGATTTAGCATTACAATATATGCAAATGAACAGAAACATAAAAAAAAATTCTTTTGTTCTCCAAAAAAATGACATATATTGCTAGTTGGCTGGGTGAACACCACTTCAGTTCCCAAACCTCTCCCCAGATCCACCTTGCCCATTCCGTGAATCCATACAATTTCACCACCAGCTTGCTTAATTAATTAATCAATCTATTAAATGAAGCATTGATTAGCCAACAGGTGTGCTAATGGTTGAGTCAACAAATACATATTTTGTATTGATATTGCTTGGTTGCAAACAATGGGTGACTTTAAAAGAGGTCTTCAAATAGCTAAGCTGACAAACATTATATCATAGTTTTACATCATGACTTTTAAATCATATTTTTTTCAGTTCAGTATGTCGTCTAGTACTAATTTTAACATTTTACAGAGATCTGTCGAAAGATTAAATAATAATGTCACACTACTTCACGCTTACATTAGTGGTCCAGCCTGAGAGCTTCACGTCAGGATGTGATAGCTGTAGTAGGCACGTCTGGCCCATTTTTTTCCGGAGTGTAACTTGTTACTATCGGCTATAGTGGAAACTCAATCAGAAGAATGATTCATTTAGCACTAAATATAATTTTAAATGGCCCACCACAAGTGTAACAGTCAGTTTCTGAGGCTAAGGCAGTACATTTCTATTGATATAATGAAAAAAGTGCTAGCCAGCTTTACTTCTGTTTTTGATAAAACTCTTTGAGGTAAGTGAGCAGAATATGTGGAACAGTGACAGTTCAGGGTTTCGCGGAAGCGGGTAGAATGTCTGGAGGTGTGTGTGGGAAGCCCCGCTCATTCTGACCTGTTTTAGATGGTGTTTCGTTATGTGGTGCTTCGCCGACGCTAATATCATCTTAACGATGACTGCAAGCATAAATAAAATGGCATAAAATGGCACAGTGCATGATGGAACCAAAAATTAACATTTCATAACAATATTCAATTACAAATATGAATCCATAGCTATGTCCGCAAGGATATCAACTTTATTTGGTGAGATGTACAAAATGCAGAAGAATGAGAGGCACACAGTGTCTCAGTATATTTACAGCCCTGCTTTGAAATGTATTTTCCCAATTAATAATTTACAAAATAATGGGTGCTGAGAAAAAGCATGTCGATGTAGTGGTTAGCAATGTTGCCTCCCACCTCCAAAACCAGCTTTCGAGTCTCTGCTGTTCCATGTGTGTAGAGTTTGCATGTTCTCCATGTGTCATTGTGGAGTTTCCTCTGGTTTCCTCTCACAGTTTGAAAACATACTGAGGTTAACTGGAGTTCCCAGATTGCCCATAGGTGTGTGATTAGTGCCTTGTGATGGGTTGGTGCCTCCATGATATGCTGGACCCCCTGACCCTAATTATAGAATGGAAGGCTGGATGGATAATTAATATTATGTGCTCAGTACTAACAATTTAATATTCGGAATGTGCTGTTAATCATTGTAGTATGTGGACATTAAAACTACAACTGAGTACATAACATGATTAATACATATTCAGGCTCAGGCAAAGATGTAGATTTGTTTTCACGGCATTTCCACAATATCAGTGGGCACATCTGCCTACTGTCACGTCCCACTCCGAGCGATCCTCGTGTGTGCCACGCCCACCTCGTTACCCTGTGTTTTTACCTGATTGTCCTCACCTGTGTCTTGTTCTTGCCAGCGTTTCCCCTGTATTTTAGTCTTTGTCTTAGTCAAGTCGCCAGATCCGGCACTGACGTAGCGTGATGTGTGTGTTCCTGCGTGTCAATATCCGCCCTTTACCCTGAATAAACCCCATACGTTTGGATACTCGCTTGCCTGCTGTGGTTCTTGCCTGCACAACGCAGCTGTACCATCCATACCCAAATCTACGCCCTTGGGTTCAGGCTAGTAATAAAAAATAAAACCTGAGCCATTTGCTTGCAGAGGTAAGACAGGAGGCACTGGACTTCACTGTGAAGAGCACGGCAACTGTAAGCTGCATCAAACAACGCACCCCAAGGAACATGACATATTGCTGCAGACCGTTGGCTTCCCAAAGCTCTGGATCTGCAGACACTTCCGAAATTCCCGGGGGTCAAACAGATGTCGTCAAACTTGCAGGGACTCCCCAAGGTACAGAAATGGGAACATCCTCAACTCAATAACTGTGGCACATTTTCTTATGTTATTTATTCTATTCTGCTGTCTTTTTAAACATTATTATGTATAATTATAACAGTATTATATGTGATTCTCACCTTAAAAGAGTGCTAGCTCATTTCATTGTGCGTGCATACAGGTTGACTTGCGTGCTGACAGCATGACACTGTCAGTGTAACATTTCTTATTTGAAAGCAAGTCACAAATTTTAGCAAACGTATTTCCTGAAAAGAAGCGTTTCTTTTTTTAAAGGAGGTTGCTTAATACAAAGTTTCAGTTATGCAATCAATATATAATATGAAATCTGAAAATTATGCTGGCCTCATATCCGGACCAGAAGGCTAATGATTTAAAGATAATTTAATAATTTAAAGATATCAATCAAGTAAAACTGGTATTTGTGCACTAGAAGGAAAATTAGCTTATAAATATATGTGCTTTATTCTCAAGGTATCTGTATTATTGAGAATCTTTATTTTCAAGCTGTTAGGCAAAACAAGCAAACAAAAAACATATTTTCCACTGATTCTCAGATGACAATGTGTATGTGCCACATTTTTGTAATCTCATTGTAACACCTACTGGACAAACAGTTAGTAATTGTGCTTATAAGGAGACACATAGCCATATTTATAATGGTTCTCCTATGCTGTTGGTGACTCAGATGTGGGCGAAATCTGGACCAAATCACCACGGCAGAAGAGCCCGGGTTTTGTCCTTAGGAAAAACCTTCCTGCAGCCCAGAAACCGGGTGAATCTACACCAAAGGTCTACACTCCTCAATCATCTCAGACTCCAGAATCTTGGAATGGAGAGACCATTCAGGTTAGACGCCTAAGCAAAAAAAAAATGTTTTTCTGTATCTTAAGGTAGTTCTTAGACATGATGAAATATTTAGAAGCCAAGGTAACGTTTTGGCAGTTCTTCATGCTTAATTTTATCTGAGTCATGGGCTAAATGCAATTGCAAAATACCTTAAGTGGTATTGCTATATTGTAACCCAAGTACTTACTATGTATTCTTTCATTATAATAATTTGAAATCATGCTAGCTCATAGTCACCACCTAGTGGTCGAGCATATTCATAATAACCACCAAAATGCTTGCAAAAAAAAAAACACAAGCTATGGCCCCACCTGTATGATATGAAGCTATCAGTGGGAATTTTTCAACAGGCCAAGTGAGACCGATTCATTTTTCGTTATAATGAATGTGAAAACACAGTGTTAAACTCCACGTTTCATGAATAACTGCACATGTCATATTGATCTGTACAATGACTTTGGCAAAGACCAATTTTTGGTAACGAGTTATGGTTATGGTTATTTTTCTGACAAAAAAAAACAAAATGTATGTGCAAGAGTTCTGCCTTAGTATAAAACATTTTTATATGTAAATAATGGACCAGGAAACTTGAAAATTACATTTCCTAAAAATATGCTATCTTCTAATACTAATATTCTCTGAAAAGTCATCTCAATCATGTATTTTCATATAAAAAGACAAAGAAAAAAATTGAAAGTACTTTTGCTGACTTCTTATTCATATTAACAGGAAATCTTACAAAAACCCAGAAAATATATAATGAACCAAGGAAATGCAGAATATCAGGTATCAGGCCACTATATCACTCCAGTCCGGTGAGTTTTCACGTCAGATCAAACCAATACACATACAATTTCCATCCATATTACTGTCATCTTTGCAGCATGAATATAATTTTTAGCCTGTTAAACCAACCTTTTTTGTTCCATGGACCGGCTAGACAATATGTCAGACAATATTTTCACAGACCGGCCTTTAAAGTGTGGGGGGTAAATACAACAAAATAAAATGATACGACTGGCATAAAAACAAATATAAATTGCATAAAAATAAAACAATGACACCCGAAGACAATGTCACCCCAGTGGTTGGGGACCTGTATTAAATTAGCCATAACGTGCATATCCTAACTCTATTTGCGTACCTTAAAGCAAAATTATACCTGCAATGGACCACAAATGAGAAAATTAAACACTGAATTCAAATTTTCTTTTGCATCATACACTCTCGCGAGAAAAATTAATTATGATTTCATGATGGTTATATGGCTTCTGGGAAATATAAGGAACTTTCATTTTATACTGTATTTATTGTTGGATGTGAATGGTTACTGTGCTACTAAATATTGCCTCTTGGGGATAAATAAAGTGATTTGAATTGAGGTGAACTGAACTGAATTTCTCATACGGTCATATTTTAACATACCCTATATGGACAAAAGCATTGGGACACGTGGCCAGAAATATTATTTACTTTTAGGGACCCCTGAGCTGTGATTGGGGGGTTAAGGGTCATTTTGAGGTTAAGGGTCATTTGAGGTGGAGCACCATTCTAGGGTCTTCAGGGTGGCCTTTAGCTAAATGAAGATCCTTAGACTGCATGCAGAAGTGTATTTCTCTGCAATGCCTATATCATATTTAGCAGGTCCAATCTTAAGGCTATACTGGGGGTAATACTACATACAGCAATCCAACTTGCTGGAGGTTTTCATTACCCTTTAATTTTGTACTTATGGTGTGTTTGATACAAGGTAGAACAATAAAACCAGGCAGCAATGGGGCTAAGCTCACACTGCAAGTATATGTGAGTGTGTGTTGATTATGTTTATAATACACTGTGAAGATCAAATGTTTCCCACAATGAAATAAAAAATCTGTTATTTTTACATCGTGGGGACTTTTTTTCAGGTCCCCACAAAAATCTGTGAATGCAGTCAAAAAAGACTAACTAAAACTTTCATATTTTGTTTGGTTACTTATGGTTAAGGTTAGGGCTGGATAGGTGTTCAATTTGTCATGTTGGGATTATAGTTTTTTCTATATAAATTAATGGATAGTCCCCACAAAGATATAATTACAAACCTGTGTATGTGGAATAGGTTTATATTACATTATGAGGACCAAAAGTAATTACAAAAATTAATTATAAATCATTCTTGCAAGGTTACAAAATTGAGCTTAGTAGAGCCAATTAAATGATTGACAATTTTTACGTGGAATCACTTTTTTAATATTTATAGACTGTTGAAAATAAATTTTGTCCACCTTTGATGAAAACAAAATTACTATAGAAAGCTAAACTTATTACATAATAAATAATGCATTAATATGTTTTATATCAAATAATATATAAACTCGGGTACAGTAAAAGTCGCATATTAGCCAAAGCAGATCTATGAGAAGATTGTATATTGCTGATATTAAGAATGTAATGTAGAACTGTTTGTGCTGCTTCAGTAAACAGAGAGCTGCACCTGAAATGGAGTCTCCACAATGTCACATCGCAGATAGGTCCCCCACGGAATTCTACCCGTTTGCCTACAGAGATAACCTGCAGCTGTCCCTCCCCTTCTCAAACGTTCCCAACCCACCTGCGGCCATCCCATACCCATATCTGTACCCGCACTTTCTGCCTTACCTCCAGCTACAGCCCATTTTACAAAGGTAAATGTATTGTGTCTATCAATAGAATCACAGGGTCTGAATTAAATTGCATTTCAATCCAGATCCAGAATCTTGGAATCCGCCTGTTGAATATTCCTGCCCTAGACTGTCTGCATCAAGGACCATATCAAACAAGACAGCCTTATGAGTACATTGCTGACTGACATCTCAGAAGCTGAGGTCTACAGACACAGAGACCTAAACTTGTTTCCTGTTTACACTTTCTCTTTTGTGATTTTAAAAACATTGCTAGGACTTTTTCATGATTTTTTATTTAAAGAAGGTTGTATTCCTTATGTGCATGTTACCTTAAGAGTTACCTGTCCTAAAACAGATGGATGAAAGAAGAATCACTAAGACCCGTTCTCAGAGGGAGAAAGTATGAGGACATTTCTCATTCTAATTTGGAAAGAGATGTGTGCTGTGTCAAACCTCAGCCCCAGAAGAGGAACAGTCTAACAGGGCTCAGAAATGCGAAAAGGGGGGCAAATCTGGAGGGTAAACTGCATGGCGTTTGCCAGAAGTCCCATGTGAATGAGGAGAGCAGTGCTGGTCCCCCATACCCATCAAGGCACGACCTCCACGAAGAACAGGAAATGGACCTCAGGCCCTGGTTTGCCCATTCAGTGCAAGGTATGGAGTCTTACAGTGAAATATCTTTCAATTAAATATGAAAATGTTTACTTGATAGCACATAATCAGGCATTGCTATTACTTAAGAATCTATTGACTCTTCTCAGAGTTCATCTGTGAAATCTTAATTTCATTTAATATTATTAATATTTCTTTCTGAAATGGGGGGGGGGGGTTGAGTGGTTAATTGGGCTAAGGCTTTCTGCCTGTGATTGGAAGGTTGATGGTTGAAGGTTGATGTCTGTGGGCCCCTCAGCAAGGACCGTAACTCCTACTTCCCAGTGTTCCACACCTTGGCTCCCCTTATGCTGTGACTCCCATGCTACGGAGGGCAAGACGGGGCAGGGAGAGAGATTCCCAGTGTACCTGTGTAAATAGCAAATGAAGGATTTATCATATATTGCCAAAGTTTTGTAGGACAGTGTCCATTCCAGAGAGAGGAAATCTTTCACCAATTTCTGCCACCTCTTTTTTTCCCCGTGTGTTTTGAAAGGAGACCCAGGGAAGCTTCCTGCTCACCCCCAGGCTGCAGAGATGAGTAGTTTTTCTAATACAATAAGACAGCAGCATCCAATAAGGAGTCACATTTTGCCAAGGAAAAAGCGAAGTGCTGGCTTTCCAAATAACCACAGTGGCAGCAGGTATGTATGCCTTTTCTGTGGTATAGAATAACTCATGATCTGTTTCCTGATGTGCCATAATATTGAATATATTCATCTTTGTTAGCTCACAAAAGAAGACAAGAAAACATTTTTCATTGCAAAATGAAGCGGTTGTATTAGAGAAAGAAGGAGAGGAAATCAGCTGGGAAAAAACAGAGCCACATTGCTTGAATTACAGTCAGAAAGAGAAGAATGACATTCAGTGGGATAGAAAAAAAGCAGCGTCTTCCAAAATTCACGAGTCTCCCCAAATTCCTATATCTACACCAGAAAATGATGGGTCACCAAACCACTGGCGGCCTCCTCTAAAGCGAGAACGACCACCATCAAGATCCCTGCCCAATGTGCTGTTCCATGCTGGTCATTTTGATATAGTTGATCCTGAAACATCTCCTCCGACAGATGTATGCAGCAATATAGAGGTACAAAGAGCTCAAGAGTATGCAATGCAGCCTGAAGCACCTGGATGTGCCACTAGGGCAACAGGAGGTACAAGCCATCACTGTCAAGGTCCAGATTCTAATGGAAGCTTGGTAACATATCAAGATTCCAAGCATGGCGGAATAAGACATGCTGAAGAATGTAATCAGACAAAAACTTGGGTTCCACAAAGAAATAGGGGTAAGTATTCCTTTTCTGCTATTTGAAGGGGCATCTATATTTCCAGGGGTCAAATCTTACCCTGCGCAGCTTGCAAATTCTGCCTGTGTTGTGTGGGGTTCCTTTGGCTGCTCTGGCTTACTTTTGGAATCCAGAGAAATGGGCAAATTGGCAGTTATCCCCTACCTTTTCCTACAGACGCAATGGAATAGTGATACTTTATACATCCCTGTCAAGATCCTGGGCATATCTAAGCTTGCTCTCCATGAGACAGAGGCATACACTGATAAGTGAAAACATTATGAGCACCCCAATGCGAAGCAAAAAATGTTAACTAGCTTGTAAAAAAAGGTGTGGGTCAAGGTCTGAGATATATTTGACGGTATGATGACTTTCGATACTTGTAGTGGACAAGTTGAGTGCAGAAGAAATAGACAGGGATAAAGATCTGAGCGATTTTGACTAAGGTCACATCATTAAGGTTAGATGACTGGGTCAGAGCATTTCTGAAATAGAAAGGCTTGTGCTGATTATCTACTGAAAGAAAAACCATGAATTGCTGAGCAGCCAATTAAGACTCATAAATGTGAGATGTGAACGAAAGGTTGGTATAAACCAAGAGAGGGGTTACTGTGGTGCAAATAGCAGATCATTTTAACGATGGCCGCAGAAGTACTGTGGCCATCGCGAGTCCTGCTGTGTATGGGAGTGTGTAGCCAGAGGCCATTAAGAGTGAATATGCCAACCCCTGTCTGGTGCATTCAAAAGTGCCTGCAGTGGTCATGCAAGCATCAGATATGGAGCTTTGAGTGACAGAAGAAAGTTTCCTAGTTTGGTGAATCCTGTTGTATCCTGTGAACGGCCAGGTGTGAAGCGTCTGTGGAATACATTTCACGAGTCTGAGCAGCCGTTACGCACACTAATATGCAGCAGGGCTCAATGGCCTGTGTGTCATAACACAGTACTCCCAAAACCGCCATTAAAAATATCTTACATTTATACCACAGTGTCAGGGTCAGCC
>JABFDZ020000001.1:27402968-27426984 GCA_019775955.2 Pollimyrus isidori
ATATTTCCTTTGTAAACTGTGGCCTGGCTCTTCCCTGTTTCTCAGTAATGAAGGTCTTATTCCTTGCTTTATGGGTCCTGCTTCTAGGAGGTTGATATGAACTGTCCTAGCAGGGCACTCCACACACTTAATGTTTCCCATTCCTTTTAAAGGTCACTTAATGTCATCTTACGATACATGAGAAGCTGTCGGACAAGTTAACGGTCATCTCTGGCATTAGAAAGTCACTTCTGCCCTTTACCTGGCTGATTTCTTGTCTCCTCCTTCACCTGAATCTTGTGTACTGCTGTCCTAGAAATTGTTTTTTATATCTGTACTTGGAAGTGTAGCCTTCTGCCAGCAAAAACGCAATTAAACCAGGATTTAAAAATGGAGATTTGTTTAAAAATGTGGTCTCTTAATTTATTCCACAGCTGTGTGTGTGTGTGTGTGCGTGTGTGTGTGTGTGTGTGTGTGTGTGTGTGTGTGTGCGCGTGTGCGTGTGTGTGTGTGTACAGACGTATGTGTATTTACAGTATATACACCCATACATGCATATATACTTTAGTCTCTCTCTGCTTTCATACTCTTGGAATTGCTGCTTAAATTATCATAATTATTATTATATGTCGCTGCAATGTTTGGGCACAACAAGCTTGTATCTTTGGCCTTACGATAAATGTGTTTTTCCAGTCCTGGCTAAAAATGCAAGCAAATTAACTTATTTGAGGTGTGAAGACCCAGCTTCCAGGTAAAACCAAAGCAATGACAACTTGAAAACAAAAACCCTTATTTTTCATATGCAAGAAAGAAGGTGGGGTAAGTAAAAGGAGACTCCTCCCACAGACCGGGTCTATGCCAAAGGGGTAAGGAGTCCCAGAGTAAACCCCAGGGACCAGGGGGTCCAGCTGGAGATCTTCACAATGAAGCAGCGTCTCGTTCCTAAGTAAGCAATGACAAAAAACAAAATGCAAGTGTGTGTTTCTGCAGTTTAATGAAAGACATGACGTCCCAATTTATTCATCATTATTTGCAAGGCTAAAATTTCATTAGGGCAGCCTACAGAAGCAAGCCTCTCTAAATTTAAATAATTGGCTAAACATATTTAGTCTCTAGATACTTTCCTGTACTTTTCCCCAAGTATAAAATTTATGTTAAAATGCTTTATTAGCTTATTTAAATAGCTCTTTATGCAATCCATACTAGGTCGAGATAACATTCAATATTTAGTTAATTAACAAAACTAAAAGTACCAAGGCATTGTGTTTTTGGATATACACTATGTGGCCAAAAAATTGTATCCACCCAAATTAATACAAAATAATCGCAGAATTAAGCCACAACCATTGCTAACACAAATGTACACACAGTATCGCATTCTCCCACAATGAAGGACAGCAGCAGAATGGCTGGTTGTACAGAAGGGGTCAATGACTTCCCACTTGGCACTATCATAGGTCACCATCTTTCCAACAAGTCGCTTTGAGAACTGACTGTGAACATCTAGATGTATGGGAGCGAGTTCAGTTACAATGCAGTTAGCCACAAGCTCACAGGCAGCGACTTGAAGTCTGTGTCAACAGCCAACCTGAATGGCAGCAAATCACACCAGCGATATTCTAGCATCTAATATAAAGTCTTCTAAGAAGAGTAAAGGCTATTATAGCAAAAAAGAGCTGATCAACTTCATACTAATTCCCTTGGATTCAGAATGAGGTGTTAGAGAAGCTGGTTTCCATACACTTTTGGCCATATAGTGTACATATACAGGCCAAGTTACTCCAATGGATGCATGATCATAAGTAGCACGCAACTCACGTCCATGGTCCAGAGGGTTCAAACATAGCATTGACCCTCCAGGCTGAGCCGAAGATGTTCAGGGACTTTGAAAAGCAATCATTGTAGATGAGACCAGTATAGATGGAGAAGAGGCCCATGAGCAAAACAATGTACCGCCCATTGACAAGGACATTGATTAGCTGAAAGAAAAGGGCATGAAAGGGCATAAAAAATCATTATACATATTCACACACTACAATGATGGTCATTTGGCACGTTGTAGTGTTTCAGTTTTCCCCTCCTCCCCAGTGAATAATTAAGGTAACACAAGAAGGTTGTGAAGTAGTCAGTTCACCCTAAATATATATCTCTGCACAAAGATAACTAAAATGTTCAAATGTGCTTCCTCTGAAAAATGAATGACTAATTTAGATTTAGTACACAGATGAAGATTGTACCGCTTCACATTCGCAACGGTTAGGCAATGGAGGATCCCTACGAATGTGAAAATTTGCAAATAATACTTTGATCCATTATTAAAAATACGCAAATTAAAATAGTGGGGAATATTAAAAGAAATGTGAGATTCCACAGTTATAAAGACTGCTAACATCTTAACAAGTGAGGCTGCTAGCTGAAACAAAGACATGTAGCGTACCCAAGGCAACATCCATAGGTCTAATCCAATGGCTTGCCCTATTCAGGGTCACTTGTTGTGTTACCCTAAGTGCTGAAATTAAGCTAAATTTACAGATAGAAAGATTATATTAACAGAGATCTAAAACCATTTTTAAGGTAGTTCTGAGCTCCTGTATCCAGGAAAGACACAATGTGTCACGTGTGGCCTGAAGCTGATGGGCACAAGGCAAGGAACAACCCAGGATGAGGTACCAAACCCACCACTTGGCATGCTCACAATTCACAATTTGGTATCTCCAAATCACCTTAGCATGTTTTTAGACTGTGAGGAAAAACCAGAGCATCCAGTGGTAATCCCATGATGACACAGGGAGAACATGAAAACACCACACACGGAACCCAGGCAGAGACTCAAACCTAGGTTCCAGTGGTGTGAGGCAGTAGTGCTAACATTCTTTTTTTTTAACCAAAATAACTTAGATATGATGTGACATACAAGGCATTGCTGGTTTTTTATCCAGGGGGCCCAATGTGTGCCATTAAGACCCGTCCATAACATCAAACTACCACCACCAGCCTGCAATTTTGGCACAGGACATGATGGAAGCATGTAGCCATGTCATTTGCACTGCACCTCCCAAACCTTCCATCAGCAGAGGCTGGTAGTTCAGGTTTGTTTCAACCGACCAGTTGACTGTAAAGAGTCAAAGTCACTGGGTACTCGACTGGTGAGTTGAAAGAAAATCATTGTCTGGACTTGTACTCTCTGGAGCTGATCTACTCACCTCTGCCCATTGACAGTTTTTCTCCCAATCTATGTCCAGTGTTTTCATTCTTTAGTCCAGTATTCTGTATTTCTGTATGATCAGTTTCTTGCTCAAGTAAAAAAAATGGGTGGAGGGTGTCATGCGATGATCAGCTACTGTACCACACCCCGTTCATACAAAACTACCTTGTTTCTTGTTGGACTTATTACCCACACAACACAGAGGGAATGTGCAAACTACAGCTTTTGATACACTACCTCATTGTTCAGTTCTTTAAACTTCTCCTCTTGGAAGATTATCAACATGGCCAGGACAGCCATGAGGAGGCCATGGCCACAGTCCCCGAACATGACAGCAAACAGGAAGGGGAACGTCACTATGGTGTACGGAGCTTCATAAGAGAGCAAGAGAGTAATTAATAGACCCTCACAGTAACTAATTCAAAAGAAAACAAAGGCCACTGCAGCAGGCAAATTAATGAAGAAACACCTAAGCTGGTAGCTGTTTTATAAATTTTAACACAATTTTAGAAATTCTTTAAATTTCATTATGTTTAATATTTATAAATGAATATAGATACAGATACAAAACTCAGCCCAACCGAAAAACAGCAATCTCACAATAGATACATTAATGATCTGAACTTATAGCATGAAGAATGATCACCTGGATTGATCTCTTGGTAATCTCCCACGCCATAGACATTGATGAGGCTCTGAAAGCCTGCAGTGAAAGTGTTCACCCTGTTAAATGTCGGTGGGGTTTGCTGGGTATGTATTCTGTTCAAGACTGGATGAAAACTAGATCCACTCTGCCTCTGTATGACCAGAAAATATGAACATGAATACAGACACAGTCAATATAGTACAATGGGGAAATGCACAAGACTGGAACTGGCAATTTCATAGTAGCACAAACCTATTAATATGAATTCATAATTTAATCGGAGTTAAAATAATAAAGGTAAATTTCTTTCATTTTCGTAATCTATTAAAAAGGTTATATAAAAACAATATAAACAGAATGTAGAATTAAACTCTGTTTTGTTTGTATGTTTTTGTGACCATGATTAGCATAAAATCACAAAATATTAGTTTTGGTATAACAATATGCACATAGATCTACAATAATAAAAATATATTTTTTCGCACATTCCCACGGCTAGTGATTTTTAATTCACTGGTCAAGATCAAATTTAAATGATTTAAAATAAAACAATGAAATTAATTTTAAACAAATAAATCATAATTCACAAAAACAACAGTTAAATTTTATATGTTATTGTTCATAAGGGAGAGTGATGCAAAAATCATGTTAGTGAGTGAATTTGATAGGAATTTTGTAGGATGCCATAAATTCAGGTAATTTAAGAAAAAAGGAAAAAAGAAAGAAAAGAAAGGAGAAAATGGAAAGAAAAGAAGAAAACGGAAAAAAAAGGAAGAGAAAAAAATAATTAAAAATAAATAATTAAATTCAGGCTACCTAAGAAAAGTATATCGTGGTACATTTACGCAGATGAATGTTATGTATGTACACTTTATCTAGTGTTGCACATAATCAAGCACTGATTAAGTGTCAAAATGTTTCAATACAACATATAACACACTTATTTACAGCATATTTACTTAAATTAATGCTTAAATGTAAATGATTGAATTTATTGTGAAGATACAAGCCAATATTTTCTTGCAAATTGAACTAAAATATTTTTGTTTCTTATAGCATCATTATAACAACATTATTTACTCAATACTTTGTTCAACATGAAAAACATTTGATCACGAAAAATAAACTTATTCTTATTCTGGGGGTTAAGTTTTTATTTTTCAGTTTTATACCTTTCTAAATAGCACATTGATCGACAATAATCACTCGACAATAACAAATCTGGATTAGCTAGTACATTTAAGAAAAAGAGGTAACCGATAATTATTACATTAAAAAACACTTGCATTAACATAACTCTCTCTGTTTAACAATAAAATAGTTCATCAAAAAATGTTCATTAAATATATTCATATTGCTCAAAATCAGAATTATTAGTTCAGCTTCATAAACAGATAAAATTGGGAAAGTTTCTATGGAATTAACTTCATCAATCAGTAAACCACTCATCAAACTAAGCGTGCTTTAATTAATCCCGCTATTGTATACAGCTACATATTTATGTGCTTAATACAGCATAACTTACCGATGCTTCGATTAATGCAGCTTGCACCTTGTTGAGGTCAGACACAGCACACCAGATCTCAGCCACAATTAACTTCTGAGTGATATCTGTGTTGCAGAGGTTCAGTGTGTAATAAATGGCCTTCATCTTCTTGACCTTAGTCCTCCATTCCTCTAGATGTGCTGCCGCCGCAGTCAGGACACTCTCCTTGTACTCTTCTGTCCTCTTTATGACCTTCAGCAGCAAAATCAGAGATACAAACACATAAAACAACACAAGGATGCTATTCAATCATTTAACACACAGAAATTCACAGAAATAAAAGCATTTTCTGCCGGGGGCATTTAGTTTATCATGGGTGTTCTGGAATTACCTAGCTATGGATGATTAAAAATATGTATATCACCAGTCCTAGAACTTTTCAAAAGGGCAATGAAGAAAGCATTTCCATTTCTCAGCAATATCTTCACATGAAAGGCAAGAGTCCTGAGATGATTTGAAGGACTGGGATTATGAAAACATGAAATGGTAGACACAAGTAATACTTAATATTCATTTGTAGTCAAAGATTGATTTAAGTGGAATTTGTCTGATGTAACTGTTGAAGCCTGATACCTTGTTACATCTATGGACTGTGGTTTGGCAATCTTATATACTCTTGACCAAGATGGAAACAAAACAGCGGCTCTGTGAGCACCCCTTAAGTTAGCATTTAGCACACACACTAAGGAAACTTGCCTTTTGAAGATCTTCTATGCGTGTGTTGATGCTGTTCCTCATGTCCTTTCGAGCATTTGCTGTCTCTGGACATGGATACATACTGGCATGAAACCTGATCAAAAATTAAGGTTTAAAAGGCAGAAAATACACCATGTTAACAAAGTGTTATAATTTTTTGACTTCCACATCACCCCTATTGTTCAACTTCCCATCACTACCCAGCTTGGATTATCCACATTATTTTTGTCAAAGGTTCCTAAGAACTTAAGGACAATGACAGGTGACCAGTTAACCATATCTGACCTCACGTCGCAGTTCTTGATCATTTAGCTGCATCTAGATGATCAGAGCACATCAGACAAGTTTTTGTCGGTTTTCTTGTGATTCTTGTGATTTACTTACCCATCACATATCTTTTTAATTTTTCCTTTAGCCTGGTCTCCCTGCACAAACACGATAAAGACGTCTTTCTTGACCAAATCCTCCTTGAAATGCAAAATAAAATAAAATCAGAAATATAGTAACTTGAATAAAGTACAATAAAATAGTTCAGACAATAATCAGGTACCAGAAAAGTGATTAATTTATTTTCATGTTTTAGCTGATGCCTTTGAGACTGAGAGCACAGTTAAAACAAAATCTGTACTGTTTAAATCCTGCTTTTTGGATCCCTGTGACTTGGGTCTCTCAAAAATTAATTTCTATTTAAGTTCTATCCATTTGGTAGTTACTCCTTTATTCAACTACTTTAAGAAAAGTGATGTATTGAACATAAATGCTCCCTTTATTCCTTTTTAAAAATTTAGTTTCACATTAGAGGTCAACCGATATATCGGTATATCTTTTAATGCACCAGTATCGGTCGATATCTGAGTGTAGTATGCTGTTTTACAGACAGGCATGTCTGTGGGCAGCACGGTGTTATTGTTCCTGTGGAACACGTGACCCACACTAATGCAGGGGTGCCCAAGTCCAATCCTGCAGAGCCAGGGCCCTGCACATTTTTGGGTTTCCCCTCGTTTAACACCTGATTCAACTCCTCGTGCTAATTACCACATATCTCTTGAGCTGAATCATTTATGATGGAACAGGAAAAGAACTAAGCTACAGTACACAAGGCTCCGGCCCCCCAGGACTAGATTTGGACACCCCTGTGGTAAGGCCTAAGTTCTGATCTTTCAAAGACCTATTTATGTAACTGATTTGCTATGAAATGTTGCTTTAAAAGAAAATGTGAGCGCTTTTGATAGGGAACACAAATTACACTGTCAGGAACTGGCGTAATGATAATGTGCCTTCAACCAAATGTAGCTTACAGGTAATGTTAAGGGTCATTGATTCTGACAAAGTTAGATTTGTGCGCTCGTTGGTAGCTCACAGATGTTTTTTGTAATCGTTAAAAATCATTTTAATTGTTAAAATTTTTATTATTACCACAGCAGCCCGATGTTATCAGTTCTGTTATTTTTTCTTGTATCAAAGCATATATCAGCAGCATGTTTCGGCCATCGGCTGACCCGCACTCCTAAATATCGGCATCAGAATCGGCTATTGAAAAACCCATCGGTCAAACTCTATTCCACATATTGTAACTGATCCTGCGTTTTACTAATTGCTACTAATTTCAGTTAAATGCTGTTTTTCTATGTGCTCAAATAAACAAAAGATTGTTGAAACATATCTATTTTCCCAAGTAGAATACAATAGTACAACCCATATGAAAAACAAAAGAAGGAACTAGAAAGATCTCCTGGGATGCTGGGGGTACTGGGGTCCCATCCTGGAGCTGGGCCTGGTGAGCACCTGGTGGTCGGGTCTTCACCCATGGGCATGGTGACACATGGCCCAAACGAGCCACATGTGTCTGTTATTTTGTGGGTCCACCACCTCCAGGAGGAGCCATAAAGGTCCAGTGCATTGTGGAGGCAGTGGCCTTCCCAGACTGAACCCCGGCTAAGGTCACCTCTGTGATGGGAAAGGAGCTTGAGAGAATGCTTGGGCTCACCTCCACATACAGGCTATGGAACAAATCACCTGGAGAGAGCCAGGACCCCATTCCACTCTGGAATTGCTCTTGTATTGCAAGTGGAATTTTATCCATAACCCCCCCAATTTGATGCTTGTACACCAGCGTAATACAAGAGGGTTGCCTCCCTTTGACTTAGAGTCTCTGACTCTATAGACATCAATTCAGAGTATACAACCTGTCTTAAAAACCATAGTAGGGTGCAAGGAGGTGCCCCCTTCAGGGACTCCATAGCTCTCCTGGGGCATCTGACCTCTCACTTGGGTAATGAGAGTGAAATCTGGAAGGGAGTGATTGGAAGGAATGGCCTGCCCAATCTCTGTGCTGGTCTGTTATTGTATTACTGTGCTAGCTTGTACATAACAAACACCATGATTACCCTATAGCCGTGTGAACAATTTCATAGTTGTATCATCAGATCTGCGACTATAAGACTTGGACACTTGGGGTAAAATCAGGAGCTGAGCTGTCAACTGGTCCAAGTCTAGTGTTGAATTGGATCAGAAGGTGGGGGAAGACCCAAACATATAGTACAGTAAGGGCATGCAGGGGGTATTCGGCAGAGGCCCCTATCTGAAGAATTTCCAGTTCACACCTCCAATAAAACTTCTCTTCCATTCCATGGGAGGCTGGAGACATTGAGCCCGAATAGACAGTGTTTTGGCTCCCGTAGCTGTGCAGAGCTGTGGCTGAAAGGTTTCAGGGCCTGCTGCAGTGGCAACACCCCAAACCCAGTGGCAAAGCATTGGTAATGCATTGCATTGCATTGCTGTAAAGAGGGAGCTGAGCCGAAAAAAAAAACTCTCAATTTACTATGTTTCTACCCTAAGCTATGGTCATGAGCTCCGGGTAGTGACTGAAAAAATTATACTGCAGATACAAGCGGATAAAATGAGCTTCCTCCATAGGGTGTCTGGGCTCAGCCTTAGACATTCAAAGTAGAGCCGCTGCTCCTCTGCATCAAAAGGGGCCAGTTTGGGCATCTACCTAGGATGCCTCCTGGATGGCTCCCTGTAGAGGTACTTCGGGCATGTCCAACAGGGAGTAGCCCACGGGGCAGATCCAGGACAGGCTGGCCTGGGAACGCTTTGGTATGTCGCAAGTGAAGCTGGAGGAGGTGGCTGGTATGTGTGAGGTCTGGGCATCCCTGCTTAGGCTGCTGCCCCTGCGACCTGACCCCGGATAAATGGCAGAAAACGGGTGGATGCATAGATGGATGTATGGTGAAGGCTCTAGTAAAGTTGTGGGGTTGAATCCCCCTTCCCAGATTTCATTGTTACTGATCTGCAACATAGCCAGGTAGTAAAAGTACCAGTTGAAAATTTGCATCAGCTGCCTGATCAGTGACATCGACCAAGATTATTTACACATCGCACTTAGTCATAATCTATTAAATGCTAAAGTAGTCTGGAATCTACCTGTTAGAAATACGAATTTTGCATTGGTTTCTGCATTACAAACCACTAGAGGACAATTACAGTAACAAATGTGGTGGTCGGAAGAAATGTGTTTTGGGACTGTTTATCATCAAAAAATCCAAACGACTCTGACCTTTAAATTTAATAGGAAACATCAAAACAGTATGACTTTATTAAGGGATTTCTCCTTAATAAACCCACGGTTTTATGAGCTCTAAAACATAAAAGCAGTGCCAAAGACAGCAATTAAATCCTTCTTACTATCATGGGGGATTCTCCGGGGGGCTGGATCTCAGCATGTCGCAGGATGAAATTCCCATGAAACACTCGCCACAAGACCTTCTCAAAGGCAGGAATGCGCTCCTGCCTGATGACTCCCGCCACAAACCTTGCAGGGAAGTTAAAAGGAAAGATTATCTTTGCTGTACAGACTGATATCACCCAATTAAACACAAGTGGGGGCTTTTATACTAAGAATATGCTTTAAAAGACACTACTGGGCAAATCAATTGCTGATGTTCTGTCAATTTTTGCATTTAATTGGTCCAAACTCTTTTGGAGGTTTCAGTAGCATGATCAGCACCAGTCAGAGCCATGCTGCCTAAGGGAAGCCCCCCCCGTCTAAGACAAAGTGTAGATGGCTAACTTAGCCGGTGCCCCGTTAAAAGATGGCACCCTATACAGCCACCTATGTCACGCAAAGGGTGGACTGGTGCTAAGTATAAAACCAGTTTGATGGAGAATGCA
This sequence comes from Pollimyrus isidori, assembly GCA_019775955.2. Lineage (NCBI taxonomy): Eukaryota > Metazoa > Chordata > Actinopteri > Osteoglossiformes > Mormyridae > Pollimyrus > Pollimyrus isidori. The sequence goes on from JABFDZ020000001.1 coordinate 27,413,214, forward strand.
GTATATGGTAATTAGGGAACGCGACACCCCAAATAAAGTGAGTTTCATAGTTAAGCTGTCTTTATGCTTTCCAGCAGCTGCCATAGCTGTCTAACATGACTATATTTTGACATGTCAATCGTGGCATTGTACCATAATCAAACATGTCAAGAAGAACTCTGCAAGACTCTGTTAGCTGTCAAGACCACATTATTGTCCGAATGGCGAGAGGTGCATTATTTACCTAAGGTTCAGGGGACCGCTGGCACTGCAGCTGCTGGTACGACGGCTGCTCACCCTGGGGTAGGTAGCTATGGAGTCCTCTGATGGGAGCTCGGAACAGGAGAGCCGGGACTCAGCCTGAAGTAGAGTGGGAAGTGAGGAAGCAGGGAATAACATAATCTGGGCAAAAATTTCTGTTTCTTTTTATCTTAAGAGACCTATAGATAGATAGATCGATAGAGAGGTAGGTGTGTTGCATGTGGATGCAACATGTGCAAGAAAAAGAGTTGGAACAATTTCATAGTAAGGGCACCGTTTGGAAGATCCTCTCTTGCAACTACCTAACACTGAAATATTGTGAAATATTTAAGGCCCTCGAACATTAACAATCCGTACACTGAGAATGAATCTCAGGGATAATTACTGCATTTCTTCCACCAAAACAGAACCTGTACTTTGTATGACCTTGTGAATGTGTGTTCGTGTGTCTGATTGTATGCACACTGTTGTGCGTGCATTTCATGTGTGCGTGCATTTCATGTGTGCGTGCATTTCATGTGTGCGTGCATGTCATGTGTGCATACATTTCATGTGTCTGCAAAATGCTACCCTGCAGTTTACTGGCATTTCCCCTAAAATATCACTTGCCTGATGCCTTGATTGAAAAACTTGGATTTTAATCCAGGAAATATGCAAAGTTTTGGCATGGGCTAAAACATAGCAGCATTTCACCATGAATCATTGGAAAAAAAGTCCAATTTACCAAGTTTGAGATTTTGGGAAGTAAAATATAATGATTTTTATGGAGGCAACTGAAAACTGAGAAAGTCAAACATTCAGTAACAGCACATATTCTCTTCGGAACAGCCTCAAATCGTGTTGGGTCCCATGGATTTTGCACAGTTCAAGTGCACTCTGTCATTTAAGCAAAAGGGAGCATATCAAATAATAAGAAATTCTGAGATTCATTTACATTTTTTCAACTATTCAGCTAATTAAATAGTTAGGCTGGTGATATCATTTGTAAAGAACAATTTCATATTTAATTAAAATATTAATTCATATTTACTGTACAATAATATGATATAATTATAAAAGAATGCAGTGAAAAATGTTCACTAGTAGTCTGAGACCCCACTTCACCTAATTATATACAGTAACCATATTTCAAATAGAGGGAATATGGGGTAAATTTTCCCTGCAGTACTGCAAAACATTCAAGCTATTGAAAGTGATTGCTAATCAACTGTTTTACCTCATCAAAGAATTCCTCAGTCATGTGCAGGAGATAGCTCATTTCCATGAGGTCCATGACGTTGTTTCGGAGAACCTCACGGTTTGACTTGATCTCTTTTAGCTCCTTTTCTAGTTTAGTGAAAGTTGTCTACATAAAAAAAACAGAATCAGCATTATTTTGAAGACAACTTTTATATAAATAGTGAGGCTATAGGAAGGTTTAAAGCGGGATTAAATCAGAGCATGATGGATGAACTGAACAATCACAGAATCTTTCCTCAGTTTGCCCATCATAGTCTGGTTCAAGTCAAGCATCAAAAATGACGAGCACAGGCTACAAGAAATATTCAGGTGGACTGAAAAGATCATTGGTGTTCACCTGTCCTTTGTATATACTCCGTCTACAACATTCTATGCAGTGACATGCACTTCTGCACTTTTATACATCATCATTTACACATACAGGTACATATTGTATATATCAAACAGTATGCGACTATTGTCTTATCTTAACTGTGTACGTACAGTACAGGTATATACTGTAAGAATCCATCATCAATGACAACCGTCTGTGTGTGTCAACAAACTTGCCCAATAATCCTGATCATGGGTAACCTGTGCAATTTCACTCGATTGGGGATCTGGAAGATCCCCAACTATCCCGCATAAAATCGCTTATCTTGTTCATAGCCCTGTAATGACCCTGAACTCATTACAAAGAGCAACCAAGATTGGAGATGGATCTTTGGAATACAGAAAATGGGATTCTCAACCAGGTAGAAATTTCAAGACATGTTTTAGTAACTAGGATAAATATATCCGGCTCATTTTAGACATCATCCTTGTAACTTAATACCTTTTATATTGTAGTTTATATTGATATACTGATATTTTTCTTCTAAAATGTGTATTTCCTTATGAGAATATCTCGTTTGAAATGAGCAATAGCAGGTTAAGAGCAGGACCTCACAGTGGATTGATGTTCACTGTATTGATGTTCCTCTGTAGAGAGACACTAGAGAAAGGGCTCATTTTAAAATCATGACCAAAGGGGGGGAGTCCCACCAGAGACGCCATGATTAATACGATGGCTTCATAATGCAAGATGTACATTATCCACGCTTTTGAAGACACTTGAAGCACAATTCCTATTTTAAGATGAAGTCCTTATTCTAAAGTACTCCAATGATATCCTTAAATACATTGGTTAGGAATTAAATCCAAAAACAGCTTCTTCATTAGCAAATTAGATACATCACGGATTATTTTGTAAAAAAGCAAGTGCAAAAATACAAATAAATGTTGCTGAACTGATTTTCTGTGTTCTTTATTCTACAAATATCAGCATGAGGAATGATGCTCATGCTTTAAGGGCTGTTGTTTGGAAACTGACGTAATTTGGGAGAATATAGAAACCCTCTGATCTTCCATGAATTTGGTATGTCGTCTTCCAGGAAAGCCTGCCCACATTTCATCCTGGATAGTGCGATTCCACTTAAATGAGTCCATCTGCTTCACATTTGCAGTTCCATTATGGAAAATCCTTTCCTCGTTTCAGCCTGCATTGCACACTTCCACATAAATGGATACATCTCTCGTGATTTGACTGAGCTACAGTGGCAGCAGATTAGCTACACTCAATTACCTGGGATGCAGCAGGGCAATTGGAGAGACACCTTGGACAGAGCTGCTCTTCATTATTAGGAAGTTCGAGAGCGTGTGCGAATCATCATGGAAGTAGGACAGAGTTGGCGAGTCATCTACAACAATCAAACCTTTAAGTCAGAAGTCTTACCTCCAGCTCTACTATGTCCCTTGGGCCAGGACCTCTATCACTCTGCGATGCTTCAGCAACAAAAATGTTGGTCTTTTTCATTTCCTTTCTTAGAAACCCTATGCAATGTTTTTTTTTCCAAAAAAAAAAAAACAATTAATAAAAAATTGACTTAAAAATGCCATGATTTTAAAGACAACCAAATGATCCTGACCCCATTAAACGGTTCCTTAATTTGGTGGATTACTACAAAGTGATAGCTGTGCAGCAACCCAGCAGAGAGCTCATGGAGAGTGGTCCTCATTTTGAAAAATCTGCTGCATCTTACTCTCAATGTGAACTTGTATGCAGAAATATTCCACATTAGTGCAAAATAACCAAGTTTAATTTATGTTTAAGAATACACTAAAAAGAATAGTCACACAGCAACTTAGAGATATACATCCGTCTTACAACAATTTCTCCTGGACTGGGTTAGGTGATGGGGGTGGTGTTGGGGATGGAGGGGGCTATAGACTATCATGGGCAGCATGGGTGGGGGTGCACCATTGACTTGATGGCAGTCCCACAAGGTCATACATGCATATTATGGGCAATGTGGAGACACTGCTTAGCCAAACTGCATGTTTTTAGAATGGAGGAAACCAAAGGAGAAAACCAAAATACAGTCACAAGGAGACTCCGGACAGACAGGATTCAATACCTCAAATGTGAGATGGGAGCACTCTTCCAATGGGCTCCTAATACACATTGTTACAGCCAAACAATGCAGTGTAAGTGTATCATCTGTCTCGGTCCCAGAGAAATCAACGTCACAAAGACGACATGCATTGGAGCAAAGGCTTATCAGCTCGCTTTTTATGCTTTATAGCTTTTGAGAGAAAATGCTGGGAAACAAGCAATCGTTTTACAGCTACAAATGCTACTCCTGCATTTAAAAGACAAAATGCCTTCAGCTGTTTGATTCCATGAGCTGTCGTGACTTTTGATCTTCTTCTAGCTTACAGCAGTACACACAATTACTCCCAAGTTCAATAATGGGACTACTGGATGTTTGTGTAATGTTGTGACTGTGGTTCATTAAGATATACAGAATCTGCGTTATTGTTTCCTGGTGGTAGCTTGGTGTTAGAGGGTGATTAACTGGAAAATGCAAAGCAACACATTATACTACTATGTTAGAGATCTTGACTAGAACGAATGTATTAAAAATAAAAAAAATATAATTGTAGAAATACATATTGTCCAGTGTTCTTCTGAATGATTTTCATTGAAAATTACAAAAATAGGTGTTTAATGCATACTCATGTTCTCTACCTGCGACTCTCACCGGAATAAGCATTTGGAAGATGGATGGATGTATGCATACATGGATGGATCGATGGATGCATGCATGAAAATTCTATGCAAAAATTACTCACTGATTATTCTTTCCATATCCTCACATTTTTTAACTTCATTTACAAATCGTCTCTGATAAGAGGTTGTACAAGGGTTTAACTGCAAAAAAATGAAAAATATTCAAAATCCATCTCATAACAACATATTATTTCAAGGCTGAATATAAATGAACATTTATAGAGCGAGTACAGAGAGATTTGCATTCTGTATTCTATGAAGGTATCATAACATTAAAGTCATACCATGCACAGAGAAATTCTTTTGATGGTGTGTCGACAGTTTCCAGTGGGCACCGTGATGCAACATGATTACAACAAATGTAAATCCCCCCCCCCAAAAAAAAATAATAAATAAATAAATAATTGAGCATATTGTCATACTATAGCATTATAGGATATGTGACCATTTCAATTTTAAGTATAAAGAAAACATAACAAATCATTATGATTTAAATAATGTAAGATATACAGTCCAATGAAATTAATAAAGTCAAACAATTTAAAACTTTCTACCAAAATGTTCATATTAGCAAGCATATACGGATCATATAGATGCATTTTTTTGCTCATATGTAGTTCATATATAACAATAGACGACAACAATAGCCATGATGATGATGACCGTGATGATGATAATAATAAATAAATAAATAAATAAATAAAGTTTAATTGTGACTTTTATTGTGACTTTTGGACAAACAGGCCTACTCACGTCTTTAAATTGCACAAGTCCCAGATGTCCAAGCTCATTGATGCAGTTGTGGGCTGACTCCGTTTGGAAGAATAATTGCACCATACACATCTCTTCACTTCGGAAACAGGAACTCATTCTGGTGTTGTTCGCACCGAACACGGCAGGCTCTTCTTTTAACAACAGATTAGCAGAGACTCAGCACTAGTGCACCGTCACAGCAACAACCTCAAACAAATATAGCTATGCAGTGTCTCGCATATTTATATCAGATCAGATACTGGAATATCATTCATTGGCTTCCTGTGAGATGCGCGTTAATTAACTGTGTCGGAGGGCTCATCACTCAGGAAATCAATTAACAGTTTGTGACATTGGATCTATATGCCTTTGGTGCTGCCTATTTTACACAGGTCACCCAGCACTTAAAAAGGGCACACGACCCAGAATTTGATGAATGGCATACATTTTTCAAATCATATTCAAAAATGTTATATAAAATCTTATATTATACAATCGACTGATTTATTCTATTTGCAATTCGTTTTGTGGACTAACATATAGTAAATGTCGATTGTATTTTATTTTACTTTTTTAAAAAAATAATTATACATTGTGTCCCTGTATATTATTCCCTCATATGATCACTCATTTTTAGTTCAAATTCCTACCTTTAAAATGTTCCCTGCAGCATTTATGATTTGGACATAACATGGAAAAATATGAATATCTGTGATTAATAAAATTTTGGTTTTATTGCATAATATACATATACTAGTAGTGCCCTCTAGTGGTGGAAATAATCCGTATCATTTTCAAATTATTAAAAAGTACTATTTTATTTATTTCGAAGTATGGAGTATGGGAAACACAACTAGGGCATTATTTCTGGCTACTTTTATTTCTGTTTTATTTATTTTTTGACACATATCCATGACTTTGATGTTCATCATAGCAAGATTCATATTCACATTTTGTAATCCTGTAGTAAAAAATTTAACTTATTGCCATATATTTATGAGTGGTACATTAACAACAATAGACTTTAATTAGGCCTATTTAATCAAGTGCATTTTTATTTTAAGTGGGTCATTTAAGTATGTGATTTGTGTATTTTTCCTGATTACAGCAGAAAATGTTAGTCTAGGTTAACATATTAAGCCGTACATTCTTGTTCTAACAAATATTGCAATGAGTCTTAGCCCCAGTTTTCATTAAATCTACTCAACACATTCAGTGTTTTTGCTTTTTTGATAAGAAGCTTGGACAAAAGTAAGAATTGCCTCACTCTCCCAGCCGATGTGTTTTGAGTGAAGCCACCCGATTATGCAGGAATTTCATGGAACTGCTTCAGTTCCATCATGCTCCCCCTTAATATTTTTTTTTGTGTCAGCAAACATAACAAGGTACCTGAGGCCAAGAATGCTGCTAGAGATTTTGAGTCATACTGGGCCCCCTACCCAGACCAAGCCAATTACGTTTCAAAAATTTTAGGGTCCCTTGACTGACACGGGCACACTTCTTTTTCTCTCTATTGAAGCTCTCTATGATGGTTTCTCTCCTGAAGCAAGTACCGTCATCATTTCATGTTAGCAGTGTAGTAATGCTATTAGCCTAGCTAAAGATTGCTGCATCCGTGAGACCAGTGCTGAGTGAGAAGGGCAATGTCGAGCAGGAGGGGTTTATAACGAGGGGTGGGGGATAGGGTACAGGGGTTAGGGCAGGGCTTTTCAACTCACGGTCCTCAAAGGCCGAGCCCTGCTGATTTTACAGCCTTCCTTGACCTGTGAACCAGGTGTGAAGCCTCAGACCAATCAGAATCAGTAATTATTAAACTAACTTCTTGGGAGAACTGAAAACAAGGCCTGGATTTGGAATCGCGAGCCTGAATTGAATAGCCCTGGGTTAGGGGATAGGGCATCAGATGATAACAGGCTCCTTGTTATAAACCACTCCCACGTTGCCCCGCCCATTCAACATTGCTCCTCCCACTCGATATTCCTCCTGACTGCAGCAATGTACCTCTCCTGAGATCAGATACTTGATCATTTGAGAATACTGTATAACACTGTAAAACAACTGACCCTATGCGTGATTAATGATCAATTAAAATGAATAAAAACTGTTAATTACCAATGCTAGTATTAAAAGTTTGAAATTGTGGATATTTTTATTGAAACGTAAAGAAAAAAAACAATGTGTTACATCAAATCCAATTGGCACGGCGCCTGATGCTATGTGAGGGGAACGGTAATCTCTGTCACTCTCTTTCTCTCCCTCTTCTGTCTCTCCCTCCATCTTTCTATCTTTGGTACTTATACATGGAGGTTTAATAGTTTAAGTAAGGTAGACTTACGAAGGTCGATCAGCTAATGACATATAATAGTCAAAACTTTGTGTCTTATATGTCATATATGTCTTAATATGAATATATTATAACTGTACAGTAATCTCGAGATTAAATTATTATTCTGCTTTAATAGTGTCGCATGCAACGGCAGTGACATGACGTGTAAAGTTTTGCTAAGGTAACCAAACTTTGCATTGTCGCTGTTCAGATGGCCCCCAGGGGCTTGCCCCCCTCCCCACCAGATTAGGCTACTCAGTACTCCGTGTTGTGGTTTATTCTGGAGCACCGAACGCCGGCTCCTTCCTCGCTCCCTTCTCTATGTTATTTTCCCCAAAGAAACAAGAAAGGAAGAACCGAAGAAAATCCCATTGTGTTTCCAGGCAGGAGGAGACATGGAGAGGGCAGGGTGGGGGAGCGAGATCGGGGACGTCGCTGGCGGGGTGATTTTAAGATCCCGGGAAGCGTAGCGAGCACAGCAGTCTGCAGCTAAGGTCTGGTGGCCGGGGTTAAAGCAGGGAGGTGCCTGTACGGTCCAAACATCTCCTCTCCGCACCTGCACTGATGCATCTCTTCGCTCCGGAGCCTCCAGGAGCCCGCGGTGTCCAGCGCTGCTCCTTCTCCGCATTCCTCTTTCTATAGTCCTGCATTTATTTTGCGTCACATTGTGATTTCAGTCAAAGAAGTTGGTAAACAGTTACCTTGACTGTTTTATTTGTTTTTTTTTCCTTGCATCATGTTGAGGAGCTTGGCTCCAGCGAGGAGCGCCGCTCTTTTGACTGGCTGCCGTCACGTTGGGCTTATGATCTTCATGCTCATTGCGCTGCTACCGGATCTCAGAGCATCGCATACACGGGACAGGGGAAACTACACAGGTGTGTGGGCTGTTATTGTTTCTTTACTATGTGTTTAACATCGATGCTATTCATTATTAAGCTTATCCCTTAATTGTTTTTCGAGATTTCGTTGGCAGACGTTTCTATAGTCGCACTCTGATTTCTCCCATACTTCTTCAGAACTAAGCAAAGCGTCAGAGAGAAGATCATGAATGGAGTAGATCAGCATTATTGTTTCAATTAACTCATTATTTACCGGCAGTGGCGTGTTTACCATTATATAGGCTAGCGGTGCAGGTTGGTGGTTTTTTTGTTAGGTGTAAATGAAATAGTGCGCCGAGTAGCTGCTGTATTCCTGTATTAGCCTATAGTTCTTATCCATCGTATTTCTAACTAATCTGTTACTTGGTCACGATGCCCATCGAGGCTGGCTGTTTTAAAACAGGAAATTCCGCACGAACAAGCAACATTTCACTTTTGGGAAACATTGTAATACGCCGCATATTCTAGGAAATGCAGGCTACTACACATCCTTATTTCACCAAGGGCTGCGGTTTCGTATCTAGTGTGGCCATACCGGACAATAGCATCCGATAACTTCATTTTCATTTTTCATTCAAAAAGCATAGTATATCCCAATTCTTATTTTGAATAATGTAATATTCCCAAAGACCTTGCTCCCGGCCAGGACAGTCTTAATAAACATTTTTAAATAAGTTCCTGGTATTTCCCCCCTCATTTTGGGTCATTGCTCGCGTTGGGTTTCATAATTTGTATTTGCTTTTGTATAAGTCACTAAATGAAGCGGAACCAGGAATTGTTTATCTTCTGTACATTGCAGTTATTTATTAGGCAACAGACGATTCTATTGAAGTAAGACGTCACATTACAGTTTAAATATCATAATAACGTAATAATGTTAATTTTACAGCAATTTCATTTAACGGTTCTCTTGCGTTAAACACAATGCCACACAAGTTCATTATCATTTGTTCAGTTTTTGTTCAGTTTTTAAATTATAAAATTTTAGAACTTAAATTTTAAAATGCCTTTATAATTAATGTATTGCAGACTAACAAGTGTAGTTCTTTGTTCTTTGAAATGTAGTTCTTTGAAAAGTGTTGATGTGTGTATGTATTTGACATTCCAGTGCAAAGATGGAAAAAGGAAACATTACGAAAGCCTCTACTTTGGAAATTCTTATATAGTCGTGTCAAGAGAGTAGTTTGGTTTTATGTATTACTTCAAAAGGTCAAAAACAAGTATAATGCTGAAACTTGATATTGTCTTTCCATTTTCATTATTCATATACATCATGTTTCAATAGTAATTGCTACATACCTTTAAATAGTAAGATGTAAAAAAATCAAAGTATAAAATTTGAGTGGCTGCACCCTTCATAATAAACAGGGTATCTTTGCTTCTGATTTATTTGTGGATATTATAAAATATGTTATGATTTATAGAAGCGCATTGCTCAATGAATTTGAATACTTTGCATAAAATAGATTGGTTAATGTTGCTTGCGTGTTGCTTATATATTGTTTTAATTATATAGGCAATCCAAGGACTGTAGTAAACAATCCTAAATGTTCATTTCTCGGGTGTAGCTTATGAATTCAAGCCTTATACTTCAATGTTCTTCCAATGAACCACGACGTCTATTTTTGCTTAATTTGTTACCATGATAAATATTCCTTCTCAAACATTTTGTAATAAGGACTGTTTGAAAGACTTTTTAGGGCTGACATTACCTAATGTTCTCGTTTTTCAATTTGTGACTTCCTTTATCGGCGCGGATGACTCACCCCATGCACTGCCACTGTTGTCTGTGTGTTAAGGTCTTATGGTCAGAGATAATTAACTGCCTTTGCAGGTACAGTCAGTCATTTTTACATGGCTGTGGTTAGCAAAGGTGTATGCTTCCCAAAGAGCTGTTAGTAATTTGAAACCCCGTGCACAACAAGTGTGAAAGGTGTAGAAACATGGGTTTTTGAAAATGTTTTAATTATTTATTTGACAGTTTTGATCCCAAGAGAAAGCAGGGCCAGTTAGTCCCCGGAGCGATTGAGGGTTAAGGGCCTTGTTTGACAGAGGAGTCACCGGAGCTTTGAGCCGGACACCTGCGGATCACACGGCCAGCATCTTATTCCACTCACAGTGCCCCCTTTCTGGGTCCACTGGCTCCGCATGTAACATATGGGGAGGGTTTTCCTCATCAGATAAAGTTGTTTGGGGAATAACAACTTTTTTTTTTCTTATTTTATATTAATTAATTATGTCTAGCCAACATATTTGCGGACATGCACGCATGTCCTACAGGGAGGAGGCCCCGGGGCAGACCCAGGACTCGCTGGAGGGATTATATCTCTCGGCTGGCCTGGGAACGCCTCGTCCTCCCTGAGGAGCTAGTAGAGGCAGCTGGGGAGAGGGAGGTCTGGGTGTCCCTCCTGAGGCTGCTACCCCCGCGACCCGAACCCCGGACAAGCCGAAGTTGATGGATGGATGGATGGATAGCCAACATATTTGTGTGGGATGTGAGAAACACATGTTCAATAAGCCCAGATCAGGTGTTTTAGTCTAGGAATTGAGTCAAGGAATCTTGTCCATCAGATACTTCTAAAGATGGATGTCCATGGAAATAGGAATGCTTAAAAAACCTGGCTTAATATAAATACATGCCATTCTGCGGCTACTTGACTCAGATGAAGGCATTTCAGTTATACCTCTAAAGAGAAGTATTCATTTAATTCTTTTTGGTGAATTATTCCACAACTGCCGACATTCCATAGCATTTCATGCAATAAAAACCAGTTAAAATGACATGCAAAATGATGAGATATAATAAAAGTTTTACTCAAGCGTGTATTGCAAATGTGACTCGCCATATGTTTGAATGGGTCCCCAGTACAAGCCCTTGACAGGGAGCAATAATCTTTCCATGCATATTTAGCCCTGTCACCCAAGAGCACACTTCTGCTCTTTGAGTCATTTTTAATGGCCAGTATCCAAATTTTTTCATCGTTACAATTCAGTTCCCCATATTATGTATTAACTTCCAACCCACAGAAGTGTTTGCCTCCTGCCTATGTTATGATAAGATTCTTTGTAATGCAAATGTGTATAAATATAAGATCATCTTTAACTATCACCCCGAGGAGCAGATAATACAGAAGTGTGATATTCATAGAGGATCAGTCTTGAAATCTACAGCTATTAAAATCAAACTTAACCACTACTTAGAGAAAATGTTGTGCTGCCATATTAGACTGAATATATTATAAGCAATTTTAAACCTCTCTTAAAACTACCCTGGTATTTGCAGTCTTCGCCCAATATTCTAATTTATAGCACACAATGTCTAAGTAATCAATACCTGATCAAGTTATTTGACTAATGAGGTTATTTAAGTGAGCCAGTTGCTGAAATTGAACAGATTTTTAAATGAAGCTCGTCTAGCTATCCAGTAAAATTTTAGTAGCTTTTGGGAAAACAGAAGAAATTCCTGTTGGCTTTGTGTTACTCTTAATTTGCATATGTCCTCATGTGAATTTTTTAATAAGCAAATAAACACATACTATCCCGACAATTAGGTTTAAATTATTCTTTGACTCCCTGTAACTTTTGCACAATGTGCTTAGATCACTACGTCCCTTTATCATCAGTGAGCTACATCTGGACCTACCATTAGGGCTGAAATGGTGCCACTGGGAAAGCGAGTGGGAATGAAGCTTTGGAGTAAGAGAGACGGACTTAAACGCCGCCTGCTGTCCGTCATCACGGGCAATGTAAGGTCCCCGGCGTACAAAACAGATGAGCTCTCTCCGATTGCCAGGAGCCGCGTTCAGGCGTTGGCCTCATGTTTTGTGAAACCTTGGCTGGAAGCTGACATTCTCATTTCCGTGGTGGCACTAGACAATTTTCATATTGTGCTGAGAGAAATGCAAGAAGTAACAGATGGTGTCGACGGGGAGATATTATTGTAAAGGCCCAGGTATGTGATCAAAATATTGAGGTATTAGCTGTGGGATCGTGGCCACATTCTCTGCAGCTATTGGTTTCACATCCCATTGTTCTTGATAAGTACACTGGTTATGTTCCACTGGCACATATTAGCCAGTAATTTAGTGCGCTGGGGGGCAGGGGGGAAGACATCATGAAAAGTCAGGAAAGGTGATGGAACAAATATCTCAGGGGGCTGAATCAGATACGTAGTTGGCTCTGTCCACCCCGGTTGCGTGTATCATAATGCTATATCCATGATGCACCTTTAACCACTGACTCGTCTAGGGCTACATGATACTACCTCAGCAATGCAGGTGGGAGGCCTATGTGGCTGCCTATTCTGCCTATAGTTGGAGCCATCAACAATGTAAATGAAATATATATTGGGGCCTACACAGCAGCCTAATTTGCCAAATGTTCCACATTCATTCCTGTAGACTGCAATTGGACAATATTCCAAATTAGTGCCAACTTAATCAAGGACCAGCCTATGAGAAACTATGCATGCAACAATCAGCAACCCAAAATGTCCATTCATACAGTACCTCCATCCATCTATGGCAATGCCTGTTTTTTTGTGTTGATAGTTTGCCCTTATCCTTGCATCATGTGGTCTTTCTATAAGTGCCAATATGTACTTGAAGCAACCAACTAGCATCCGAGTTGCACACCAAGGAAGAGATATACAGGAATTGTAGGACCTAGGGACAGTTGCAGAACAGGCCATCGATCTAACCTCAAACCACTTATCACAGTCAGAATTGAGGGAACCTTTACCAGATGGCAAGACTGGATCAGATGCACACATTCACACTTAATGGGAAGTTTAGAGACACAAGTTCACCTTACTGCATGTCTTTGGGAGGAAACCAGAGGACATGTGATACAGGGACATGCAGACTCAACACCCATCAAGTAGAGGCAAGATTCAAGCTCTCTACTCTGATGCAGCAGTGCTACCCATAGCCATGAATGACATCATGAACTAATCCTATGTGATATCTGTGGTCGAAGCTGATTCATAACAAGACAACTTTTTTGACTCAAAATGTGAGGAAAACACATCAGAAACTTTGAATGTTGCGATAGAGCTAACAGTTGGAAATGAAGAGGATCTGAAGAAACATAAGGAACGTTGAAGAGCAGAGCTCTTATATGAGCTTATATGAGCCAGCACTGGAAAAAGCTTTGCAAACATAAAAGCAGAAGAGCAACGCAATGGAAGGACTGAACCATCACAACACTGCTCACTATCTGTATATGCACCAAGTTGACTGTGTT
>JABFDZ020000001.1:27435823-27451195 GCA_019775955.2 Pollimyrus isidori
CCCCCCCCCCCCCCCCCCCCCCCCCCCCCCCCCCCCCCCCCCCCCCCCCCCCCCCCCCCCCCCCCCCCCGGGGGTATTATGGTCTCGGCAAGGATGGGAAGAGCTGCGGCACTTGAAAGGAAACATTTATTCCTGATTCATTTCGGTTTGCAGAGAGCTGGGATTGAAAGTCTCCCCTGGCTGTGGCAGATTCTGTCATGGTGACACGCCGCTTTACATCTCTGGGCCTTGTCCATGGCTGCATGACAGATGTTTCACTTCTAGCCCGTTCATTGGACCTGTCTTTATCTGTGATTAGAAACAGCTCAGAGCATTGGGGAAGGGAATATTTTGTATTGATTATGGGATGGCAAAGCAGGGCTTTACCAGGGTAACTTACTCCAGTTCCATCGTTCGTTCCAGAAATTCCAAAGTGTCGTGTCTTGTTTTCCAGCACTCAGCCTCACCTAAATTTTTAAAGCTAGGTCCAATGTGTGTGTGTGTGTATAAGCCCCATCCTGGGTTGTTCCCTGCCTTATGCCTATACAGTAGCTTCCAGGATAAGCTTTGGACCTCCTGTGACCCTGAGTAGGACAAGTGGTTTTAGGAAATGGTTGGATATATATACTGTAAATACACATACACTCTCTTCACTGTGTGGGTGTGCGTGTGTATAAGCCCCATCCATCCTGGGTTGTTCCCTGCCTTATGTCCTCATTGACCTGTTTCTCTCTCTTCACTATGTGTGTGGGGGTGGCACGATTTTACTGTGGTTAACCTCACACCTCTGGGATCAGGGTTCAAGTTGCTGCCCTGGCCCTGTGTGTGGAGTTTGGACTGTGGGGGGAAATTGGAGTACCCAGAGGAAACCTCATGATGATACAGGAAGAACATGCAAACTCCACATATATGGAACCATGGCAGAAACTCACGCCATGGTCCCCGTGGTCACCATACCATCCTAGTTACAAATGGCCCGTTTGTGTGAGTGTTTACCTTTTGGTGGGTCGGTGCCATATCCTGGGCTGTTCCCTGCCTGGCACCTCTAGCTTCTAAGAACCCTGAATCAGACAAGTGGGTGCAGAAAATAGATGGATGTACTATGCCTGTGGAGTTTCCCTGATACTCTAACTTCCTGTCTCTGAACCTTCTTCCTGGGTTTTCACTGTCTTTGTGCTCTGTGTCTTTCTGTTAAACCCCTGTGTACTCTGCATTTGAATCCAGTGTCTGTTCGTGACAGATTGTGTGTATTCTAGATATCAATTATGCATATTTTTCCTGTGTAAACTGAGATGAGTGAACAACAAATCTTTTTTGTAGGCTTTTTAACATTTTCTTAACAGAATCCTCTGTCAGATTCTGCCTAGTCTCCCGGTTTAGGTCACTTTACGGTATGAGGAAAAACACCTTTGGAATGTACCATCATACAAGAGGGAATAAAAGAGGAAGACTTTTAAGAAATATACTGTCAGGCAGGACAGGACAGACATATTTCTCTCTCTCTAACAAAGTAGTGGTAGAAAAACATTGTTTTACAGGTTTTGTGTCAATATATTTGAGGGTTCAAAATCATTGCTAATAACATCCAAAATATGTAAAGGCATTCTGTGCTAATGGATAATATTTTTATTTAATATTGTTGTATGATGACGATGATTTGTATTTTCATCAGTGAATTACAGTTGTATTGTTGGAGGGAAAATGGAGAATTTTATTTTTGTCATATTTTATTACCGGTAATATAAAGAATGATCATACAAGTACTTGTAACTACTGTAAAAGTGCATATTAATCAGACATGATATTTTCAGACAATATAAAGCATTAAAGCCTGCAGTGAAAAACTCCCCAGCCCTGCAAGACACCTCTTCTGTTACTGCATATCTCATATATTGTCTCTGAAAATAAAGCAAAGATTCAATGTACGATACATAAATGGTAACAGGTTTTGCTCTGCAGGTTGATATTTAATCTCCCTTTACGTTATAGACTCACAAGCAGTTATTGATGTACGAAGTAGCCAGTTAGCCTTTATGGATAACAAATTCATGTTTCACTTTGAAATAATAATTTGTATGAGTCCACTGAAATCTAACTTTTTATATTGCTGTGTATTATTACAGCAATGTAAAACAAACATTTTAAATTATATGTACATTGTGGAAGCACTTCCAATTTTTAAATGTTTTTGCAGAACTTTTTTCCAATTGTTACATTTACCTATTTAATCACCCAGTGTATGAAATTTGTAAAGATTCTTTGATTGTTTAAAAACATTACCTCCAGTATTCATTTAGTTAGTTGTATAGCATAATACCAAAACTGCTAGGTTTTTTCACAATTTTGGCTACTAGTTTACACACACGCACGCACGCACGCACCCACACACATCCATCCACCCATCCATATCTTACCTTTCTTGTAGACCTCTCAGAGAAGAAGAGTGATCTCCGAGTTTGTGATGATTCCACATGTCAATATGGTGGAACCTGCAGCGATGATTTGAGGTGTATCTGCTCTTTTCAGGTAAGAAGCTTTTTAACTTTTGTTCAAGTCAGATCCTTTTATTGGTTGTTTTATAGTTTACTTTGTGAAGGTTTCATTTGTTCTGTATTGAATTCCTTAATGTCCCCATTAGCCTACAAATCAGATAGGTACACTAAGAAAATCTTATTTATGTACAGTACATAAAATAAATATGCATTTACAATGTTACAAGAAAATGCAGTGCATTTTGCTTTATACATTACACCAGTTATGTCAATGGCTGTATAGATGCTCTTATTATACAGTAGATTGTATGCTTTGAAACATGTTAAATGGCATTCAGTGTGACAGCTGAGCATGTACATGGATGACAGGAGGTCACAGGCATTATAGAAGCAAATCTTCCTTAGTAGATCTCGAGGGGACCTTATTATCTTCTTCACATTGTCATGTCAACCAAGGAGTCAATGACTGTTATGAATGATATGAAAAGAAGATGATGACCATTTAAAGAACTATACGGGTCTTCAGACAGATGAAAGAAAAACTTGAATACTCTCGTAGCCATGCTCATAAATTACAGTACAATGTATATGCCTTAATTTTATGTCTTGTTTTTTAGTGCCTCAAACGCTATAGACCAGTGTGTGGGTCTGACGGAGATACCTACCGGAATGAGTGTTATTTAAGACAAGCAACCTGTAAGCAACAGAAACATATCACCCAAGTTTCAAAGGGGTCGTGTTACCATGGTGAGTATGACAATTAGGCACCATCAGCTATTCTGGTTTTGCTTTTTGTGTTATATGTGTCAAATAAGACATATTTGTGTGACATCTAAAGAAAGTGGACGAGGGAACAGAAGAATTTAACAATATATTAATAACAAGGACCTAATGTGCTGCCTTTACTACAACTGTAAATATCTCTTGGAATGCTGATATTAATAAGAAAAGTCCTGAACTGTGTGTGACAGGGTATTGGACCATTCTTCAAGAAGAAAAGTCTGTTTCGTTGAGGGATGAAGGTTTTGGAAATCTACTTTGCACTTTGTGCTCCAGAACGTCCCATAAAAGCTCAGTAATGTTCAATAATTTAGCAATGTGTATAGGGGCATTGCAATCTTGGAATGCGGTGACATTACGAGGGACTGGTGCTCATACCTTTAGGCCACCTGGTTCAGTAAAAGGGCCTAATATTTCTTGGCCATTAAGCATCATTGTAGCACAATCATAGTCCCTAATGACTCCCTCAAGATGGGATTCCATACTAATATAATGCCGAAATCATGTTTACAAGCTGACAACAGACATGGCTTGAAACCATCCGTTGACTTTCACCAAACATAAACCCATCTGGATGTAGGAAAAAGGGTGAAATATGACTCATCAGACCAAAGTACTTTCTCCAATTTCTTAGCCGTCCAGATTTGGTCATCATTACACCAGATTTTGTATCTGTATTTATCAATCCCAGATATAAGTCGTCTCTGGCCCTGCCATAAGTTCCAGCCTTGCAAAGCTCACAAAAAAATGTTTCCCTCTGAGACTGGATCAAAGATATTCTGATTATGTTCTGTGGCAATTTTTAAGGCAAGTGCTTTTGTGGCAGCTATCCTGTTAAATGCCTGTCTATCCCTGTCTGTGTGAATCAAATTGCAATCATTGCTCCCCTTTGAGGAAGGAGTTTGTCCACATGCTGCCGTGCTCTTAGAAACCATTCTTTTTGACACGCTAACTAGATTTATATGGATTCTAAGAAAATGTTATTCTTGTGTTAATTACTAAAACTCGACTTTAAAAGTAGATGTAAACATTTAGTCCGACTTAAATTGAATTTTCCTTAGAATAAGAAGCATGGAGTATAGCAGAGGATGTACAGCACATACGAAATATACAGCACTGTATAGCTGTCCAATTCACTGCTTACTGTACAGTAACTAAAGGGTGTACAGTACCAGCTTCTGTACTTCTGGTGCTTCAAGAAGGTACCAAGAGTACCGTACTTCAAGGTGTTGGTTTTCCACTGGTGTAAAAACCGTTACTGGTGCCGAATGACATTACAGTGCAACACTAATACCAACATTGCAAGATACGCTCATCCAGTTGTTACATCACTGCTCAACTAGATTAAGATCAGGCTTTTTTTCCTTCAGTTTAGTTTGAATATTATAGCACAGGGAGCTTAAGGCTCACTAAAACATTTTTTAAAAACCTAGCCATTTTTGCGGTTTTAATGATTATTTGTTTACCTTTGCTACTTTTGCACGCTGCATATGCTCTGTGAAACAATCATAATCATTTTCATCCTTAATTGCTGTTTAATTCACTTGTATATCGGTGCGTGAGAAATCTATGTTGAACTTTTTTGTTTCATTAAAAACCCCCAACAACAAATTACAACAAAATTGCATTACAATATTTGAAAAACTTTTCAATACTGTGCTATCATAGGATATTATACAAAATACTTTATTTCTTGTTATGCTATCCTGATCTTCTTGTCACTTCATTTGTCCATGCACCCATCATTATTAATTTAAATTTTTTTTTTACATCTGTGGCGAAATAGGTCAATTGGACAAAGCCCAATACTAACAAGCTGAAAGGAGCGATATCGCCACCTACTGTAGTGAGTCAGAAATACTTTGATCAATAAATAGATTCCCCTCCCGTGCATGTATATTGGGACAAGGACATTAGTCCGATTAAATGGAGTATTCAAGCAATAACCGTAGCTGTGCATGTAAATGTACTGACTAAATAATTTATCAGTTTCTCTGGCCTATAAACCTGCAATTCTGGTACCAAGTCTCTCATTTCTTTTGACTCTGTTGTTACAGGTTACTCTGAAATCTCACTAATCAAAGCATGGAGTGTCAGACCTGTTTTACAGCACATTCTCATAAATAAACCTAATTTGACTCACTTGTAGCTGTGTTTGTGATTTAGTTTCTTAATAATTGAAGTCCATTTTCTTAGCTCATGAGAGTTTTTTTTACACAAAAATGTTCTGAGGGTAGAACAAAAAGTGATTGTCTCACATTATTACCCAGTCACATTCTGAAAGAAGTCGGTCCGAGCAACTAGAGGAGGCAGAACCAAGACATCTGATTGGTTGGTCCCGCCTCCTCTAGTTGCTTGGACTCACCTCCTCTACAATCTGATTGGCTATCTCTCTGAACCAATCATTTTTCATTCGACCCTCAGAACATATTTCTGTAAATAAAACTCCCACAAGCCTGTTTTTTTTCTCGGGGCACCCGCCCAGTAAATTAACATGGTTACAGGGAGTCTAGTATTTTTTGATATTGAAAAATATTAATAACACTCACAACACTTTTCACGTGAATGTCCTGTGGTGGACTGGCACACTATGAATGGGATTCTCTCGGCTATATGCTAGTAGCCATTTAACCTGGACATTGACTCTGTAAGGCTCTTATAGCTAGAAAGGTCTTTATATTTAGCAGTTGAAGATGAGGTTTTAAAATCTTAAGCCTGGCTTTGAGTTCAAGACATAAAAGAACCAATTTCCAATTTGTTTCATTTAAATCATGCATGTAGCTTTCATATGATGCATAAATATAAAATTCTTGTTTTAGCTCCAATCCTGCATATGAATTAATTACATTTATAATATGTTTGGATATAGAGTGTACTGTGCAATACTATTGTGCATAGTAAAATCTTTATTTTATTTTAAAAATGTTGGTGTGCAGGCCATGCACTAGAATGAATTTAGTTTATAATGTATCAGTATAAATGGCATTCCACCCCTCTTGTTATACACGACAAACCCTGTGGAGTGAGTCTGTAACCTGAAATGAAAATGCCCCGAGGTGCTGATCATTAATGCTGACCCCAGATATTTATATCTGGCCCGTGTAGCATTAGGGGTCTCAGAAGTGTGATATTTCCAACAAAGTAGAACAGAAGCAGTTCAGTTTGCATTGCGAGGCTGATCATTATGTGCTTCTTTTTTCACATGCAGATAACGGCTCTGGATCGGGAGACAGAGGTACGTTCTGCTTCGTATGTTTGGATGTAACGATTAAGGCTGACCTGAAGCAGTGTGAAACGTGAAGTCCTTGCATCTTTGCTTTTAAGCTCTAATTCACGCCGGCAATTCATGTTGTGATCTGAGAAATCAAATATGGAGAAGGTGATTACAGGCCTACATAATTCTCTGAAACACTGGCAGGTTTACAAATCAATAGTATCAGTCGCAAGGTTGTTTGTCAGTTTGAATATGACAGCGACGAAAAAGACAAAGCTTGCAGAGTTGTTAACAAAGCTGCTTGTTGAAAATCGAAAAAGATTCAGATAAACCCACAATAAGTAATGAATTTGATAACGGTTTCTTTGTGATGCAGGTAATTTCTTTAGCTGCTGTTAAGATCTTTGAAAACGATTGGTTGCAAAGCCTTCGTCTTTCAGTTAATCGCTTGGAATTTGCCATAGCAACACTTGTGAGGAGTAAGGGAACCCGAGATTATTGAACAGGCCTCAGAGGGTGAAAGCTGGTGAATTTTGGCAGCTCCCTCCCTGCCTGAGTGCTGAGAGCTACGGGATCTCCGTCATTAAGCTACGCGCTTCGCGTTAGCACTGCGAGGTTGGCCACTGGTCGCGGGGAGACCCGGGGTACACAGGTGTGATAGGACAGAGCTGGTAATGAGACAGGCTGTCACGCTAGCTAGGACTATTATTACAATCTGAGGCACAACCAGGGAGTGGTACGCTGCTTTCAGCATGTTTATTCATAGAGAGAACTGCGATCCTGCAGGTGTCGGCATGTCCTGTGGGTAGACTTAGCGTCTAATCAACAGGAAGCTTTGCCAAATTAACACAGATGTATGGTTTATCAATTTCAGTTATAATGTTTTATGAAGAGCTATATACATTATATTAAGAGTTATGTAAAATTATATATGCTACATACCAAGTGTTGTGCTGTAGTGGAGGATTTATATTTGTTTTGTCCATGAGTTTTGACATGGACTGATGGTTGTGTGGGGGGTCTCTGGGAGGGTTGGAATTGTCAGGCGGAAGCAAACAATAGGGCTGTATTATCCCCAAAAGAAAAACCAAAATTGAGATATTACCCTTTTAAACAAAGCAGAGTCAAATAGCAAAAGCACTTAAAACGCAGCTCATACCTGTGGCTCGGCCTATCAGAGGTGGCACTTAAATCAGCCCAGCTGACTGTTTGTGAAACCCAGCGAGGGTGGCAGCCTCAACTGCCTTTCATTACCTGAAGTGCTGCTTGACCTCAGTCTGGTTTTTAATTGCAGTTTGTTTTATGTTCTGGAAAGTTCCGACTGTTCAGTTTCCCAGCAACGTGTTCAAATTTCGACTTAAATTTCTCTATAAGTTCTTGCACCCAAGGATTGTTAAAATTGAATTTGTTGTCACAAATGTTGTATTACATGTCTTCAGCAGGTTTAATTTGTTGCTATGCACTTCAGTTGAAAGAATAGGATCATATGTATCTATAAGATATCATTTAAACATTAACTATACTGCTATTTTACAGGGTATGATGGATCAGGTGCAGACACAAGCAAGAAATTTACTAAGTGTGGAGAGTGCAGTTATGGGGCTGAATGTGATGAGGATGCTGAAGATGTCTGGTAAGTAATATGCCTTTATAGGAAGTCTATATTCAGTGCCGCCAGCCTGGAAGCCTAGCAAGCACTGTCCTCCTTGTAACAGCCCCAGTGCCTGGTAAGGCTGAATCTTGAGATTTGAGTACTTAGAGTTGAGGGGATACAATTCTCTTGCGGGTATTTCCTGAATCAGTAGCCTTTTTTCAAGACTGAAAACATAAAATATTCTGGAGAAACCAAATGCGTCACCATCCAGTTTAGTTATCTAATCAATTAATGTATATTTTAGAACTGGAACTACCTCTGAGAGTGCAATTAATCCATACATGCAGGGGTTGGACAAGGAAGACAATAATTTATTAGTATATTGTAGGGACTCTGCTTGCGGGCAATGCAGCATCAGCTCGTCTTGGGAATGATAGATACATGTCCTGCACAGAGGCCAGAGGGATTTTGAGCCACTTCTCTTGCAAAACAGTGGCCAGGTCACTACGTGATGCTGCTGGAGGAAAATGTTTCCTGACTTGCTCCTACAAAATATCCTAAATTGGGGCCACAATTTTTCGACCTGGTGACTGTGCAAACCATGGGGAATGGTAAACTTCACTTTCATGTCCATCAGATCGCCCTGTCACCAGTCTTGCTGTGTGTATTAGTGAATTATCATCCAGACACACTACACCACCTCCAGGGTATACTATTTGAACCACTGGGTGAGCATAGTCCTCCAGAATGGTTTAGAAGTACTTGGTAGTGACGTGCCTATCTAGATCAGGTACTGAGCCTGGGGAATGCCATTATGTTGCAGCCCAAACCATTACTTGTCCACTCCCGTGCTGCACTCTGGCTTCACAACAGTCTAGGCGGTAACTTTCCTGGACGTGGGAAAGACAGTGAAGGTGGGCTCATCAAAGAACAATACATGTTTCACATTATCCTCAGCCCAATGTTTACGCTGCTGGCACCATTGAAACCGATATTTGGCATTGGCATGAGTGACCAAAGGTTTGGCTACAGCTGCCCGATCATGAATCCACCCTGTGGAGCTCCCAACAAAACAGTTTTGGGGGAAACAGGAGAGTCGAGGTGCACATTTAATTCTGTAGTGAGTTTTATGTTTTCCGGACGCAATCTAGATTAGTACTCAGACATCCCTTTCAGACAGCTTCCTCTCACATCTACAGTTACTCCTGATGGATGTGGTCCATCCTTCATGGCGTCATTACCCTGGATACCGTGGCTCTCGATACGCCACTAAGACTTGCTCTCCTGGTCACAGGTGCACCAGTGAGACACGCACCAACAATTTGTCCTCTTTTGAGCTCTGATGTGTCTCCCATTACTGTATGTTGTGTGGATTGCAATATTTTATGTACAGCTGTGCTATTGCTCTGCTAATTCAACCTTCCCACTCTGCTCTTACTGAATGTGCGTTAAGTGATGACTGGCCACCAGGCCATGGATATATGGATGTGAAACTTAAACTTTCATTGTCCAACCTCTGTATATTTCTGCTATTATTTCCATACGTGTGAGATTCTGCAGTATTAATGTACTTAAGACAAAGTAACTGCAAGCTCCAGCCAGCAAGTAATGAAATGTCACTCATATTTCAAAGAACTGCACAGGACCACTGTTGTGACCACACTATATGGCTTTTTTCTTTTATTCTCCTTTTTCATGCTCTATCACTCCACCAACACCACTAATCCAACCGGCATTACATAATGATTGCAGCACATTCTCAAACTCAATGCATCGCCACAGAACAACACTAAGATCCCGGTGTGCAGACATAACAGTTACATTTGGAGCAGTTGGTTTCTCTTTCATTTGGTAGTGCAAGGCAGAGACAAAATAGACTCTTTTTGAAGAGCCCAAGAACTATGCAGTGGACGCCTCCAGCTGGTTGTTGTCTGACAGAAATGCACAGTCATACTGATGTCTCTGTAGCTCGACGAATACGGCCTTGTGTTAATGGCTGTGTATAAAAGGTAACCCTTTGCTCTTCTGAATTCACATTTCCTTGCTTAGCATTTTCATGGGCAGAGTGTGGCTGAGTATTAGGAGCTTGTGGTTGGAAGGTCTCCAAGTTCAAACCCCAAAGTGGGCAGAATACAGTTACCAATGGAAGCAAGGCCCTTAATCATAGCTGTCCCATGGATTGTCTAGCCCCATTTTCAATTGTATATTACTTTGAATAAAAGCATCATCTAAATAGCTTTTCTATAGGTGATACTGTATCCCTTTTTTATGAGTTGGACACTTCTCTTGTTGCCTAAGGTGCATTTGCAACATCGACTGCAGTGGTCACAATGAGAACCCTGTGTGTGGGACCGATGGAAATTCGTACGACAACCCCTGCTTTGTTCGAGAGGCGTCCTGCTTGAAGCAGGAGCGGATTGATGTTCAAAC
This sequence comes from Pollimyrus isidori, assembly GCA_019775955.2. Lineage (NCBI taxonomy): Eukaryota > Metazoa > Chordata > Actinopteri > Osteoglossiformes > Mormyridae > Pollimyrus > Pollimyrus isidori. The sequence continues at coordinate 27,446,313 of JABFDZ020000001.1, forward strand.
CCTCGGCAGATGCTCAGGTAGGTTTAAGATCGAAGAATGGAAGCTCTGTTTCCTGGTTACCCAGGATGGGAAGAAGACTAAGTAATATATAAATGATATTATTAAGATTATTATTAAGCCTACAAACTTTTTGATATATTTTTTTCCAAGTGCTAAAAATACGATTTTTAAACCTGTGCTTAAGTTGTGTATGGAAACTTCCAGACATGGAGTACAGAAAATGTAGTTTTCCATCAAAAAATCTGTTGATTCCTATTCAGTGGGTGTAAATGTTAATCCAGATTATGCACAATACTTCATGTATGTAGCAAATGATATCTTTTTGTTTTGTACAAAAAATCATTTTTATTTTGGAATTTTTGGAAGACTTCACATCACTGAAAAATCAAATAAGCCAACTGCATGGATTTTATGGCATGATACTATCTCTGATTTTTCTGAAAAGCTGAGCAGAAAAATTCTTAAGTGAGTTGAATACCACAAATACATTGAATGACTGAGGTGCCCTTGAGGAGAGGTTTGGGTACTTAAGTGGTATTTATCTAGCCATCCAACAAGATATCAGTAAGTTTTTGGAGAAGAAAAGAAAATCCTTCTAGATTTTATTGTGTTACTCTTAATTTAAAATGTGTCTTTTTTTCCTGAGCAAATATATTGACACTGCTCTACTTGAACTCCTGAAACTTACCAACTTTCAGACATACTGTACGAACAAAGAGGACTAAGTTCAAATTGTGTTCACTGGGCTCCTGTTTCCTGTCTGCAGCATTTTCTTTCTGCGCACCAGTTCCGCCTAGTACAACTTTAGTTATAGTTATACTCCCACCGCGCAGCAGTGTAACGTGCGTACTCCCAGCATCCTAGTTCTTTGTACTTGAGTATACACTTAAAATGATGTTGAATAATAACTTAGAACATTTCCAGTTGCGGACGGTCATTATGAATGTATCTCGTTCGTAAGTAGAGGAGCATCTGTATATTATATATATTATACAAAACTTTGCAGTAGGTGTTTTGGTCAATTCAGACTGTTCTTGCTGCCCCGCCAATCTCCTCTAAAGTTCTGTGGATAATTGAACGCCTGAATATGAAGTGTTGGCAGGATTGTTTGTCCTGAATATATTTTTGTGGTATTAGCCAAAGCGCTTGCCAGACAGAAGAATATTTTATATACTGCATTTTATTCCTCCAGTGATGTGTTAGGCATGCTGTAATTTAGCCCTTAGAAAAAAGGACCCTATTGAAGAGAAAAAAAAAAATCTATCAATCACTTATGAGATAATAATTTGCTGAAAATCGAGCGTGTTTATTTTGCGAGAGTGTACTGATTTAAAATGAAGCCCCTTAAAAATGCATCACTGGTAATCTGGGAGCTCTGCACTTTCTGTTTTATAAATCAAGCAATGAATAAAACCGTGGCAGTGATTAGCGTTACTCTTGAGATTTTTCAGATGGCACATTTAGTTGCGTTTTTCTTTGATGTGAGCTTTTATTTATTCATAACAAGTGAAGTGGTAGAGCGATGTTTTGCTGCTTATAGAGCGTCTCTGTCCCTGCAGAGCAAAGTCTGCTCATATTACAGCAGCCAGTGAGGAGATACCAGGTTGAAATTGAAAGAGGCAAGTTATGCAAGCAGAAAGTTATGTCTTGAATAATATTTTTTTTGTTTCTAATTATATGACTATTTTCACGTTTTTACTGCATACACAATTTCTTTACCTGTAAAAACAAGTTACATTAAAAGTCTGTCTGACAAAAATTGTTTAGACTTTGTTCTGTAAAATAAATGTAGCCATTAGTAAAAGTTCTCCTCAAAATTGTGAAGATAGTTGTAGCTATGTTAAGCAGGAAGCATGTGGCAGCTAAATGTCAAAGCTAGTCTTTCTTGAACATGTAGTGTGTCAATGTTTGATCAGACTTGAAAGAAAACCTTTATTTGCCTCTATTGAGAGATGTATTTATTACAAAATAGAGCAGTTTTCGAAGTTTGGGATGACATTTACGTTAGAAAAACAGTAGATATTAATAATTTGAGAAGCATTCTCATTGACTTCCACTAGGGGTGTCTGTTGAGCCCACCCATAATACAGATCTCTTACTGTAAACCATTATTTTTCATAGCGGATTGTGGTGGTGATCTTCTGATCAGCAAATGTGACGTTTTCACTACTGTGCGTTCTTTTCAATGTTTTAAAGCTGCCATTTCCACTTAAGATAGATTACTTTATTGTCATTGTCATAAACAACGAAATTGAAGTGCCTCTTCTGTACAACATTCATCCAAGGTAATAAGTATGTTAAGCCTTATTCATTTCTTCTGGCCCCTCCACATTTGCCCCCCGCACCCCTTTCTTTAACATTAGTTCATGGAAATAGAAGAGCATTTCAATGTCCTTTATAGATCATTAGCTGCTATGGTTAAGAGATATTATTGCTTAAATTAGTCGGCAACGTTTAGACTTAAATGCAGTTTGTATATTCAAATAAGCTTTTATCTTATCCAGTTCAGGGTTATCAGAAGCCTGTGGCTTTTCCCAGAAAGCACTGGGGCAGAGGGATACCCAGGACAGGATTCCAGGTCATTATGTGCACACACATATACACATAAACACATTCTATGAGTAATATAAAGAGACCAGTTCACCCAACTGCAGTTTGTTGTTCTATGGGGGGATACCCATGCAACACAAGGAGAACTTGCCCACAAACTGGATTCAAACTCCCTAACCCTGGATGTTTATGGCAACAGCAGTTGCCTTTGGAAAAACACTCCTGTTCGTTATAAGACAACACCACACTCCTTGGGGGTACCGATTCAGAGATAGAAGCTATATCAATACCTGTTTAAGTAGATGCCAATTTAAGTGTTGATGTAATTTGAGCTTCATGCAGAATATAGGAAATTAAGCAAGCATTAAGCAAGTTACTTGCATTTGTAATGCATGTCAGTGTCTGAAAGTTAGACATTTAACCTATTCCACAAATACAGCTGAACTATAGTCCAGGATCTCGGTGATAATTAATCTTATGTGATGAGAATGGTGTAAATACCAGGTCTGGAGTCAATGCCATGTGATCCATCAACAGCTGAACTGGAGTAATGTGCTGCATGATCACTATTTCTAAGCGATCAAAATATTAAACTATAACTAAAGAGACCAGCTTTGTTTTGGTGTTGGAAAAGAGATGAGTATGAGTTTCTTCGAGCCTGAGAGTGAACAGTGAGTCATGCGGAGGGGGGGTGTCTTTGGTGTCTGAGCTAGCGCACAGCTGCTGTCGTCTGTCCCAGGCAGGGGGGTCAGATGGGCTGCCTGACCTCTATACTGTAGGTGACTGGAGGCCTCTGTGATAGTGCAGTGCTGAATCCTTTCACGACCTTCGTGGAGACTGCAGACAGTGCCAGTAGGGACTCCAGGTATACTCCAGACATAAGGAATATCGCAGGCTTCATACATTTTTTAATTTTTATAATTTTCATCTCTTACCCTCTCTTGATTCATTGATATCTTGAGAAAGTCATTATTGGGTTGCTCATTATGTACATAATTAAACAACGGGCTACGAAGTATGTGGGGATCACAATCAGCAGCTTCGACAGCGAATGGAATAGTAATCGTCAGTAGTGGATATATCTGGGGGTATCATGGCACATGAAAATGGCTGCAAGGTCAATACTTACACCGACCTTTTTCTTATGGTAATCAGCTCGGAACACATACTTATAATTCCACTAGCTACGCTTCCTCTAGTTACCATGGGTGTGACATTTGAACAAGAAATGGCAGAAAAACAGGAAAAGAACACGCCACAAGGAATATAAGGATAAAAAACTACTTTAATTGGACTACGTTTCAAAAAATGTTCTTTTTCTTTTTTGAATAGAACATTTTTAAGAAATGATATTTAGATTTTTATTAGATACATGGTAATGTGCTGCATTCATTTGACACTTTTTAAATAAAATTAGTACCATATGTTAATGATTAAAATTTAAAGATGCATTGTCCGTAATAAAAATTAAACCACTACAGCGTATTGATCTGTTAGTATGAATGGCCAAGGTTAGCGCTAATCTCAGCACTAACGGCAATAAGTAAGAGAAGCAATCAGTGAAACTGTCACAATGGACATACAGTATGCTGCTGTGTTGTATTATTGTAACATTCTAGATTAATAATTAGATTGCAAGTTTGCTTCATTTTAGGTCACTAGGAATAGATGGTGCTTGTTTTCAGCCAATGCAAAGAGGATTTATTCCACAAAAGTGTATTATTGAAAAATTCATATACTAAACTTAATTAAATTAGCTACAGTAAACTTGCAGTTGCAAAGGCAACATATTTTCCTCTTTATCTTGTTATTCTTTGACCACTCTTTCACCCATGTATCTCACACTTCCTCCTCCACGCTCGGCAGTTTATTATAGCGATTCCCTTTCTGAAAAGCAGTTTTCAGTAATTCTCTGTATTATTTTGCGAAATGCCTCAATGATACTTCCATGTACAATTATTTACCAGAATTAAAATATTATTATCTCTTGAGCTTTACTGATTCCATTAGTTGTTTTTTTTCTGTTTTTTGCTTTGTAAACTGTCTGAATTGTTTGGAAAAAAATGTTTCATTAATACTAGAATTATGATTTAATCACTCAGGTTCTGGTGATGAAGAGGATAGGGTGGATACAGGGATTCCCAATCCTTGTTCGGAAAGCTATGGAAGCTTCTGTGTTCACGGTGAATGCGAAATGAAACACAATGTGGTCTCCTGCCGGTAAGATTCTCAAAATGTTTTATCTTTCTCTACTTTAAATGAACTTTTTATTATTTCCTGACATTATATATTTTTTTCCTTCACTATGTTCCTTCACTATTTTCTTCTAACAT
>JABFDZ020000001.1:27451295-27472480 GCA_019775955.2 Pollimyrus isidori
TTTTGCTTTTAACCTTCAAGTGTTTTAAGCACGTCTCCAGCCTCTTTATTTGTATTAAGTTGGAGTAGGGGATTAAAACTGTTTGGCAAAAGTTAGAATAGAAGGATATGTTGTTCAGTACTATTAGAGGGTGTTCAGTAGTATTAGAAACTGTTCTTGTCTATCAAAGTCAAATGTTGGAATGTACAGGGGTTAAACAATAGCATGTTTGAGGTGTCACGCCTATATTTGCTATATATTCACTAATTGCACAATCCATCAGTGAGAGCAGAGTGGTAAAGTTGAATTAGCAGAGCAATAGCACAGCTTTACATAAAATACTGCAATCGATGCAACATAATGAGAGACTTATCAGAGCTCAAAAGAGGACAAATTGTTGGTGCGTGTCTCGCTGGTGCAACAGGACAGCAAGTCTTAGTGGCGTATCGAGAGCCATGGTATCCAGGGTAATGACACCGTACCACCATGAAGGACGGACCACAGCCAACAGGAGTAACTGTGGATGCGAGAGGAAGCTGTTTGAATGTGACGTCCGGGTTCTAAACTAGATTGTGTCCGGAAAACATAAAACCACAGCTGCCCAACTCACAGCAGAAGTAAATGCGAACATCAACTGTCCTGTTTCCACCAGAACTGATTGTTAGGAGCTCTAAAGGGTCAGTAATCACAATCAGGCTACTATAAACACCTTTGGCCACTGGTGCCAATTACAAGCATCGGTTTCAATGGTGCCAGCAGTGTGGAGAAGCGCCAAAGAGGCTCACCACCTGGACTGTCATATACCCAGAATGCAGTATGGGGGTGGATCAGTGATGGTTTGGGTTGCAATATCATGGCATTCCCTAGGGACACTGCTTGTTCTAGATGGGTGTCTCACTGCTAAAGGCTACCAAAGGTGGTGCTGTGTGTCAGGATGATTCTGCATCGATACACAGCGAGACTGGTGGGGGAGTGGTTTGATATGCATGGAAGTGAAGCTGAACATATCCCATGGCCTGCACAGTCACCAGATCTGGATATTATTGAGCCACTTTGGGGTATTTTGGAGGACAGAGTCAGGAAGCATTTCCCTTCATCAGCATCACATGGTGACCTGGCCAATGTTCTGCAAGAAGAATGGCTCACAATCTGGCCACTGTGCAGGACCTGTACTGTATCTGTCATCGCCAAAACAAATTGATGCTGTACTGGCTGAAAAAGGAAGCCCTACACTAACGGTGTCCAACCTTATCCACAAAAGGCCGGTGTGTATGTAGGTTTTTGGGATCACCTTCAGGTCAGCTGTTCAAACCCAGTTGTGAGGACTCTTCAGCTAATCAGTCCTCTAATTAGTAATATAATTAGGGAACTGCATGAAAACCTGCATACACAGTGGCCCTTTGCGGATGAGATTGGCCACTCCTCCCATACTAAGTAATTTTTGTGGTGTAAAAGCAGGTGTTTCAGTTTCATTCATATCGAGCCCATTTTTCATATATTTCATATATACAATTAGAAATCTGCTTATAATTTGTTATTCTTTTAAGTTATTTATACTTTTTTGAGTTGCATTGGTCGATATCTTCAAGGCTAACACTATCCATTTTTGCTATCACTTTTCTCAGTGGATGAGCCATACTGGGAATTATTTTTAAAATGAGCATGCGATTATCGTTGTACTTTTTCAGTTTGTCAATCAGACAACACGGAGGAAAGTGTCTAATTTTTAATTGTGACATGGCCAGTGAGTCTAATCGTATGCATTTTACTAATTATAGACCAACTGTTAAATACATATGGAGTTGCCAAATTGCCCGTAGGTGTGCATGTGTGAGTGACTGGTGAGTGAGTGTGCTCTGCGATGGGCTGGCCCCCCATCCAGGGTTGTTCCCTGCATTCACTCATACATTCACACAATTTAAAAATAGTGAGGCTTTTAAAAAAGATGAATCTCACACATTGTCTTGCCAGCCGTAATATCTACAAAGCCCCATTTCTAGAAAAGTTGGGATATTTTCTAAAAAGCAATAAAAACAAAAACTGCAATATGTTAACTCATGTCAACCTTTATTTAACTGACAAAAGTACAAGATATTTAACAGCTCTGACCAACTTAACTGTATCTTGGCAATATACCCAACGTTATAATTTGATGGCCACAACACACTCATGGGATAGAGTTAAAATAAGATTGAAAAGTGTGCAGGTTATTCCAGTAAACCCCAGTTTGATAGGCTCTACTTTAAGCAGCCTAACTTGTAGCAGGTATGGTATTATGATGGGTGTAAATGTAACCCCCATCAAAGGCTCAGTCTTTGCAAGCAAGGATGGGTCATGGCTCATCCATTTGTGGCAAAATTCATGAGAGATTTGGTAGCCAACTCAAAAGGAACATCACACAATGCAATAATATAGAGAATATTGGTTTTGCAACATCTACAGCATATAATATTGTGAAAAATATTTGAGAATGCAGAGACATCTCAGTACGTAAAAGGTTAAGTTGGAAACCACTACTGAATGTCCATGATCTTTGAGGGCTCAAGTGGTGCTGTATAAGAAACTGTTATGCTACTGTGACAAATATAGCCACCAGGGCTAAGGAGAACTTTGGAAAGCCATGGTCACCTAACACAGTCCGTCACTGCATCCAGAGATGCAACTTGAAACTGTATCATGCAAAGGGGAAGCCATGCATCAACTCTATTCAGAAAAGCCAGTGATTTCTCTGGGCCTGAGCTCATTTCAAATGGATCAAAAGACTGTGGAACTGTGTGCTCCGGTGAGATGAATCCACATTTCAGCTTATTTTCGGGAAAATACGGGAGTCAAACTCTCTTTAACAAAGATGAAACTGACCACCCAGATTGCTGTCAGAGGAAGGTGTCAAAGCCAGCACCTGGCATAGGGGTGTGTCTGTGCCCAGGGCAGGGGTGAGCTCATGTATGTGGAGGTACTATTGACTCTGTGGCGTATGTTAGGACCTTAGAGAGACATATGTTGTCACTAAGCTGATGTCTTTTCCCAGGTAGTCTATGTTTATTTCGGCAGGATGCCAGACCACATTCTGCATAGGCTACAACCATGTGGCTTCATAGACACAGAGTGCGTGTCCCTGACTGGCCTTCTGGCAGTTCACATCTATCTCCTATAGAAAATGTATGGTGTAGCATGAATAGGAAAATCAGACAACGGCGACCATGGACTGCTCAGCTGCTGAAGTCTTATATCATGCAAGAATGGACGAAGTTTCCAATTGCAAAATTACTATAATTTGTGTCTTCAGTTTATGATTAATAAAAAGTCTTATTTTAGGGAATGGTAGTGTAAGACAGTGGTAAATATGCCTTTCCTCCAGCTTTTTTTTGTTCTTGTTTTAGTGTGTTGCAGCCACCAAATTCAAACCTTGCATATATTTACAAAATACAATTAAGTTAGGCAGTGAAATTTGTGAAAATCATTTCTTTGCAGTTTTGTCAGTTAATTAAAGGTTCACATGAATTAACAATTCACATTTTTGTTTTTTTTTTTTGCATTCTAGAAAATATCCCATCTTGCATTGTTTGTTATCAACTAATCACCTGTGGAACATTTAAAGTCAACTGAGATATATGGCTACTCTACCAAGGATAGGATTCAAACCAGTGACCTTCTGGTCACAGGCACACAGGGTAACGCTGCTGAACCACAGGCCCCCAAAGGGTGCAGTGCGACACGTGTAGGGAACAAGCCCCCGCCTTGGAGTCATTGGTCACCGCACTCCAACCACCCTGAAATAACCAGCCAAGCGGCACTGGCGTCCCAGGATGTGCCCTCGGGTGCCATTGTTTTATAAAGAACGCAGTAGCCCTGACACTGTAATTATATTGTAATCATAGAACCGGTGCGGCTGCTTTTGTGTTTTTGTGTATATGGCACAATGCCTTCTAACAAACCCCAGATTCCGCTCTCTAGACAGTCCTCTCTGAGAATGAAATTCAATGAAAATTCCTTTCTTGCTGAATCTGAATGAAATTCAGTGCTCTTCGTTTCTGTCTAGACGTGAATGAATTCCAAGGATCTCTTTTAAAGGTTTCTATGGCGGTTATGGAAGAAAGATTAATACTAAGCCAAAAAGACCCTGGAAGTGTACAGGCTCTTTTAAAATTCTCATTCACAGCAGCTTCCATTGTTTGCTAGGAGGTAGACAGGCAATCTAAAAAAAAAAAAACATTTATTTAAGAATATAACACTTGAAGACTTTGGCTAAAAGGAAAATCATGTAATATTTTCACTATCTAGAGCGGGTGATGATTCATCTGTCTGTTTTCCATTTATGTATCAGTACAGGGTAGCAGTGAGAACAGATTTACATTTATGTAGCAGATGCTTTTACTAAAGGTGACGTATAAGTGAGAAAAACTTGGGATCTGTGAGTTGGAGCAGTTGGCATGCCTCAAAGGGTGAAAAAATTAGTCTGTAAGCCATAAGAGTTGAACCCACAACCTTCTAGAAATAGACAAGGACCCCCGGCCTGCTGAATTACACACTGCTCTTGATGATCACCTCATGGGTTTAAGGCATGGGTGTCGTTTTGCACTTTTAAGAAGCAGAATTAAATTGGGAAAACACAGATGTAGCTTTGAACTGCATGTAACATGGTAAATGTTTGAATGTACAGGTGTGATTCAGGATACAAGGGACTACAGTGCGATGAGGCCAAGGATTTCAGCATCCTCTATGTGGTCCCCAGTGGCCAGAAGATTCAGTATGTCCTCATTGCTGCCATCGTTGGGGCTGTGCAGATTGTCGTCATCATTGCCATAGTGACTTGCATCACCAGGTAAATTCCTGCAAGCTATGTCTTGGTAATGTGTATCAGGTTTGCCTGTGAATAAACATATAATTAAAACTGTTTTTCCGTTACACATTCAGACAATACTGTTCATATTCAAAAAATTATTATATTATTGCTAATAAATAAATGAACAAAAACACAATTATTATTCATGTTAAAATGTAAGGAATTTCTACATGCAGAATGAACAAATCTGCGGTAGATGATTTATGTCTGTAATAAGGAAAATGTTTTTTTTTTTTCCCTTCTAATAAATTGTACTGAGCAAGTCAGAGGTTTGTCAGAGGGTTCATTGTCTGTAGAGATGAGTCATAAAAATTGAAATAAAATTTGAATTAATGATAAGGGGTGAGTTTCCTAAAGCCTTCTTAACGCTAAATTATTAGCAAATTCTATGTTTGAACACAGAACTAATGAAACCCTCAGGAAAGTCACTCTAGGTTTCTTGTCATTTTCTAGGAAATGCCCTAAAAATAAGAGGCGGCGTCGGCAAAAGAAAAACATGGGACACTTCACATCAGACAAAACATCCGGGATAGTATAAGCTGTGTTTTCATGTGACAAACAATGGCGTTGTTTTATCTTGTTTTTATGTAATGATCTATGTTTTTTCTGTTTTTTTCAACAATTCAAAAAGTAAACGCTTCAATTCCGCGATAAATGAATTGCTATGAATTTTTAATGATGAATTTATTAACTACATCATTTATTTCCTTTATCCTGTTTATTTCAGAAGCCATGTTTTCCTTCATATTCTGTAATATGCTGCAGTGTCAAATATGTTTAGTATAAGAAAAACTTTTCCACCTTATTTGTTTATATTTTGTTATGTGATTCCTTTCTAGTTCATTTTAAAAGAACTGCATTTCCACCTTGAATTACAAACAAACATCTACCAGTATCCCAGAGTTCCTTAACTGTCTTTTTTCCCCCATTTTTCTATTCTTGTTATTTCTTATTTAGAAGTTTTCACTCATCCTTTTGTCTGGAGTACCAATTTTTTAAAAACAACTATAATGTGAAGACCTTTAAAGGTTACTGTTAACAAATAATGTATTTCGAAGATACAGTATTTGGAAATATTTGTATTTGGAAAAATATACTTGAGGGAAAGTAAATGTTTTGTAAAATTTTAATGGTATATCATGTAATTCTCAACACATATCGCATGGCTTGTAAACTGTTCTGTGGAGTTGTTTGAAGAGAATTAAATGCTCTTTTTGCGAGAATTCTGTACCTTTCAGTTCAGTACTTCTTAGATATTTAAATGGATTTTCCATAATCCCTGGTAAATATGAGAACTTTTTAAAGTGGATGTCATTTGAAAAATCTGGTAGGTATAAGAATTGATAAAATTCTACCGAAAACCACTGCATTTGTTGGAAGTTCTGTTTTAATTTGGCATGAATTAGATACCTGTATTTAATTATAATCTAAGATATCATTCTGTCATTTACCAATTTCTGGAACAATTTTGTATTTAAGTGTTAGGCAAGACTATTTGATAGTCAAGGTCATATTTGACACCGTACAAAGCTGTTCTGTGTTGAAAGCACAATGAAAGAATTTCCGATAAAATTCTGATCAGACTCTTAGCTAATATTTCTCAGATTTCACCTATCTTGTAGTACATTGGTCTACTTCCAGTAAATGAAATGTAAAGACTAGTCCGTCGTGTTTATTAATTTATTTTACAGTAACAGCTGCTAAATTAATGTAGAATCAACATGGTTAATTTTGGTAGCGGTTTAATTTTAAATCGCAGAATTACTTCTTCAGTCAGTTGGCTCATTGATATATTACCTTAATTGTTTGATTAAACAGTGGGCTTTTCATTTTTTGTCATTGTGCAAGTGAGTACAATGCAATTAAGTAGCTGCCTCTGTAATGACGTAACATACTGAACTATACTATACTGTATTATACTATAGAAGCACGGGACATTAACTATACTATACAGATAGCACTATACTATACACAGGAATATATCTGTGGGAATTCACTTAGAAATATTTCATAATAAGTGTTTTTGTTCTTGTCTGTTGCAGTTTACTGAGCATTCATGGTAATTTTTAGCAATATGATCACCTAAAAAAATCCATAACTACTGCAATCATACATAAATAGAACTATGTTTTTTCAAGAACATTCTGAGTTGAAGAATGATGAACGCAACATCTCTTTGTCTGCGATATCAAAGAATAGAATGAAAGGGATCTACTGGTCATACTGCATTGAAAGTATTTGGTTCTTCGTGTAGCCTGCATCTCAACAAATCTTCTGGAGCTCAGGCACTCTAAATTGAAGGCTGAGCAGAAAAATCATTAATACTTTTTGCACACTGTAGGAGTTTTTATTGATCACAAAGCAAAATGTCACAAGTGAGTTGCAGGCAGAGATAAGGACACATTAATATATCAAGTTCCTGTACATTCTCACATTTAATGATGATTATATTGGGTAAATATTTCTGTGGGGTATTCAGATTATGATCTAAGCTACTTATGAGAAACTCGTGAACCCAACGCAAAATCTTGACTTCTGAAGGGGGTTTGGGCAGATGTCTGAGTAAAAGGAAAAATCAGGGGCTAATGTGAATGAGAAATGGTTGCCTGTGGCTATGGAATTATAGATACAGAGCTAGGAGTTTCAGCAGCTGCTGGCTTCTATTTTCAGGATCTGGCAGTTTCCTTTGGGGGGTGACTGCCACTCTGTCTAACAGAATCATCTTGCTGGCGTTTTTTAGGTGTCAGAGGCCAGCTTGTCGTATCTTTAATATTACGAAAAGCAGTAACACCGAGAGCTGAATGGAAATCACAGCGACATCTTCATTCTCGGAGCCACTTGTTCTCTGAACACCTTTCCTCACTTTTACTTACTTTAAGGAGTGAAATCAAGAGTTCCTTATGCTAAAACACTGGTAGAAGGGCAGCTTCAGTTTATGGAAATTGTAATTTTCTGAGATAAAATGGACCTGCACTGTGCATACCAACAACTTATAAATTATTTGGAAATCAAAATTTATGTTTTGGACATATGATGCTTTTGTTTTTCCTAAATCTTCCAAGTGGATTAAGGGGTAGTTCTCCAGATTAAAAATGACAATGTAAAGTCTTGAGTATTGAAGCTAAATAAGACTGAATAGGATGCCTTTCCTAACACTGCCAGTTACTGCCTGATTAACCATGTACTGAAAGAGGCACATGTTTATATTTCTCACCCTGCACAACTTTCCCTTACAATAACACACTAATCATGCTGATAAATCACTACCTAAATATTCACAAAATGTTAAACGTACAGATGTGAACATATTAGGATTTTCTTGATACAGCAAATGTTATCATGATTACACTTGATGGTGATGATAATGATGATGATGATGGGGAGGAGGAGGAGGAGGAGGAAGAAGATAACCTTCAAATAATCAATGAATAAGCTTCTGTAGTGCTTTAAATAAATGCCAAGCACAACTATTTGAAATTTCAAATTCACCTAAACGCATTGAAAGGTCATTAATATAGGAGAACTGGCTGTGTGTATAACAGCTGAACTTATTACTTATTGTCTTGCAATGATCTTTGTGATAAATAGCAATGGGGCACAGGTTCTTTAATATGATTAATTTACATCATATTACTGTATCTACGATATAGAAACTCCAGCTACTTTATATGACTGATTTCATCCTGTGACATTTTTAACCAGACATGTTTTAGAAATGAATTGTGCACTGTCCATTTCCAAAGTGACAAATGGCAACATTAAAATGAGTGAATCACACACAGCGGGGAGGTTATGACCAGACAGGTGCGTCCACACCACAGTGACCTCACAGGTCAGGCTCGTAGGACCAGCTGCTTCTGACTTTTAATAGACAATCATCATATAAACAATATAATTCAAGAAACTTCCTGCACTGGTACTGAGATATTCTTGCATCAACAATCTGCAAAATATGGAGTTTACCCTTAAATTCAACACATTCTGACCAGCTTAGAGAATGATGGTATATTGTACTGGTCTGCTAATCACAAATACTATCATTTATCATTGTATTATTCAACATTTGTAATTTGTTCTCAACAAATTAAATCCATTTCTTGTTTGTAAACTTACTATTTAGTAATGGTTATATAACTTACAAAAACAAAAAAAAAACAAGAAAAAAATAAATATACTGCTAACCTATGTACCCTATACCATACACTATAAAACATAAGCTACTTTTTTTTAAATGCATTTGTTAGTTGTATTTAGCTACATTGAGTGGAAAACGAATATATAAAGCTTCCATGCAACTCAAAGGGAATGGATTGGGGATTTCCATTATGTGAGCAATGCTTCTACCAAAAAAGTTTGAAGTGTCACCTTACAAAAGTATTTATAGCTATGAAGTGTGTATCGCTTCAATGATACCGCCTTCCTCAGCTCCCTGTTCACTAAGCAGTACTACTCCCATCTTGGACGCAAGAAGACCAAGCGACCATACTTGGGGTAGGTGGGGTCTCTGCTTTTCCCGAAACAGACTCACATCAACGCTGAGTGACAACGAGACTCTCTTTGGAAGTGGCTTGTTTTGCTTGCAAGCTAGAGTCTCCCACAGACTGGACAAACTCGTGGCCCAGACTCAAAATTCTAGATAGAAGTTTGAAAAAGACGAGACAAGTGACTCACATCCTTGATCAGATCTTTACACGGCCCAAGAAGAAGACGGCTTATCAAAGCGTCTTGCGTTGCTCTTCACATGGATCCTCAGCAGTACCGCATGGCCAAAATGGCAGACAGACTCCAAGCGTCAGCTGCTGAGGAGGATACGGGTAACCCCAACAGCTCCCTCACCATCCTAACCCTGCTGGAGAGGGTTGCAGGTATCATCGACAATGTGCAGGCCTGCCAACAGCGCATGGAAGAGCGTCAACTGGAGCTGGAGAACACCGTCAAGATCATCCAGACTGATGTGCTCAAGCTGACCAAAGATCATGCCACTACCAGCAGCACAGTGGAGAAGTTGCTTGAAAAGACTCGCAAAGTCAGCACCCACATCAAGGATGTCCGGGTCAGGGTCGAGAAGCAGAACCTAAGAGTAAAGAAGGTAGAAGAAACACAGGGGGAGCTGTTGATGAAGAACAAGTTCCGGGTTGTTATCTACCAGGTAAGTCAACTTAAGTAAATCTGATTTCATTCATGGATGCATAAATCGAGGGGTGAAATGTGCTACATGTATTGTGCACATTGGAAATAGTTTGCCTTTGAGATTGCCCACTAGGCTTCAGTCACCTGTTACTTAGCATGTAACATGAGAGTACCCTGGATCTGGCAAATTGATTGATTAGCCTTCCATGTCTTAAAATAACACTCCAGAAAATGTCAGCATTCGCCCTCTGTGCACGGGGTTTAGTTTTGAAAAACAAATAGGCATGTGTCATTAAAATGTGTTGCCTTATTTGTTTGTTTGTTTATTAAGTTGCATAAGCTTAAGTATGTTGGTATATATTAATATTGTTGTACTTGTAAATTATGGTATTCAGGAAATTTATCAGGTGGGCTTCTAGTAAATCATCAAGCACAACTGACCTGTATCAAGGAATACAAAGTTTTGAAAATCTATTGGAATGAAAAACCAAAATGTTTTTGAGAATTTGGTACTGTTTTGAGAACATAGTAGTACGTGGCACTTGATGTTTAATGTTGAAATAGCTTTTAAGAAAAACATGACATAAAATTTACAAACCTATTAATTCCATTGAGGGATGATTTACGCATGAACTTGTTCTGTGGTAGGGGCTGGCGTGCAGTTTAATGAAAGTAGGATTTGCCTAGAGTGTGATGGCTCTCTGCTCCAGAAAGTAAAGAGCTGATTGGCGGCAGTTTCAGCCTTTAAAGCCAACAGCTGCCAACCCTCATCACGGCCTGTTTATTCTTAGCATATGACTGGAGCTGATGGAAGTAAGGATATGAGATGAACTGCTGCCCATTAAAAGGTTATGCATCGCACCTATGAAAAGCAATACGCAGCTCGCAGCCAGCAGCTATTCCACAGTAGGGGTCTGCCAATCAGCACGGTGCTGCATTTCACCTGGAAGCTCGCGGGAAGACAGAAGCTCGGGTTTCACACTGAAAAAGCACAGCCCTCTGGATGGGCAGTCAGCACCCAATTCAAATACAAGAGAGGGAACTACTGTAGTTTTTAATAAAGCGGTGAACGATAAAACCAGCAACACAATTAACTATGAATAAGAGTAAAATATATGTAAATATTGATAATTATGCTAAATGCGCAAATGGAAATGTCTGGAATTTCCAGGGTACTATTTTAAAATGGTCTATATATTGTCTAAGATATTCCTAGAAATTAATCATGTGTTTAGTTGTATTTAGGTGTGCAAATTAATGAATATACATTATATATTGACATCGGTGACATCTATAACTTCTCATGTGAGTTTTCAGTTTGTTCATACAGTTTCTTTTCACAGTCAAAGAGACAAAGGATTTTAAAAATAAAATTGTAGAAGAATCAATTTTGACTTACGATTAGACCATGCTTAACACACTTTACTTATCAGTGGTTTTTAAACATATATATATGTATGTGTTTGTTTGACTGCCTGACTATGCTTTCACACTATATATATAGTCAGGCAGTCTCTAGTCTCTGAAGTAATTAGGCATTAAAGGCATTGGGGAAAAACTCAGTGCTGATGCTAAGAGCCAAAAATTCAACATAAATTTACTGCTGATGCTAAGAGTTGAAACAGCACCCTCCTGCTTAGAACGACAGTGCAAAAACCCACTGAGCCACAAACCACGACACTTAACAACTATGAGAAAACCCAAAAAGTAAAATGAAGTAAACATGATACATAGTGCATTTACACATACTATCAACTGCATATATAATCATTTGAACTGATCCATCACAAAAACAAACATTTATTAAATGCCCAGTGAAGAAATAATGTGATATAATAATCCCTGATGCTGGTCATTGATGAGTTGATTGCATTTATAATGTAGGGCTTCTTGTATTCAGAATAAATGATCCATTAATGTATGATTCAGCTGCTTATCAGCGACAGTATGTTGGAGTACAATGAAAGGAAAGAGCAAAAAATTAGCTAAAAGAAATCCAATGAAAAGTATTATGTAAAATGCATATAATGCTCATTAAGAAGTAATTTTATGATGACAGTAATCCATGCTCATTAAAATGCGTACTTACTGAGTAAATGGTCATTACTGCAATTTCAAACCATTTGGAACCAATCTGACATGTCCTACTGCTTTGGTGAATCATTTTATAATTAGTGTACAGTGTTGCTAATTACCTGGTTCTTTTACACCCTCTGCTTTTGGCTCTGCAGGAAAACAAAATATTTTTTAAAAACGGTCAAGGTCTATGGAAACATTATATTAAATTAAAATGAAATCTAACTAATGAATCAATCCTAAAAGTAGAATTTTTTAAAAGTGACAGAAAAGTTTATGGTGAGGTTTATGCAATCATTATAATTTAGCAGCGATGCAGTGAAAATAACTAACCCAAATCCAAAGGTCCGCTTTTCATTTGCCTGTTCACTGCTGATTTGACACATTTTGGTCCATTATAAGTAATCTGACCTCATATATAAAATGGTTGGACAATTTTGTTTCCAAGTCTGGAGGAAAGCCTACAATGTAGCAAGGGAAATGTGTAATGGACTAAAAAAATCTATGCACTGTGAAGGCAACTTTTACATTGGAAAATTTCATTATTATTTCATTATATATAATTCTACCCCCATTAAAACCTGGAAAGTTCCGCTGCATTGAGCATTAAAAACCATGCAAATTTTTCAGATATGAAATTAAGGAAGGTGCTACTGTCATCATATACACTACCAGTCAAAGGTTTTTGCACAAACTGTGATTTTCTACATTTGCATGTTACTCACTCAACATTTACTAAAAATAAAGTTTAATGAGTATTGCTTGCTAACAATAAAATTTACAGTATGTTCACAATTTGAATACCTTTATTAGGAAGAAACTGTTATATGTTTGATTCATCATAATAACTTCCTCTAGCAGTAATAGCAGCAGAGAAAATCCAAGACATTCTTTCTATATGGGACATTAAATACTGCTCTGTTTCATGGGATGAAACAGTTAACTACTACATTTAAAGTTAAAGGACAGCTTAGAATTTGACAATGACATCACCACACAACCAGTTAATAGGATGCCAGATGAGCACTGTTACATACTCTTTCCATGTTATAAAGGAAACTTGTTTTATTTAGTTAAGTTTTCATTTATAGTTGTTCACTCAACTTTCCTGTGCTTAACAAGAATTAAAAATTCTGCAGTTACCGAAAAAAATGGAGAAGTGGTAAAAACCCTGAGGTGTGCAGTAATGTTCTACTGGTTTGAACCCTGTGCAAAGCCATGGCCGTTGGGGTTTGCATGTTCTCTATGTGTTGGGCATATTCTCTCCTGTGTTAGTCGGTGCCCTGGTTCTACCCAGTCTGCTCGCTGCACTAAATCCTGCTTTGCAATGATCATGTATCACGTGAGGCATCGAAAGGTGAATGGACTCAATGTCGAAAAAGGATAAAACAGAAAGGTGACATAAATGGGGTGCAACAGGTGCAGAATTAAAATGTAAGAGGCAGAAGTCAGGGCTCCTAGGCTCAGGCCCAGCTACCAAGAAAACCGATGATCATTTCACTTTGTCTGCAATGCAGGTAATTCAGGGGCCCTAAGTAACTGTCTACTCTGGTTATAATTAGAATTGGCCCTGTGGATAACTATGTATAATAACTTCTAAGGATATAGAATGCAATAGTTGTCAAAATTACCATACAAGAGAATTTTTTTTAAATGCTTTGTTACCGTAGATGGTACTCCAGATGGTAAATATATCAAATTTAAACAGCCATCTAATTGCCATTGACTAGACTCCATGGGTTCTTAATGACTGCCATTCCACACACAATAGTATCTGTCGATTTGTTCTCATTTAACATTCAGCAACCAGCGGACATACAGTACTTCTGGTTCTGGTTTATGTCCGTATTTAAGAAGAATCCCAGCACTGAGCTTCATGTCACTGAGCTTCATGTCTTTTCTTTGGGAAAATCTTTTGAAAGGTGCGAGCTGAGAGTGCTGAAGAGAGCAATCTGGGAACAATTCCAGTGCTGCCAAAAGGAGAGTGAACACAAGGCATAGAAACCATACAAAATTTAAGCAACACACACACACACACACAATTTATATACTCATATATCATCAAAGTCATAAAAATGTCCATTTTACAGTATGCTACATTATTTGTATTCTATTTCTGTTTATTTCAGAATGAAGTATGTGTCACGTAAATATACTGTCTCACATATGTGTAACTAATGACATACTGTATTCAGTTCTCGTTCGGTTTATTTAAAGAAGGCCTGGGAATACTGATATGATCCATGAAAAGAATCTGCCAACTAGCCCTGAGACTGAAGGACAATAATCAAGAGCTGCACAGACTTAGGAAACAGTAAGGAACAGTAAAGAATGGCAATGTTACTTTGTGAAATACATGCTGGTCACTCAGTGGGGCCTGATTAACATTTTAAAACAAATCATGTTATATCATAGACATTATAATTCAGATAGTGATCTTATGTGTAAAATGGAAGGTTCAAAAAATAACTTTTTCAAAGAGCTTTTCGTCAGTATAATAAATTTAGTTTTTACCAACCATCCAGTCTCCTGTGCATTTATCCAATATTTTTAAAAAATAATTTGTAAATCTCTGATATACTTATTGTGTACAGATGGTGAAAGATACTTGAGACTGCTGCTTAGCTGCACCACAGGCTGAAATATCTACCGCTGGTTGCAATTGGATATTAGCAAGGTTTTAAGACTGGGGCAAGTGAAAACTTGTGCAAAATAATATCTTTGGAGTTTCAGTTTTTCTAAAGACTGGGCTTTGACAGGGTATTATAATAAATTTTAAAAATGTTAGAAAAAATGTTTTATTAAAAAAACAATGGGCAGTGAACATAATTACCAAGGATTTCTGATTTGTAGTACTAGTGCAACTCTTATAGCTAAAGTAGATATAATATAGATATAAGATATAATGATATATCATAATTATTGTCCCAAATGAATGTTTAATGCTTCACTAAAAGAGTTATAGATGCGTTTTCAGTGCTGCATCATAATGACCCACGAATAGTTGTACGCAGTAGTGCTTAAACCACAATCCACTGACGCTGTGTTAAACAGGCCTGGATAACAGTAGCTGCCACCTTAAATCACAATTATGTCATTATGTTATTCCCGAGTGTAAAACGTGCAATGAAATCAGGAACAATTATATTTAAAAAATGTAATTACTATTTATTGTGGTAAAGGACAAATAACACAAGGTAAGCAATGATCCATCTATCATGATATCTTCTATCATTTGTCAACATACAGTAAAATATCATTTTTAAATCTATTTGGAGAGCAAAACTTTCACAATATTCTGAAGCAGCAGTCCAGGAGGTCCCTTATCCATTATGAATTTCAGCTTTATTCTCGTTAATCCATTTGTCTGTCTGCCCTTGGACCTCAGGCACGGGGAATGGATTGGTAGTTGGCTTGAAAGAACAGCACATGGGTAAAAGAAAGGAAAAGTGAGAAACCCATATACAGCCTATTCTTTGTGGTTTTGCTCTTTGCTATAGGGAGACAAGGAGGTCCCCGCAGTGGACGCCTCCAAGGCGCCGAAAGAGGCCGGATCACCAGGGGCCGCTGTGGAGCCGGACACCTTCGAGGTCCCACCGGACTCCGACGAGGAGTATATGGTGGTGGAAGAAGCAGACTCCTCCGCGGCTGCCCGCATCAGGAAGACAGGCCTGAAGCGCATCGAGAGTCTGAAGGCCACGTTTTCCCGGGAGAACCTCTCCAAAACCAAGGAAAACCTGGGCACCAAGGTCAGCCGGCTTGGGGAGCGCATCGTACCTCCGGAGCGGCGGGAGAGGATACGGCAATCGGGAGAGCGCTTCAAGGAGACCATCACCAAGACCGTGCCAGCCAAACTCAATCTGAAGAAGGAAAGGACTGTCGCTGAAGGCCAAGAGGGGGCAGAAGGCGCCACTGAGGCCACGGCACCCATTCCTCCCCCAAAGGGTCGCAAGGCCAACCCTGATGTCACCTATACTGAGGTGGTGACGGAGCCCAAAGGAGTCTCCATCTCAGAGTTTGGGGCAAGGAGAAGAGAAGGAGCGAGGATGGAGTCTGGTGTAGCCTCGTCGGAGACAGGAAGGGCGGACGAGGTCGAGGTTCCTGTCTACGACATGAAGCAACTTTCTTAAGCTGCAGGCACAGCCGGTGGTGAAAGAAGATAAACAATTGTTTGAAGTTCATATTTACACAGATTTTCATACTTTTTCTCTTTTTTTGTAATGAACACCGAATACAGGATCAAAGGATTTGTTTAGAGGTTTTCTCTGGGTGATTTATTGGAGGAGAGTATAGAAGAACCAAGTAATTAGCAATACTATACAATTATTATGAAATGAAATGTTCAAAGGGGATTTGTAACGAAATATTTGCTTCTAATCTCATTAAAAAGAGGGATGAAATAACTGATGTTTTCTCTCCTCTACGATATGTAACGCATCACATTAATGTATGTGTAAGGAATTTAATTCAAATATTATACCTGCTCAAACACTGAGGGACTTCAGATTTTATGTTGAATTTTTGGTCTAATTTGAACGGACATTGTGCGAATAATGGAAGTAAAGAGACTGATAAATGTATGTTTATTCTGGTACCGCAATGTGGTTTTGTCTGGCTATGGTGGAAAAACTCATTTTGAAGAAGAAAGTGATGCATGAAAATGGTAAAGTACAACATCCGAATGCCATGTTAATCTAAAGTAAGCCTCATATTGTGAGAAGGAAGAAAAAAACAAAAAACGTATATGAAGCCAAGACAGAAGTTGATAAAAGAACTCAGTCAGCTGGTCTCTGAAGAGTATCTTTAAATTATTTGAATGAATGCAGAGTAAAGTCGGTGAACAGTTGAAGCAGTGAATATGTAGATCTACTCAAAGTTATTAAGAAGCAGGTTATACTTATAATAGGAAAATCGTGCACAAAGGTTGGGTTTACACGTTTATCCAGTGATTTAGTAATGAGATATGTTCTATCATTTAATTTGCAGTTATATTCAGATTTCAGTAAAATATTTATTAGTGCAAAGCCTATCATAGTGTTCATTATTGCAAATTGATGGTGGTAATTTGCACAATATGTAAATGTTTATACATCTTGCTAAAGCTGCATGATATATTTATATAATTTAGATTTATTAAAAATGTGTTGCAAACTAAATGCCATCATAAACTCCATAATACTGTACAGTTTAAGTTTATAAAGTTCATTAAAAAAACAAAAACAAAAATTTGTTTCATGTGATTAATAGCTAAATCCGTTATCTGATCTGAGTAGTTTATTGTTGATTTGATACTGAACGGAATACTTTATCACTGATTTTAAAAATCAGGCATGAAAAATGAAATATTCCTACTCTGGGATGTTAGATTTATCAAACAATTTTCTGTTCCTTAGCTTGGTGTAACGTACTTGATATTCTACATTTAAGATGGTTTAAAAATACGTAATTTAGCAGTAATTGTAGTATAACCATAGCAGACGTCAGACTGACAGTGGTACTTATCATCCTTCATTCCAGCAGAATACAGAAGTTTGTGCATACTCATTTGTATTTTTCACTTTCATGTTTGGAAATCTAAATTAAAATAAAAGAATACATTATATTCTGATATCTGATACTCTAATAGAATATTCTTGTGTCAACACCGTAGAGTAGTGATAGATGATATATGTTATCATTTTTTTTAGTCTTGTTTCTATACACAATGCATGATTTTTTTTTCGATTTGTTTGTACAAATTAGAGTGAATGCATGAATAATATCTTCTGGTATAACAATAAAAATATTTTTCATAAATATATCACTGCTGTATTATATAGAAAATGAGAGAATATAAATTTACATATATGTATGTCTGCGATGAGCTGGCCCCCCATCCAGGGTTGTTCCCTGCCTCGTGCCCGTTGCTTGCGGGATAGGCTCCGGACCTCCCGCAACCCAGTAGGATAAGCGGTCTGGAAAATGGATGGATGGATATATGTATGTATACAGTATTTATATATGTATATACACACGTATATCAATGTAAATATATAAATATATGTAGATGTTTATAATATACACGTATAAAATACAAAACCACTGCTTCACAGTACAGAAGATTAATGATCTACAGTAAGTAATGTTCAGTTTTCCCTTTTTATACCACTGAAATGCAGCCGAAAACCATCAGAATCATTGAAATATTTTGAAATGGGAAATACTTGGAAATAAGAAACATGATTTCAGGCATTCAGAATCAATATATTTTGTTTGTTAAAGTTCCAAAGAGAGCAAATTACATGGTATGTTTTTCCTTATTTACGCAGTACCACATCAAAATGTTTGAGAAGAAGAATCAAATTACGCTATTTTTAGTGCACCTACAACACTGGGTCAGTCACTGATTTAAATGACAGTACATTAAGAAATACATAACAATAAAGTTTAGTAATCTACCCATGTCCAGTCACTCATCTGGTGACAGAACACATTAATCCATGCATTTCCTAATTGCAGGAGAAAATGAATGCTAAAGTGTCAGATGCTCTCATTCCACATACATGTTACTTTTTTGGTGATGAAGGTTTGATGACTGGATTGACTAATTTCATGAGACCTCTCTTAAAAGAAACAGCAGGTCCAATCCTTATGAATGTGACCTGGCTGGACCCTGATGTCTCCCCCTATGGTCCAGAGGCGGCATTGCAGGACACCGCCTCTCATTTACAGTCACACAGAAGCGCCACACCGCGGAGCGTCCAGTGGTCCGGCACCTTTGATGTGCGTAAGAACAGGGAGAAGATGTAAGTGAGGTCAGTACGTCGAGGTTTCTTGTAGACAGGGCAGGAGTAGAGAGTCGCCACCTGCTGGTGTTTTGGATCCTGAGATGAAGCGGTACTGATAGCATAGACATGGACCACTGGAAGGGGGTTGAATAGAACCTGTGGGGAAGCAACCAGACATTTACTTAGTAGAACTTTTGAACCAAGGCAACATACATTTTTAAGAAAGCAGGGTCAGACGGGCCCTGGATTAAGAGCCTTGCTCAACCTTAGAGGTCACTCTGTCAACCCTGTGTTTTGAAGCAACAACCTACTGATCACAGTCCCAGCATTCTAACATGCTCAGTTACACAACACTTCCACATGCAGTACGATAGCAACTGAGCTAACTCGCAAGAAAAGCCTAGCAAAAAATGATAGGCGTACAAAATCTGCTAGCTGTTCAACCCAAAGAGAGCCCAGAAAGTAACCAAAGAGAGGTGAGTTAAACTAACGAATCCATTTTCTCTCATTACTAGAGCACTCTTCACACTTCAATAACATTGGACTTTGACTCTGAACTGCCACAGCTGGGATCCGTCTATTCATCTGGCAAGCAGACGCTGAATAAAAAATGCCCATATTCATTCTGATCTCAGTCTGGGTACAAGAGCAGTATAATCACTAAAATGGCATTAATTAGGAATTACCCAAGGGTTCTAAGTTCTAAGAAAAAATGAGCTGAGATAATTATTTTTGCATAAATTATTTTTCAGCAGTTTATGGGCTATACTCTGCATTTTAGGTGTTCTCAAATAATTATGTCATAAGTAGGGCTGTTGCGATTAGTTAATGCAGTCAATGACGATGAAAATGTGTCGACATATTTTAAATCAACATATTTTTTTTATTATTATTTTAACAGAATTACTTTGATGATTCCTAAAAAGTTTCCATTGATTTTAAGAAATGTTTTTCTTCAATATCATTATGCAATTATGGGAGTAGTTCAAGTTATCAGAAACCAAAAATGTGGTTTGTACACTGTGAAAAGTTTGATGGCACACCAAGGCGGCACGCTATACACGAGTGAAAACACACAGGTGCTATTCTGGATAATGGGCCGCCAGAATACCATTATTGTTGTATATTCATGTTTGTTAAATGTTCATTAGTATGGATAGCTTTGTAATATCTTTATAGCTACTAAATATACTCATTAAGCCAAAAAGCCAAAAACTTGTCCGCCTGCTACCTTAGAAATTCCATTGAATAAGTGTTTGAGAAAACGTTTAGGCTAAAATCTGGGCATATTTTCTACGTTGATTGACGGTGCTGGTGTGTGTTTGTGCGTATTTGGCTTGTTGGGACTGGTGTTGTTATTGTAAACTAAAACTGAAAGGAAAAATGACAGTAGATAAAAAAAATGTGAACTGAAATAAAAATGAAAACTGTATTTACCATATAAAGTGCCGGATTTTTATCAGCAAAAAGCACCACCATACCACAAACGTCTTTCTCTAATTTACCCATAATATCTCCTGTTTTACAAGATTTTGTGGCTGGTGATCTGTCTCTTCCTTCACTACAACTTCAGTGCTTATTGCTTCCATGATTTACCAAAACAGTCACACGTAGCATGTTCCGCTAACCAAATTGAATAAGGATATCCCAAATTTATACAAATTACTAATTTTTGGGCATCACAAAACGCATCTCATTAACGTAAACACTACTATTCTCCTTATTGAATTGTGGGTGAAATTAATGTCAGTATAGTGTGGAAAAGCCGGGGTCAGTTATCCAAAGCCCAGCAATGACATACAGTTTGTAGTTGTTAAAATAAAATTAATTTACATTAAATGGTTAATGTAATTTTCTGGAGGAAAATAAATCATTCAGTTTAATCGACTAATTGGTAAAATTGTTGATAAATCAATCAAAAGAAGAGTAGTTGTTAGGGGCAGCCCTAGTCATAAGGCTAGTGGTGTGACCCCTCTGACTCTTTCAGGATTTAAAAGCAGACCCCTGCTATTAAATGAACCAGTGGCGATCTCCATGCTTCAGCCCTGAGTCACATTGTCCCCAAAGCAGCTCAAACTAACCTTGGGGGGTGACTCTGTGAGTTTTGCATTCCTCCTGTCCCACCCAGCTCCATCCAGGAAGAGACTATGGATGTACACGCCACCCATGTCTGCTGGCGGGGCGCCTGTGATGTCCTCCCTCATCACCTTGGTAACGTCGTTGTGCAGGATGACGGTGTCCAAGGCCCAGCCCTTGGCTGCGTTCATGCGTGTAGTCTCCTGGCGAACGGCTGTCAAGAAGCCCTGCAGAGCAAAAGAGGTTTCCTGTGAATATCCATCCATCCGTGATTTGCATTCACTGCCAAAGAATAGCAAGCTTTATTAAGAAAT